>JASVEL010000019.1:0-45554 GCA_032618575.1 Nicotiana noctiflora | reverse complement strand
TGACATCCTGAAACGCACCATGGCCATGTCCTGACACATCCTGACCCAAGCCATGCCCACGTCCTGCCAAGTCGTGTGACGTCCTGACATGTCTTGTAGCCACATCTTGCAATGTTCTGACACGTCCTGGCCTGTGCCATGCCCACGCCCTACAATGTCCTACAACATCCTAACATGTTTTGAATGTGCCATGGCCATGTCCTAACCCGTGGAATGGCTACACCCTACCATGTCTTGTGATGTCCTGACACATCCTGACATGTGCCATTGCAATGTGCTGACACATCCTGACGCGTGTAATGCCCACTTCCTGCCATGTCCTAACACATCCTATGTTCACGTCCTGCAACGTCCTGACACATCCTGACCTGTGCCATGGCCATGTCTTGACATGTCTTGACCCATGCCATGCACATGACCTGCCATGTCCCGTGACGTCCTAATACATCCTGACGCGTGCCATGGACACGCGCTACCATGTCCTGCGATGTCCTGACACGTCCTGAAACATGCTATGGCCATGTCCTGACACGTCCTAACCTGTGCCATGCCCATGTCCTGCCATGTCCTGTGACGTCCTGACACATCTTATGGCCACACCCTGCAATGTCCTGACATGACCTGACCCGTGCCATGGCCACTTCTTTCCATGTCCTCCAACGTCCTGACATGTCCTCAAATATGACATGGCCATGTCCTGACACGTCCTGACCCATGCCATTCCTGCGTCCTTCCATGTCCTATAACATTGTGACACGTCTTGTAGCCACGTCCTGCAATGTCCTGACACGTCCTGACCCATTCCATGGCCATGATCTGCCATGTCTTGCAACGTCTTGAAACGTGCCACGGCCATGTCCTGACATATCCTCGCCCATGCCATGCCCACGTCCTACTATGTCCTGCGACATCATGACATGTCCTCCAATGTCCTGACACGTCCTAACCCATGCCATGGCCACACCCTATCATGTCCTGCAACGTCATTACATGTCCTAAAATGTGCCATGGCCATGTCCTAACACATCACGACCTATGCCCTGCCCATGTCCTGCCATGTCCTAACACGTCCTATGGCTACGTCCTACGACATCCTGACATGTCCTTACCCGTTCCATGGCTATGCCCTGCCATGACCTACGATGTCCTGACACGTCTTAACATATGCCATAGCCATGTGTTGACACATCCTGACCCGTGCCATACCCACTTCCTGCCATGTCCTGACATGTCATGTGGCCATGTCTTGCTACGTCATGAAATGTCATCACCCGTGCCATGGACATGTCTTCACAATTCTTGAGCCATGCCATGACCACATCCTGCCATGTCCTGCAACATGCTGACACATTCTGTAGCCACGTCTTACAATGTCCTAATACGTCCTGACCCTTGGCTTGGCCTTGCCCTACCATGTCATGCGACGTCCTTACACGTGCCATGGCCATGTCCGGACACGTCCTGACCTGTGCCATGCCCTAGTCTTGTCATGTCCTATTCCGTACTGGCACATACTATAGCCAAGTCTTGTAACGTCCTGACCTGTGCCATGGCCACGCCAGCCATGTCCTATGATATCCTTACAAGTCCTAAAATGTGCCATGGCCATGTCCTGACACGTCACGTGGCCACGTCAAGCGACGTCCCGATATGTCCGGACCTATACCATGGCCACGCCCTGCCATGTCCTACGACATCCTAACACGTCATTAAACGTGCCATGGCCTTGTCGTGAATGTCCTAACCCATCCCATACCCACATCCTGCCATGTCCTGCGATTTCCTAAAACCTCATGTGACCACATCTTGCAATGTCCTAACACATCCTAACTCGTTCCATGGCCACACACTGCCATGTCTTGTGATGTCCTGACATGTCCTGAAACATGTCATGGCTATGTCTTGAGACGTCCTGACCCGTGCCATGCCTACTTCCTGCCATGGCCTAACATGTCCCGTTACCACGTCTTGCGCGTCCTGACACCTCATGACCCATGCCATAGCTACGCCCTACCATGTCCTGCGATGTCCTGACACATGCCATGGCCATGTGCTGACACGTCCTGAACCGTGCAATGCCCATGTCCTGCCATGTCCTAACACGTCTTGTGGCCACGTCCTATGACATCATAACACATCATCACCCATGTGATGGCCACACCCTTCCATGTCTTGCGACATCGTGACACGTCCTGAAACGTTCCATGGACATGTCCTGACACGTCCTGACCCGTGCCACGCCCACATCCTGCTTTCATACGACATCCTGACATGTCTTGTGGCCAAGTCCTACAATGTCCTCACTCGTCTTGACCTGTGCCATGACCACGCCCTACCATGTCCTGCGATGTCCTGACACGTCCTTAACTGTGCCATGGCCTTGTCCTGACACGTCCTGACCCGTGACATGCCCACGTCCTTCCCTGTCCTGCAACTTCCTGACACGTCCTGTGGCCACGTCCTATAATGTCCTGACACATCTTCACCCGAGACATGGCTGATAATAGGTGAATCTGACTATTAATATGCCCTATAAACCCAATTCAACAAGTGGAAGTGTTTGATGTTTGGTGAATAGACTTCATGGGTCCATTTGTCATCTCCTACGACAATAAGTACATCCATGTTTCTATAGACTATGTATCCAAATGGGTGGAAGCGGTGGCATTACCCACCAATGACGCTAAGGTGGTGGTTGGATTTCTGAAGAAGAACGTTTTCACCCGTTTTGGGACTCCAATGGCAATCATTAGTGATGGGGGCACTCATTTTTGCAACAGGGCATTCGAGAAATTATTGGCCAAATATGATGTTAAACACCAGGTGGCTACCCCATATCACCCGCAGACCAGCGTGAAAGTTGAGGTCTCCAATAGGGAGATAAAGAGTGTACTAAAAAAACAGTGAACGCCACAAGGACCGACTGGTCAAGGAAGCTCGATGATGCATTATGGGCATATAAGACATCGTTCAAGACACCAATCGTCATGTCACCATACAAATTGGTGTTTGGGAAAGCTTGTCATCTACCTGTGGAACTAGAGCACAATGCATGGTGGGCACTAAAATAGTTAAATCTTAGTTGGTATGAAGCGGGAAAATCTAGATTCACCGGGTTGCTTGAGATGGAAGAATTCCGGTATATGGCATTCGAAAGCACAAGACTATACAAAGAGAGGATGAAGCGGCTTCATGAAAAGAATATTATAGAGCGTAACTTCAAAACTGGGGACAATGTACTTCTATATAATTCAAGGTTACAATTGATCCCGGGCAAACTAAAATCAAGGTGGTCAGGTCCCTTCCGGGTGATTGAGGCATTACAGTCGGTCGTTGTGGAAATACAAACTATTGATGGCTCTCACACCATCAAAGTAAATGGACAGTGGTTGAAACTATATGTTGGCATGGATGACATGGATGAGTAGGTGGAACTACAGTTAGAGGAACCTCAAAGGTCTAGCGAACCTTGAAATGCGCTAAGTTGAGTCATTCCGCGATGTTAAATCAGGCGCTACATGGGAGGCAACACCCATGAAATTGTTGTAAGTGTAAATCATTATAGTTAAGATATACAAAAAAATTGCTGCTGCTAGGTGAAAGATTCAGAGATACTGTTCACCCGCGATCTATCCGCGAACACGGAGGGACCGCAGAAAAACATAATCTCTGAACCTTCAGTATCGCGGTCCATCCGCGAACGTGGACCAACCGCGGCTGATAGCGATTAAACCTGGGCAACGTGGAAAATCTTAAAAAAATTTGAAAATCCCCCCGCCCCCCCTTTAATAATAATAACCCAACATTAAACACCCATTTCCCCTCCGCTCATAAACTAACCGACTACACTCCCCTTTCCCCATTCTCTCTCTAATCTTTTTTTTTCTCCTCCTTCTCTCTACTCTTTCCTCTCCAATTTTCTCATATTCCTCCACCATATTCCTCCAACTCCTTCATCTTCATCTTCCCCACCTTCCCACCATCTACTAGTAAGTTTGTTCTTTTATCTTTCTTTTTTAGTTTTTCTCCTTAATTTTTGTAGAATTAATTAGTTTAGAAAATTTTAGTTTAACACACTTTAATTGTAGAATTTGTATAATACCATACTAGACTTAGTAGAATATGTAGATATAATTTTTTTGTGTATTTTGGTATGAATGTTTTATATTAAGTTATGTGATTTTGGTGTATTTTAAGTTGTTCGGTCTCCATTGTGTTTAATTGTGATACGTATGTTGGTTTTGGAAACCCATTGTGGTGGTTGAATTATTTGGTGATTGTATTGGCCAAAGTTGGAAAAAATATGTTGTAGTATTTGGGTGTTGTATTTTTTGGGGAGATAATGCCTAAATTTTTTGTTGTTTGTTTTTGTGTATAATTGGAGATGGTGTATGTATAATTGGGTGATGTTGGAATTCCACAAGAAATAAGTGTGGGGTGCTCTAGGTAACTTGGTGAATTTGTTAGAAATATGGTAGGAGTTATGTTATGATAGCACTAAAGAACATATAGTTGTAGTCCACGGATAGTGAAGTTTGACTAGCCAACCGATGTACTAACGTGATGGAAATTTTTGGTTGTTTCTTTTTGTGTAGGATTATGGCTCCTAATAGATCCAGGAATGCGGCAAGCTCGTCTAGGCGACCGACCTATGACGAGTCTCGGTTCACAGGCGAGGAAGCGGAAGCAGACTTTCATGCCAAGGCTACTAAAGCTTGGCTACAGGAGATCGCAATTGACAATGTGGCTTTCAGGGTAAAACGCTCGATATGTACAAGGAGATCCAATGCCGAGAGATGCAGTTCCTGTTCGATGAACCGACCCTCTTCAACAAAATGCTAGTTAGGGAGTTCTACGCGAAAACACCCTACGGAATGTCCAGAGAAGTCTTCGTCAAAGGTAAGTATGTCTGGGCTCAAGTACCTACTATTAGGCAGGCTCTTAGACTGCCCGCTTTTTCTGGTGACGTGGACCTTTACCATGACAGGCTTAGTGTCACTTGGGACACCTTGATTGAGTCCTTGTGTGTCAGTGGTCATCGCATCTAGATAAGAGACCAAAGTACGCTGCACTCTAGCAGCTTCACCCATACTGCCAAGTGTTGGTTCTCGGTTATTTGTAACTGTTTTCTGCCCTCAAGCAACACAACAAATGTAAACATTAATAGAGCATTGCTGACATTGTGCTTTGTCACCCAGCAGAACATTAACATTGCCTGCGTGATAGGTGAAAAGATAGTGCTGAGGGGACCCCTCAAATCTAAGAGATTCTACTTCTCGTCTCTGATCACTTCTCTATGCCACTCCCACCGGACTTCGGTACTGCCTACGGACGGTGAGCTTCCTCAAAAAGCTCCATTAAATGCCTATTACATCCAGGTGGGTAGAGGCAACGACCCGATTGATATAGGCGATCAGGATGACCCTGTGTCAGTTGTCCAGTCCAGGCATTCCATGGACTCCACCGGCCCTTCTAGGCACGCTCATCATGGAGCTGGCATATCTTGGTTCGAGTCCACTAGACCTATGATTAGGTCAATAGAGGAAGAGGTTGCGAACTTATGCACTTCAGTGGATGGTTTACACACGCGCATGGCGCGATGTCCCAAAGGCAAGCTCGGTCTAAGAACAGGTTCATGGCATCGTTTCGAGCTCTGGGTCGAGCTTGCAATGTCGACCCCCCACCGTCTTTGACTCTGAGTGAGTCACAAGTAAGTTTTCTCACCCTTCTAAGCTATACATGTATTATTATGCCATGAGGACATGACATGATTTTAAGTGTGGGGTGGAAAACTTATCTTGTATATGTTGTACATAGTAGTTGTAGTTGTAAATCATATTAGCTGGCTTGGCCCGATGATGGACACCTGCCGACGGGTTTCTTAAGGGTTTAAGTCGGAATAAAAATACAAAAAAATCAAAAAATTGATAAATACAAAAATATGACTAGAGGACTCTTTGTGATGCGGACTATTTAGACAAATTCTCTTGAGTGAATTAGTCCACGTAGGAATTTTTCTTTCTTTTCTTTTCTTTTTACTAAGTAGTGTACCATCCCCCCTTGGTTTTTCTTTTGACCACGGTTCTTTTCCAAGGGTTTTTATTGAACTGGGTTAGGTAGATTTTTTCTTTTTTAGGATTAGAGGGCAAAGGTTAACATGTAACCCCAAGTATGCACATTAGCAAAACTTAAGTGAACTTGAGAATGTATGATCTAAGCTTGACTGTAGATTCTAGGATATGCCTTAAATTTGCACAATACAACTTGCTTGAACATTGATAGGACTCCGTAGATGAACTTGATTCTAAATGAGTTGCATTCTAAGTGTGTATGAGCTTTTACCTACATTATATGCTTTACACGATACCTAGAACTTGCCCTGTGTGTTTGCAAAGCGAAATAGAAGTTGTTTGGTTATAGGAATCATAGAGGAATTTCTTTGTGTAACACAATAATTCAATAAACTGTGAATTCACTTGTACATAATATCCAAGTTACCCTTTGTGCCTAAAGACTATTCTTTGATAACCCTTGAATGTTCATAAACATCGAAAATCATAAATTGTTCTACTTTACCTCCTAGAAGTACTTGTGTTGTAACGAATGTGGAAAAGTCTAAGTGTGGGTGAAGGGAAGTTGAAAAAGGGAAAATCAAGAATGAATGGTAGAAAATGGTGAACTAGCAACATAATGTAAATGCGTTACAAAGCAATGAATAAATAAATAAAGAAATCAATGTATATATGTAATATAAGAAAGCCATTGCACTAACAGAAAATTGGGGATTAAAAGAGAATGAAAGGTGAAGGAATGTTTAGGTGAGGCATACTGAAAAAGCCTAAAAGGGATGTTGTGAAAAACAAAGAAAGTGCTTAGGGAGGTTAGCCACTATAACCAAAAGTATCCTACTCGTCCCATAGACATCATTACAACCCTTAAAGACCTCTTGATCTGTGATTGAATAACTCGATTAGTGGAGTATTACACTAGGGGCAACCCTATGGTGTATATGTATGCCTATGAATGTTCTTTGTTGAGAGTGATTGAAATTTTTCATATATCTATAAGTTCCATGTTCTAAATTGTTTATGTGTGGGAACTTCTCTCAATAAATTGTGTGAGGGCATATAACTCAAGAAGAAAAAGGTAAAATTTGCATGTCTGTGATAATAATTAGAGTAAGCAATAATGTGCCGGCATTTGAGTTTACAGTTAGGTAAGGATTGTGCATGTCTTAGGTTAATTATGAAAGATAGCTTTTGTGACATATTTTTGGGGAGACATTAATAAAATTGGCCTAAAGTGTGATTAAGGTTGCTCGAGGACGGGCGAGGGTTTACATGTGGGGTATTGATAATAGGTGAATTTGACTATAATTATGCCCTAAATAATCATGCTTTAATGTTGTTTTGATATTGTGTACGATGACAAAATACTTTTATTACTGTTGTTGGTGTGTTATAGGTACGCATGAGCCATTGAAGACTAAAAGAGCAATTTCGGAGTCATAAGATGGTAACAAGGTCGAGTGTAGAGCAAGATTGAAGTTTTTGCTGAAAATTGGAAGAAGAATCCACGACACTGTTCAGCCTCGGTCCAACCACAAACGCGGACAGACCATGGTTGAAAGGGCTCGCGAAATCTCAGAAATTCAGAGAAGTGATTTTTCCACGTTCCATCCGCGAACGCGGATGGACCGCGGGCGAGGGCAGAAATTTTAAGGGCAAACTTGTTAAAACGAAATTTATGTAACCTAAACCCTCTATATAATTATAGGATTCGCGTAAGAGAAGCAAGTATTGTATTATTCATTACTTTTGCAGGAAAACTAGTAAGAGAGAACTCTCTCAACATCTCTCTTTCTTTTACATTGAATCTTTGATTATGAATTCAATTATCTATCTTGTTTCTTTGATTATGAGTAGCTAATTCTTTATCTAAGGTTTTGATGGAACCTATTGAGTGATGAACTACTGGGTTATGTGATTACAAATTGTTAGCTAGAATTTTATTTGTTCAACTCCGTTCTTGTTGTAGTTAACTGGTAGGATCCCCTATTTGATGTGCCTATTTAGTGTGCATAACTTAGAAAAGAGTGCATATTTAGGTAAATTGTTGAACAACACCACACCTAAATTATTGGAGGAATCTATAATTGTAGGCGTAAAGATGCGCTTAGGAATAACGAAACCTTGGCTGCAATATACAATGAACTATTAAAATTAAAGCTAGCTAGGGTAGCTCGGGAGAGTACACTAGTAAATTATTGTAGTTGCTTGGGAGAGAATTACGGTAAAAATAGTGTTCATGATTGATAGAATAATATTGACAATTTGTATGAGCATAAACAGAAGAGATTCCATGAATAGGGGAAATCAATACCTTAGTCTTTCTCTTCATTCTTTACATCTTATTCAATTATTTCTTTCAAGTCTTTAAATTCTTGCAAAAGTTAATTGGTAGAAAATATTCCAGAAAAAATATATTCAAAAGTTTGGGAAGCTGCTTCAGGAGTATTTTTGGGTTGTGGAAGCTGTAGTTGATAGGTTAATTCCCTCTGGGATCGACTCTGGACTTAATTGCCCGGATTATATTGACTACGACTGTCGTTTTGATGTGAATCAATGGCCACACCCTGCCATGTCATGCGACGTCCTGACACGTCTTGAAATGTGCTATGGCCATGTCCGAACACATCCTGACCCATCCAATGCCCACGTCCTTCCATGTCCTGACATGTCATGTAGCCACATCCTACAATGTCCTGACACATCCTGACCTGTGCCACGGCCATGCACTGCCATGTCTTGCGACGTCCTGAAATGTGCTATGGCCATGTCTTGACACGTCCTGACCCATGCCATGCCTACATCCTGCCATGTCCTGACACGTCCTATGTCCACGTACTGCGATGTCCTGACGCATCCTGAATCGTGCCACGGCCATGCCCTTTCATGTTCTACGACATCCTAACACATCCTGAAATCCTGAAACGTGTCATGGCCATTTCCAAAATGTCCTAACCCGTACCATGCCCACATCCTGCCATGCCATGCGACATCCTAACACCTCATATGGCAACGTCCTATATTGTCATGTCCTTACCTGTGCCATGGCCATGCCCTGCCATGTCATGTAACGCCCTGACATGTCCTAAAACATTTCATGGCCAGGTCCTGACATATCCTGACATGTGTTATGCCCATGTCATGCCATGTCCTGACACATCTGGTGGCCACATCTTGCGATGTCCTGACACGTCCTGACCTATGCCATAGCTATGCCTTGCCATGTCCTGCAATGTCCTGACATGTGCCATGGCCATCTACTGACACGTCTTTACCCGTGCCATGCCCACGTCCTGCCATGTCCTGACATGTCCTGTGGCCAACTCTTGTGACGTCCTGATACGTCCTGGCCCATGGTATGGCAATGTCTTGACATGTCCTGACTCGTTCCATGCCCATTTACTGCCATATCCTGCGACATCCTGACATGTCATGTAGCCATGTCC
Source organism: Nicotiana noctiflora (assembly GCA_032618575.1). Lineage (NCBI taxonomy): Eukaryota > Viridiplantae > Streptophyta > Magnoliopsida > Solanales > Solanaceae > Nicotiana > Nicotiana noctiflora. Next base: position 36,040 of record JASVEL010000019.1, on the reverse strand, counting down.
TGCAACATCCTAACACATCTTGACTTGTGCCTTGGCCATGCCCAACCATGTCCTGCAAAGTCCGTACACATCCTGACACATGCCGTGCCCATATCCTGACACGTCCTGGCCCTTACCATCCACTTGTCCTGCCATGTCCTGCGACGTCTAGACACATCCTGTGGCCACGCCCTGCGACGTCCTGACCCGTGCCCTGGCCATGCCCTGCCATGTCCTACGACATCCTAACATGTCTTGAAACATGCCATTGCCATGTCTTGACATATCCTAACCCGAACTATGCCCACGTCCTCCCATGTCCTGACACGTCCCGTGGCCACATCCTACGACGTCCTGACACATCCTAACCCATGCCATGGCTATGCTTTGCCATGTCTTGCGACATTCTAACACATCCTGAAACATGCCATGTACATGTCCTAACACGTCTTTACCCGTGCCATGCCCATGTCCTTCCATGTCATGCGACGTCCTGACACGTTTTGTGGCCATGTCTTACAATGTCCTAACAAGTCCTAACCCGTGCTATGGCAATGCCATACCATGTCCTACGACATCCTGACACATCTTGAAATGTGCCATAACCATGCCCTGACACATCATGACCCGTGCCATACCCACATCCTGTAATGTCCTGACATATCCTGTGGCCACGTCCTACGACATCTTAACACGTCCTGAACCGTGTCATGGCCAAGCCCTACCATGTCTTGCGACGTCCTAACACGTCCTGAAATGTGCCATAGCAATGTTGATAATAGGTGATTTTGACAATAATTATGCCCTAAATAATCATGCTTCATTGTTGAATTGATATTGTTTATGATGACAAAATGCTTTGATTACTGTTTTTTGGTGTGTTATAGGTACAGATGAGCCATTGGAGACTAAAAGAGTCATTTTGGACTCATAAGATGGTAAAAAGGCCAAGTGTAGAGCAAGAGTGAAGTTTACATTAAAAATAGGATGAATAACCCGAGATACTCTTCATCCGCGACCACAGACAAACCGCGGAAAAAGAGGCTCGCAGAACCTCTTAAACTTCATATGACCATATTTCTCGCGGTCCATCCGCGAACGCGGACGGACCGCGGACGCTGACGAATTTTTGAAGTCCAAACTTGTAAAAAATCAATTTTTGTAACCCAAACCCTCTATATAAGTAGAGATTTCGCCCAAGAGAGGCAACTATTGTATTAATGACTACTTTTGTAAGATAATTAGTAAGAGAACTCTCTTAACTTATTTCTTTCTTTTATATTGAATCTTTGATTATGAATTGAATTATTATTCTTGTTTCTTTGATTATGAGTAGCTAAATCTTTATCTAAGGTTTTGATGGAACCTATTGAGTGATGAACTTCTCGGTTATGTGATTACAAATTGTTAGCTAGATATCTATTTGTTCAACTTCGTTCTTGTTGTAGTTAAATGGTAGGATCCCCAATTAGTTGTGCCTATTTAGTGTGCATAACTTGGAAAAGAGTGCATATTTAGGTATATTGATGAAAAACACCACACCTAGGTTATTGGAGGAATCTATAATTTTAGGCATAAAGGTGGGATTAGGAATAACAAAACCTTGGGTGCAATCTAAAGTGAACTATTCAAATTAAAGCTAGCTAGGGTAGCTCGGGAGAGTGCACTAGTAAATTATTGTAGTTGCTCGGGAGAGAATTACGGTAAAAATAGAATTTATGATTGATAGAATAATATTGACAATTTGTATGAGCATAAACAGAAGGGATTCTGTGACGACCCAAAGGATCATCACTTATTTTATTAATCATTTCGAGCTTCTGAGACCTTGAAACCCTCATTCCATGTTGCCTCGATTTACGTGCAAAATCCGAGCATGTAGCCGGAAAGATTTTGTGATAGAAAATATGAATTCTATGAGAAATTTGGATAAAAATGATATTAATATTGATATGGTTGACTTCGGTCAACATTTTTGGTAAACGGATCCGGACCCGAGATTGGATGGTCCCGAGAGGTCCGTAGAAAAATATGGGACTTGGACATGCGTTCGGAGTCGAATTCCGAGGCCTAGAGCCCAAGTTATGAATTTTTCTATGAAATTGTTTTTGATGTAATTGTTAAAGGAAATGAATTAATTGACCTTGGTATCGGGCTCGTATTTTGGTTCCGATGCCCGGTACAAGTCTTAAATATTATATATGTGATTTCTGTAAAGTTTGGTGACATTCGGATGTCGTTTGAGATGTTTTGAACCTTGAGTCCCAAGTTTGAAAGTTTTGAAAACCAAAGGTATGAAAATCATGAATTTGAGGCTTGATTTGATGAAAACGAGGTGATATTGGCGATGTGATCGCACGAACAAGTTCATAATGTGTTTTTGAGGTTGTGTACATGTTTGGTTTGGAGCCCGGGGGCTCGGGAAAAGATTTGATAGGTCGTTGGATTAAATTCTGAAATGTTGCACTGCTGGTTTTTCACCCAGCTGTTGGCTTCGCAATTGCGAAGCATTTCTCGCAATTGCGAAGGGGATGATCAAGGCAGGGCTCGCAAATGCAAACCCTGATTACAAATGCGAAACCCCTCATGCCCAGCCTTGTTCGCAAATGCGAACAATTGTTCGCAAATGCGAACGTCCCCAGGCCTGCCTATGTTCGCAAATGCGAACCATAGTTCGCAAATGCGAACACTGCCCCATATTGCCTTGGTTCGCAAATGCGAACCATTGTTCGCAAATGCGAACACTACTCTATACAGCCGATGTTCGCAAATGCGAACATTAGTTCGCAAATGCGAACACCCCTTTGTCTGCCAGTGTTCGCAAATGCGAACAAATGTTCGCAAATGCGAACTTCCCAGCCTTAGCTTATTTTTCAAACTCCAGAAATTGGTCGGGGTTCGCAATTACGAACCCATGTTCGCAAATGCGAACACAGAGACCTGTAAAACACGATTTTAAGTTCATTTCTTGACTTTTTACAAAACAAAAACACCCATTTGCGATTCTTCACGGATTCTTTCTTCATCAAAACAATTGTAAGTCACTTTTTACTTAATTCTTTCAATTCCTAACATCATTAAACATGTTTTCATTAGAAATCAAAGGTTTTCATGGTGGAATTTCTTGTTTTTGTTAGAAAATAGGGTTTTTTCATAAATTGGGGAATTGGACCTCGAATTGAGGTCCGATTTTGAAACAAATCATATACATGAACTCGTGGGGGATGGGTAACCGGATTTTGGTCCTAACCCCGAGTTCCGACCATGTGGGCCCGGGGTTGAAATTCACTATTCCGGGCGGAATGTTGTAAAAGTTGTATTTGGTCTTAAGAATTAGTTTGTTGAGTAGTATTGATGATATTAAATCAATTGTGTATAGATACGATTGGATTGGAGCCAAATTTGAAAGAAAAAGACATTTCCACGGATTGAATTGTTTATAAGCATTCGAGGTAAGTGTTTGTTCTATCCTAGCTTGAGGGAATAGGATTATGTGCTATGTGTTATGTGATCGAGTGCGGTGTATCGGTTGTGGTGACAAGCATCCATACACTGGCGTCTAGCATGACCGTGAGTCGTTGGTGATACTTGTTGTGAGATATTTTTAAGATAAATTGTTGAACTCCCTTATTGGAACTTGTTGTGAAGATAATTATTGATTGTCCTTGATGGGACGGTTTATGAATTACTGTTTCTTTCTTTGCCCTTGACTGTGATTGTAATTTGGGTGAGGAAGAGTGATAAAGCACGAAGGGTGATGCCGTGCCATGTTTATTTATTTATGCACGAAGGTTAATGTCGTGCTATGTTTATTTATTAATTATGCACGAAGGATCATGCCATGCCCTGTTATTGAACCATGTACGAAGGATCATGCCGTACTATGGATGTGAGGATGAGAGTAAAAGCACGAAGGGTGATGCCGTGTACTTTATTTGTTTATTTGGTGAGGATGAGAGTAAAAGCACGAAGTGTGATGCCGTGCAACTGCTTGCTATTTCTTGAATTGATATTACTTGTGTTTACATTATACTTTGTTTTTCCTTGTGAATTTATTAACTGTGGTTAATTGTTGAATTCTTTGAGATATTCCTTATTGTGTTAATACTTGGTTATTTCTTGTTATTTTGTGGTATACATATATATATATTGAATTGCACAGGTTTATGTGGGTGTCTGGTCCTAGGCTTGTCACAACTTCGCCGGGATAGGCCAGGCACTTACCAGCACATGGGGTCGGTTGTGCTGATATTACACTTCTGTGCGTTTTTGCACAGGTCCAGGTTACGATCAGGAACAGCAGCAACAGTAAATCGATTGCGTGGGAGTTGATTATATTTGAGACCGAGGTAGCTTGCAGACGTCCGCAGGCCCGGCGTCTCTCTCTCTTTATTTATGTTATTAGCTGTAGTCTCTTTGTTCCGAGACAAACAGAATTATGTTATATTTCCTTCAGACTTTTATGTGTAGTATTCCATAGTAGTTCGTGAGTTGGTGACTCCACGTCTTGGGTAGAGGATTTCAATATGATTTTCACCTTGTGATTTGTTATTTCCATTTTGATAAAGCATTCCGCATTTATTTAATTAAAATTGTGTTAAAAATAGGATAGTATGAATACAGTGGCTTGCCTAGCTACCACGAGTAGGCGCCATCACGATCCCGATGTTGGGGGAAAATCCGGGTCGTGACAAGTTGGTATTAGAGCTCTAGGTTACATAGGTCTCACCACTCATGAACAAGCTTAGTAGAGTTTGAGAGGTAGGTACGGAGACGTCTGTACTTGTCCTCCAGAGTCTATTGAGTTAGGAAAGAGTCTCTCATTTGTTCTCTCTTGTCGTGCGACTTGTTCCTCAAATACCGATTGAATTTCTATTCTGTCCTTTCGCAGATGGTGAGGACACGCGCTTCTTCATCCGCTGACCAGCAGCCCGAGCCCCAGGCAGCTCCCGTGAGGGGTAGGGGCCAAGGCCGTATCAGAGGCCGTGGTAGGGGTAGAGCTCAGCCCCAGGCAGCTACCCCAGAGGTGGAGCCTCATATTGAGATTGACGAGGAGGTTCCGGTCCCAGCAGCTCCAGTGGGCCCAGCTCAGGTCCCAGGAGAGGCTTTATTTACCCCGGATCTCCGGGATGCTTTGGTCAGAATAGCGGGATTTATGGACAGCATTGCCAGAGCGGGCTTATTATCAGTTGCACCAGCCGCTTCTCAGGTTGGAGGAGGGGCCCAGACTCCTATTGCTCGTACTCCGGAGCCAGTAGCTCCTCAGCCTCGGGCACCAGTGGTTCAGCCAGCTGTGGCCACTCAGTCAGGTACCACAGCTCATGCAGGTGATGGAGCGGCCATGACTTCTGATTCGTTATGGAGACTTGATCGGTTCTCCAAGGTATTCACCACTACATTCAGCGGAGCCACATGAGAGGATCCTCAGGACTTCTTATTCAGCTGCCATGAGATTCTCAAGACTATGGGGATCGTGGAGACAAACGGAGTTGACTTCTGTACCTTCAGACTTGCAGGATCCGCCAAGACTTGGTGGAGAGATTATTGCTTGACTCGACCAGCAGGGTCCCCAGCTTTATCATGGGACCAGTTTGCGGAACTATTTATGGAGAAGTTTCTCCCTGCTACTCAGCGGGATGTACTTCGGAGGATGTTTGAGCGCCTCCATCAGGGCACTATGACAGTTACACAGTATGAGACGAGATTTATCGACTTGGCTCGTCATGCGGTGGTGATACTTCCCACGGAGCGGGAGAGGGTCCGCAGATTTATAGATGGGCTTAATCAGCCGATTAGACTCCAGATGGCTATGGGCGTGGGGAGTGACATATCATTTCAGGAGGCAGCAAATGCAGCACGCAGAGTTGAGATGGCTCTTGCTAGGGGAGGCGGTTATTCTTCGGATAAGAGGCCTCGTCATTCAGGCAGGTTTGGTGGTTCTTCCTCTGGTGGCAGAGAATCCTTTGATAGAGGCCAGTCCTCCAGGCCTTTTCATTCCGCCCTTCAGGCTTCACAGGGTGGACCAGGTGATCGCGGTTTTCGTGGGCATTATTCAGACCAGCCTCCTATTAATGCTCAGCCTCTTCAGAGTGTTCGTGGAGGCCATTCAGGGCGTCAGGGCCAGCAGCCCTATCAGTCTAAGAGTTGCTACGGTTGTGGTGACCCATGTCATTTTATCAGGAATTGCCCTCTAGCAGCGGGCAACTCTCAGCAGCGAGGTCCTCGTCCTATGATTCGGGCCCCAGCTGACCCTCAGCCTGCCCAGCCAGCCAGAGGCGGGGGTAGAGATTATAGAGGTGGAGGTCGAGACCGTAGAGGTGGAGACCGTCCAGCCGAAGGTAGAGGTCAGCCAGTTGATGGTCGTCCTAGAGACGCAGTTCAGAGGGGAGGTGCAGATCCCCGATTCTATGCCTTACCAGCCAGGCCAGAGGCAGAGGCATCAGATGCCGTGATTACAGGTACTATTCTTGTGTGTGGCAGAGGTGCTTCAGTATTATTTGACCCCGGATCTACATATTCCTATGTGTCTTCCTACTTCGCACCGTATTTGGCCGTGCCCAGCTATGCTCTGGATATTCCAGTTTATGTGGCTACACCACTGGGTGACTCCATTGTAGTCGATCGGGTGCACCGTTCGTGCGTAGTTATATTTGGGGGTCTTGAGACCCGTGTTGATCTGTTGCTTTTGGATATGGTAGATTTTGATGTCATATTGGGGATGGACTGGTTGTCCCCATATCATGCTATTCTTGATTGCCATGCTAAGACGGTGACCTTAGCCTTGCCGGAATCACCCCGACTAGAGTGGAAAGGTACCTCAAGCCACTCCGTTCGCACTGTTATTTCTTATGTTAAGGCTCGACACATGGTCAAGAAAGGGTGTCTAGCTTATCTGGCTTATGTTCATGATTCCAGCGCAGAGGTTCCTTCTACTGAATCAGTCCCTATTGTACGGGATTTTCTTGAGGTTTTCCCTTCAAACCTGCCAGGCATGCCACCCGACGGGGATATTGATTTCTGTATTGATCTGGCACCGGCACTCAGCCCATCTCTATTCCACCCTATTGTATGGCCCCGCCGGAGTTAAAAGAGTTAAAAGATCAGTTGTAAGACCTTCTTGAGAAGGGCTTTATCGGGCCCAGTGTTTCCCCCTGGGGAGCACCTGTATTATTTGTAAAGAAGAAGGATGGCTCGATGCGGATGTGTATTGACTACCGGCAGTTAAACAAGGTGACTATCAAAAATAAATATCCACTGCCGAGGATTGATGATTTGTTTGACCAGCTCCAGGGAGCGAGGGTATTCTCTAAGATAGACTTGAGGTCAGGCTACCATCAGCTGAAGATCAGGGCGGCTGACATTCCTAAGACAACCTTTCGCTCTAGATATGGGCATTATGAGTTCTTGGTCATGTCCTTCGGGTTGACCAATGCCCCAGCAGCATTCATGGAGTTGATGAATCGGGTATTCAAGCCTTACTTAGATCCGTTCGTGATAGTCTTCATAGATGACATCCTGGTGTACTCCCGCAGCCAGGAAGAGCACGAGCAGCACCTCAGAGTGGTTCTTCAGACTCTGAAAGATAACCGACTATATGCCAAATTTTCTAAATGTGAGTTCTGGCTGAGTTCGGTAGCATTTCTGGGTCACATTGTATCAGTGGAAGGTATTCAGGTAGACCCAAAGAAGATTGAGGCAGTCCAGAATTGGCCTCGACCAGCTTCAGTGACTGAGATCCGGAGTTTCTTGGGGTTAGCAGGTTACTACCGTCAATTTGTAGAGGGGTTTTCTTCTATTGCAGCCCCGATGAACAGGTTGACCCAGAAGGGTGCCCAGTTCCAGTGGTCAGATGAGTGTGAGGCGAGCTTTCATAAGCTCAAGACAGCCTTGACTACAGCACCAGTGCTGATACTACCGACGGGTGCAGGGCCTTATACAGTTTACTGTGATGCGTCCCGTACAGGACTTGGAGAGGTATTGATGCAGCATGGTAATGTTATTTCTTATGCTTCGAGACAGCTAAAAATACATGAGAATAATTATCCAGTTCATGATCTTCAGTTGGCAGCAATGGTTCATGCCTTAAAGATCCGGAGGCATTATCTATATGGTGTGACATGTGAGGTGTACATTGATCACAAAAGCCTACAGTACTTGTTCAAGCAGAAGGAGTTGAATCTACGACAGCGGAGATGGTTAGAGTTGCTAAAAGACTATGATGTTACTATCTTATATCACCCGGTAAGGCCAATGTGGTGGCCGATGCTTTGAGTAGAAAGTATGCCAGCATGGGTAGTCTTGCATACATTCCGGTCAGTCAGAGACCGTTAGCTCTAGATGTCCAGGCCTTAGCCAACCGGTTCGTGAGATTAGACATTTCTGAGCCTAGCAGGGTGTTAGCCTGCACGGTCGCTCGTTCTTCTTTATTAGAGCGTATCCGTGAGAGGCAATTTGATGATCCTCATTTGTGTGAGTTGAGAGATACAGAACAGCGGGGAGGTGCCACACAGGTAAATCTAGATAATGATGGGGTATTGAAATTGCAGGGTCGAGTTTGTGTGCCCAATGTCGAAGGGATTCGAGAGTTAATCTTAGCGGAGGCCCACAGTTCGCGGTATTCTATTCACCCAGGCGCCGCGAAGATGTACCAGGACTTACGGCAGCACTATTGGTGGCGCGGAATGAAGAAAAATATCGTTGCGTATGTCGCTCGGTGTCTAAATTGTCAGCAGGTGATATATGAGCACCAGAGACCTGGTGGTGTATTCCAGAGGATTGAAATTCCCGAGTGGAAATGGGAGCGGATCACTATGGACTTCGTTACTGGACTTCCTTTGACTCGGAGGAAATTTGATGCTATTTGAGTCATTGTTGATAGGCTGACCAAATCAGCACACTTTATCCCAGTATCCGTCTCCTACTCGTCGGAGAGGTTAGCGGAGGTTTACATTAGGGAGATTGTTCGTCTCCATGGGGTGCCGGTATCTATTATCTCTGATCGGGGAACGCAGTTTACCTCGCGGTTCCGGAGAGCGGTCCAGCAGGAGTTAGGCACCCGGGTTCGGTTGAGTACGGTATTTCATCCTCGGACGGACGGCCGATCCGAGAGGACTATTCGGATACTCGAGGACATGCTTCGAGCCTCGTGTTATTGATTTCGGAGGCTCGTGGGACCGATTTCCGCCATTAGTAGAGTTCGCCTACAATAACGAGTTACCAATCTAGCATCCGGATGGCTCCGTATGAGGCGTTGTATGGTAGGCGATGTCGATCACCGGTTGGATGGTTTGAACCGGGAGAGGCTCGGTTGTTAGGTACAGACTTAGTTCAGGAGGCCTTGGATAAGGTCAAGACTATTCAGGAGAGATTGCGTTCAGCTCAGTCCAAGCAGAAGACTTATGCGGATCGTAAGGTTCGAAATGTAGATTTCATGGTTGGTGAACGAGTATTGCTTCGAGTGTCACCTATGAAGGGCGTGATGAGGTTCGGAAAGAAGGGCAAGCTCAGCCCTAGGTATATTGGTCCATTTGAGATTTTAGATAGAGTGGGAGGGGTGGCTTACAGATTAGCTTTGCCGCCTAGCTTATCAGCCGTGCATCCAGTTATTCACGTATCTATGCTTCGGAGATACCACGGCGATCCCACACATGTGTTAGACTTCAGTACTGTCCAATTGGACAATGATCTATCTTACGAGGAGGAGCCGGTGGCTATTCTAGACCGGCAGGTTCGACAGTTGAGGTCGAAGAGTTATCCTTCTGTGCGTGTTCAGTGGAGAGGTCAGCCTCCTGAGGCATCGACCCGGGAGTCCGAGTCTGATATGCGGAGCCGCTACCCACACTTGTTTCCTGACTCAGGTACTTCTTTCTTTTGTCCGTTCGAGGACGAACGGTTGTTTTAGAGGTGGAGATTGTGACGACCCAAAGGGTCATCACTTATTTTATTAATCATTTCGAGCTTCCGAGGCCTTGAAAACCTCATTCCATGTTGCCTCGATTTACGTGCACAATCCGAGCATGTACAACAACAACAACTACTACCCAGTATGTTCCCACAAAGTGGGGTCTGGGGAGGGTAATACGTACATAGGCCTTACCCCTACCCGAAAGGGTAGAGAGGCTGTTTCCGGCCGACCCTCGGCTCAGAAAAAGAGAGAGAAAATCAACAAACAAAACAAAACAAAACAATGTTAGTATATCCGGGATAAATCAAATAAATAATTATCTAAACATAAAACCAAAAGTAGAATGACATGCAATAATACCAATCGGTTACTACCATAAGAGGCACAATCCGAGCATGTAGCTGGAAAGATTTTGTGATAGAAAATATGAATTCTATGAGAAATTTGGATAAAAATGATATTAATATTGATATGGTTGACTTCGGTCAACATTTTTGGTAAACGGATCCGGACCCGAGATTGGATGGTCCCGAGAGGTCCGTATGAAAATATGGGACTTGGACATGCGTCCGAGTCGAATTCCGAGGCCTAGAGCCCAAGTTATGAATTTTTCTATGAAATTGTTTTTGATGTAATTGTTAAAGGAAATGAATTAATTGACCTTGGTATCGGGCTCGTATTTTGGTTCCGACGCCCGGTACAAGTCTTAAATATTATATATGTGATTTCTGTAAAGATTGGTGACATTCGGATGTCGTTTGAGATGTTTTGGACCTTGAGTCCCAAGTTTGAAAGTTTTGAAAACCAAAGGTATGAAAATCATGAATTTGAGGCTTGATTTGATGAAAAAGAGGTGATATTGGCGATGTGATCGCATGAACAAGTTCATAATGTGTTTTTGAGGTTGTGTACATGTTTGGTTTGGAGACCGGGGGGCTCGGGAAAAGATTTGATAGGTCATTGGATTAAATTCTGAAATGTTGCACTGCTGGTTTTTCACCCAGCTGTTGGCTTCGCAATTGCGAAGGGGATGATCAAGGCAGGGCTCGCAAATGCGAACCCTGATCGCAAATGCGAAACCCCTCATGCCCAGCCTTGTTCGCAAATGAGAACAACTGTTCGCAAATGCGAACGTCCCCAGGCCTGCCTATGTTCGCAAATGCGAACACAGTTCGCAAATGCGAACACTGCCCCATATTGCCTTGGTTCGCAAATGCGAACCATTGTTTGCAAATGCGAACACTACTCTATACAGCCTATGTTCGCAAATGCGAACATTAGTTCGCAAATGCGAACACCCCTTTGTCTGCCAGTGTTCGCAAATGTGAACAAATGTTCGCAAATGCGAACTTCCCAGCCTTAGCTTATTTTTCAAACTCCAGAAATTGGTCGGGGTTCGCAATTGCGAACCCATGTTCGCAAATGCGAACACAGAGACCTGTAAAACACGATTTTAAGTTCATTTCTTCACTTTTTACAAAACAAAAACACCCATTTGCGTTTCTTCACGGATTCTTTCTTCATCAAAACAATTGTAAGTCACTTTTTACTTAATTCTTTCAATTCCTAACATCATTAAACATGTTTTCATTAGAAATCAAAGGTTTTCATGGTGGAATTTCTTGTTTTTGTTAGAAAATAGGGTTTTTTCATAAATTGGGGAATTGGACCTCGAATTGAGGTCCGATTTTGAAACAAATCATATACATGAACTCGTGGGGGGATGGGTAACCGGATTTTGGTCCTAACCCCGAGTTCCGACCATGTGGGTCCGGGGTTGAAATTCACTATTCCGGGCAGAATATTGTAAAAGTTGTATTTGGTCTTAAGAATTAGTTTGTTGAGTAGTATTGATGATATTAAATCAATTGTGTATAGATACGATTGGATTGGAGCCAAATTTGAAAGAAAAAGACATTTCCACAGATTGAATTGTTTATAAGCATTCGAGGTAAGTGTTTGTTCTATCCTAGCTTGAGGGAATAGGATTATGTGCTATGTGTTATGTGATCGAGTGCGGTGTATGGGCTATGGTGACGAGCATCCATACACTGGCGTCTAGTATGACCGTGAGTCATTGAAAAATGATTATTTTGAGATATATTACAGATGAATTGTAATTGTTCTCCCTTGTTGGAACTTGTTGTGAAGATAATTATTGATTGTCCTTGATGGGACGGTTTATGAATTACTGTTTCTTTCTTTGCCCTTAACTGTGATTGTTATTTGGGTGAGGAAGAGTGATAAAGCACGAAGGGTGATGTCGTGCCATGTTTATTTATTTATGCATGAAGGTTAATGTCGTGCTATGTTTATTTATTGATTATGCACGAAGGATCATGCCGTGCCCTGTTATTGAACCATGTACGAAGGATCATGCCGTACTATGGTTGTGAGGATGAGAGTAAAAGCACGAAGGGTGATGCCGTGTACTTTATTTGTTTATTTGGTGAGGATGAGAGTAAAAGCACGAAGGGTGATGCCGTGCAACTGCTTGCTATTTCTTGAATTGATATTACTTGTGTTTACATTATACTTTGTTTTTCCTTGTGAATTTATTAACTGTGGTTAATTGTTGAATTCTTTGAGATATTCCTTATTGTGTTAATACTTGGTTATTTCTTGTTATTTTGTGGTATACATATATATATTGAATTGCACAGTTTTATGTGGGTGTCTGGTCCTAGGCTTGTCACTACTTCGTTGGGATAGGCCAGGCACTTACCAGCACGTGGGGTCGGTTGTGCTGATATTACACTTCTGTGCGTTTTTGCACAGGTCCAGGTTACGATCAAGAGCAACAGCAGCAATAAATCGATTGCGTGGGAGTTGATCATATTTGAGACCGAGGTAGCTTGCAGACGTCCGCAGGCCCGGCGTCTCTCTCTTTATTTATGTTATTAGCTGTAGTCTCTTTGTTCCGAGACAAACAGAATTATGTTATATTTCCTTCGGACTTTTATGTGTAGTATTCCATAGTAGTTCGTGAGTTGGTGACTCCACGTCTTGGGTACAGGATTTCAGTATGATTTTCACCTTGTGATTTTTTATTTCAATTTCGATAAAGCATTCCGCATTTATTTAATTAAAATTGTGTTAAAAACAGGATAGTATGAATACAGTGGCTTGCCTAGCTACCACGAGTAGGCGCCATCACGATCCCGATGTTGGGGGAAAAATCCGGGTCGTGACAGATTCCATCAATAGGGGAAATCAATACCTTAATACTTCTCTTTATTCTTTACCCAGCATTCAATTCTTTCTTTTAAGTCTTTAATTCTTGCAAAAGTTAGTTGTTAGAAAACCTTCACAAAAATATACTCAAATTTTGGGAAACTGCTCCAGAAGAGTTCTTGGGTTGTGAAAGTTGCAGTTGGTAGGTTAATTCCCTGCGGGATCGTCTCTAGACTTAATTGACCGGATTATATTGACTACGACCGTTTCTTAGACGTGAATCAATTTTTGCACCGTTGTCGGGAAATTAATGGAATTATCAATTGCCATTGACAGAACTACAAAATTCTTGTATATTCGGGTTCTTTCTACACTTTACATTTAAATTTTTGACGGTTGTTGAATTGGGTACTCAGGTGCATGCCTAGAAAATCTGCAAGGACTGGAGAACTAATTTAAGGATTCTCAGACCTAGAGCAAACTTTCCGGGAATGTAACAGGTCAATCAAACAAATTCAGCAATTTTAGCAACCAATAGAACTAGATTTCGACATGGGAGACATGAACGACCCAAACCAGTAAGCTTGGTTGAACGCACAGGAGGCACAGGAAGGTGCATTATTTAACTGGACACAACCAACATCAGATAATTTGGCAACTGCCATTATTGTGCCTGCGATTCAAGCTGAGTCTTTCCAGATTACTAACAACATGCTACACTTGTTGCAAAACAAGGGATTATTTTCTAGGATGCAGTTTGAAGATCCGCAAGAGCACCTGAAGAACTTTGTCTCTATATGCAAGACGCAGAGGCAACCGAATGTGACACCGGAAGCCATCAGACTATTGCTATTTCCGTTCTCAGTTACAGGGGCTGCGCAGGTGTGGGTAAACTCACACCCCATAAACTCCATAGCAACATGGGATGAGTTGGTCAAGCAATTACACAACAAGTTTCATCCACCTAACAAGACATCTCAGCAAATTGATGAGATTGTGAGCTTCAAGCAGAAACAAATGGAGAAATTACATGAAACTTGGGGCGGATTCAAAGGTATGCTTGTTATGTGTCCTCGCCATGGGGTTCTTGAGTAGATGTTGGGTCAAAGGTTCTACATGGGGCTTTCAGACAGTATGAAGAATAGAGTAGATGCCTTATCAGGTGGGGCTTTTCTCAGCAAGATGTGGAGAGAGGGCCAAAATTTGCTTGACAAGATGGCTCAAAACTCGGGGTGGATGACCAGGAATGCTCCTATCACTCCAGTGGTACACTCTGTACCTCTGAATCCATCCAACACTATGGAGGAGAACATGGAAACCTTATTGGCACAAATGAGCATCCTGACGAAGAAGGTGGAAGAATATGGGGTCAAGCAGAAGGTTCACATTTTAGACACTACCAATGGTGGTTTATGCACATCTTGCATTAGCCAACGCATAGATAATCCATGGGCTGTAGACAAAGAACATCATAACCAGCATGAAGATATGAATTATGTGGCAAATTATGGAGGGCAGCGACAGGGTAACCAGAGTTGGGGTCAGCACGCTCCACAGCAGTACAGGCCTCCTCAACTACAGTATAATGCAGCGGGTATGAGGCCACCAAACAACAAGGCTCCATATCCTAGACCTCAGAATTTCAACAATCGGCAGCAGGGGTATCATCCACCTCCACCACAGCATGGGGGTAGACATGACGATGGGTTGCAGAGTTGAAAGCTATGATGCAGTCGGTAATTGGGTCAAATGCCAAAACCAATAAGAGGATAGATGCACATGACACATCTATCAAGAATATTGAAGTACATGTGGGACAAATTGCTATGTCACTTAACAATCGTCCTCAATGGACATTGCCTACAGATACACAAACAAACCTAAAGGATCAAATCCCAAAGCAGCCGATGGCAGTTAATCTGAGAAGTGGAAGAGATCTTGATGCCGAGTAGGAAAGAGATAGAGGAAATTTGCAGGCTGAGACACTCACTCCAGTACCCATTGAACTGGATGAGTCCACCTGGTAGACAGAAGTTACAGTCCAGCCAGTAGCTGAAAATAAAGATGTGCAGCAGGCAACAGAGAAAGTAGCTAAATAGGTAGAGCAGCAGGTTGAGGAGAAAATGATAGAGAAAGAAATGTCCCAAGTGATTGGGAAGAACAGGCCTCCAGCCCCATTCCCCCAAAAGTTGGCCAAGCACCAGAAAGAGGAGCAATACAAAAGGTTCTTTAATATGCTCAAGCAAATCCAGCTAAACATTCCTTTAATGAAGCTTTGAAAGAAATGCCTGGGTATGCTAAGATGATGAAGGATTTGATGTCGCGGAAATTTGATTTCCATGACTTGGCCACCGTGATTCTTACTCAGACTTGGAGTGCAGTGGTTTCTAGACCCATTGATGAGAAGCTATCTGACCCAGGGAGTTTCACCATTCCATGAACTATAGGAAACTTTGCCTTTGCGGAGGCATTGTATGATTTGGGGGCAAGCATAAATCTTATGCCCTTGGTGATTTATAAGAGGTTGGGCATCGAGAGGGCCAGGCCTACTTGCATGTTATTGCAGCTTACTGACAGGACGGTTAAGCATCCATTTAGTATATTGGATGATGTGCTCATCCAGGTGGGAAGTTTGTGTTTCCCACCGATTTTGTTATTCTTGACTGCAAGGTGGACGAGGAAATTCCTATAATCTTAGAAAGGTCATTCCTAGCTACAGCGAGAGCATTGATTAATTGTGAGACTGGGGAACTCAAGATGAGGTTGAATGATGAGGAGATCATATTAAATGTGCAAAAATCCATGAGGCACCCTAGTGAGTTTGCGAATTGCTCTCTTATTGACGCGGTGGATGTGATAGTGGAGACCGATGATATAGAATTGACTACTGAAGATCCACTTAGGCATGCCTGATAAACTTAGAAGAGGCAAATGGTGAAAGCCTGGCAGAGTGGGTGGTATCTCTGGAAGGTAAGGTGTTTTGGGATAGAGAGTTTGAGTTTGAACCTCTACATTTAGAGAAAAGAGAGACCCTTCCAGCAAAACCATCCATAGAAGAGCCACCAAACCTGGAGCTTAAACCACCACCATCTCATCTCAGGTATGAATTTCTAGGCCCTAACTCCACTTTACCTGTTATTATCTCATCTGGTTTGCTAGATGTGCAGGCTCAAAAGCTTATACAGGTACTGAAATAACGCAATACTACCATAGGGTGGACCATGACAGACATAAAGGGGGTCAGCCCCACATATTGTATACATAAGATTCTCCTGAAAGAGGGGCACAAACCTTCCAGGGATCATCAAAGAAGGCTGAACCCAAACATAAAGGAAGTGGTAAAGATAGAGGTAATAAAGTGGCTAGATGCGGGAATTATTTTCCCAATCTCTGATAGTACCTGCGTTAGCCCAGTTCAATGTGTGCCAAAGAAAGGAGGTATGACGGTGGTGAAAAACAAGAATAACGAATTGATCTCAACAAGAACCGTCATCGGGTGGAAAATATGCATGGACTATAGGAAGCTGAACTAGCCACCCGCAAGGACCACTTCCCACTTCCCTTCATTGATCAGATGCTTGACAGGTTGGAAGGAAGGTTCACACTTTCGTTTCCTGGATGGGTACTCGGGGTACAATCAAATTTCCATAGCCCCTGAGGATAGAGAGAAGACATCTTTCACATGCCTATATTGCATTTTTGCCTTTAGGAAGATGCCATTTGGACTATGCAATGTAGTTGCCACATTCGAAAGGTGCATGATGGCTATATTCACCGACATGGTGGAAGATATTATGGAGTTGTTCATGGATGATTTCTCAGTGGTAGGGAATTCATTCGATAAATGCCTCGTCAATCTGACAAGAGTGCTGAAACGGTGCATGTAGACAAACTTATTGCTAAACTGGGAGAAATGCCATTTTATGGTACAAAAAGGTATAGTATTGGGCCACCGGGTTTGGAGCAAATGTATTGAGTTAGACCAAGCTAAAGTAGATGTCATTGCAAAGTTGCCTCTACCAACATCCGTCAAGGCCATTAGAAGCTTTCATGGACATGCCGATTTTTACCGGAGGTTCATTAAAGAATTCTCCAAAATCTTCAACCCTCTCTGTAAGTTACTTGAAAAAGATCACCCTTTTTTATTTTCTAATGAGTGCAGGATTGTATTTGAGGAGCTGAAGAAGAGGTTGGTCATAGCACCCATCATCATTTCCCCTAACTGGGAGTAACCGTTTGAGTTAATGTGCGATGCAAGTGATTACGCAGTGGGGGCAGTGCTTGGCAAAAAGAAAGACAAGCTGATGCATCCAATCTACTATGCTAGTAGAACATTAAGTGAAGCACAGCTCAACTACACAATGATGGAAAAGGAGATGCTGGCAGTAGTGTTCGCATTCGACAAATTTAGGTCCTATCTCTTAGGATCCAAGGTAATAGTATACACTGACCATGCAGCATTAAGGTACTTAATTGATAAAAAGGACTCTAAGTCGTGCCTAAGTCATTGGGTGCTGCTTCTACAAGAGTTTGACCTTGAAATACGTGACCGAAAGGGCACCAAAAATCAAGTCGCTGATCATTTTTCACGACTCGAATGAGTTCAAATTGTCGAAGAGAGTGGAGAAATTCTGGAAACCTTTCCAGACGAGCAACTGCTCACTACCACCCTCCTTGAAGCGCCATGGTATGCAGATTATGGAAATTACTTGGCCAGTAGTATTGTTCCTCATGACCTATCATCGGTCCAGAGGAAAAGATTCTTTCGTGAAAGCCGGCTTTATTATTGGCATGAACCCTATCTGTTTAGGATATGTCTCGATAACATGATCCGGAGATGCATCCCCGAGATCGAATAATCTTCTATTTTGTAGTCGTGTCATGCTTCCGCATATGGTGGCCACTTTGGAGGAGTGCGAACAGCTGCCAAGATACTTGAGGCCGGTTTCTACTGGTCAATGGTGTTTAAAGATGCACACTTGTGGGTGAAAGGCTGCAACGAATGTCAAGGCACCGGGAATACTTCCTGGTGTCATGAGATGCCGATGAACCCAATTCAACAAGAGCAAGTGATTGACGTCTAGGGAATAGACTTCATGGGTCCCTTTGTCAGCTCTACGACAATAAGTACATCCTTGTTACGGTAGACTATGTATCCAAATGGGTGGAAGCGGTAGCATTACCTACCAATGATGCTAAGGTGGTGGTGGGATTTTTAAAGAAGAATATTTTCACCCGTTTCGGGACTCCAATGGCAATCATTAGTTATAGGGGTACGCATTTTTGCAATCGGCCATTCAAGAAATTGTTGGCCAAATATGATGTGAAACACCGGGTGGCTACTCCATATCACCCGCAGACCAGCGGGCAAGTTGAGGTCTCCTACAGGGAGATAAAGAGTGTGTTGACAAAAATAGTTAATGACGCGAGGACCAACTGGTCCAGGAAGCTCGATGATGCATTATAGGCATATAGGACAGCATTCAAGACACCAATCGGTATGTCACCATACAAATTGGTATTTGGGAAAGCTTGTCATCTACCTGTGGAACTAGAGCACAAAGCATGGTGGGCACTGAAACAATTAAATCTCAGCTGGGACGAAGCGGGAAAATCTAGAGTCACTGGGTTGCATGAGATGGAAAAATTCCGGTATCTGGCCTTCGAAAGCACAATACTATACAAAGAAAGGATGAAGCGGCTTCATGACCAGAATATCATAGAGCGTAACTTCAAAACTGGTACAAGGTACTTTTATATAACTCAAGATTACGGTTGTTCCCAGGCAAACTAAAATCAAGGTGGTAAGGCCCTTTCCAGGTAATTGAGGCATTACAATCGGGCGCTGTGGAAATCCAAACTATTGATGGCTCAAGCACATTCAAATTAAATGGACAGCGGTTGAAACTATATGTTAGCATGGATGACATCAAGGAGAAGGTGGAACTACGGTTAGATAAACCTCAAAGGTCTAGCGAGCCTTGAAATGCGGTGAGTTGAGTCGTGCCGCGACGTTAAATCAGGCACTACATGGGAGGCAACCCATGAACTTGTTGTAAGTGTAACCATTATAGTTAGTCTATATATATATATATATATTCCGCTGCTGCCAGGCAAAAAAAACCAAGAGGCTGATTTTTCGCGGTTCATCCGCAGTCACGGACGGACCGCGGAAAAACAGCCCCTCTGATTCTCACATTTCGCGGTCCATCTGCGATCACGAACGGACCTCGGATGACCGTCGTCAGTTCTGGCCAGCGGAAACAAAAAAAATTATTTGTAACGGTAATAATTCGCCCCCCCCCCCCCTTTTATTCTACCCTAGAAACATTACCCCCCCCCCCCCCACAATACAGAACCAGCCGCCCATTTTTTCCAAACCCTCTCTTTCTCTAAATTCAAACTTTCTCTCCTCCTTCTCTCTACACCTTCTCGTCCATTGTTCTCCAAATCCTCCTTGCTCCCTCACCAATTTTCTTCTTCATCTACATGTTCAACACTTCCCCACCTTCTACTAGTAATTTTTCTTCTTCTACCTTTCTTTTTTTTTTTTAGTTTTTCTCCTTAGTTTGGTAGAATTAATTAGTTTACATTATTCTAGTTTAATTTTAGAAATTGTATAATAACTTGCTAGTAGTTAGTAGAATCTATAAAAATTAATTTTTGTTGTAGTGTATTATTAGTATGAATGTTGTTATGGGATGTTGGCCTATTTTGTGTTGATTGGGTCTACAATGTGTTTAGTTGTGTTACTGATGTTGTTATTGGAGACCAAATGTGATGGTTGATTTATTTGGTGAGTGGGTTAACCAAAGTTGGCAAAATTATGTTGTAGTATTTGGGTGTTGTATTTTCGGGGGAGATATTGCCCAAGTTTGTGGTTGTTTGTTGTTATGTATAATTGGAGATGGTGTAGGCTTAATTGGGTCATGTTGGAATGCCACAAGAAATAAGTGTGGGGTTCATTTGGTAACTTGGTGAAATTGTTAGATAATTAGTTAATAGTAGGAGTTATGGGATGATAGCACTAAAGAAAATATTGTTGTAGTCCACGGATGGTGAAGTCTGTGTTGCCAACCGATGTACTAACGTGATGGAAATTTTTGGTTATTTCTCTTTTGTGCAGGATTATGGCTCCTAAAAGATCAACGAATGCAGCAAGTTTGTCTAGGCAACCGACCTATGATGAGTCTCGATTCACAGGCGAGGAGGCGGAAGCAGACTTTCATGCCAAGGCTACTAAAACTTGGCTACATGAGATTGAAATCAACAGGATGGCTATTCGGGCTAAAAAGCCCGATATATACGAGGAGATCCGACGTACAGAGATGGAGTTCCTATTCGATGAACCGGCTCTCGTAAACAAAATACTGGTTAGGGAGTTCTATGCGAACGCACCCTACGGGATGGCCAGAGAAGTCTTCATCCGAGGTAAGTATGTTTGGGCTCATGTACAAACTATTAGGCAGGCTCTTAGACTGCCCACTTTTACTGGTGACGTGGACTTTTACCACAACAGGCCTGGTGTCACTTGGGACACCTTGATTACGGCCTTATGTGTCGATGGTCATCCAGTCTGGATAAGAAACAACACACTGCATTCTAACAGCTTCACCCACACTGCTAAGTGTTGGTTTACAATTATATGTAACCAGTTTCTGCCCTCAAGCAACACCACTTATGTGAACTTCAATAGGCCATTGCTGACATGGTGCTTTGTCACCCTGCGGAATGTTTACATCGCTCGCTTGATAAGTGACAAGATGGTGCTGATGGGACCCCTCAAAGCCAAGGGTTTCTACTACCTGTCTTTTGTCACTACTCTGTGCCTCGGCAACCGGACTCCGGTCCTTCCTACAGATAGTGAGCTCCCTCTAAAAGCTCATTCAAAGCTTTTCACATCCGGGTTGGTCGAGGCAATGACCCAATTGATTTAGATGCTGATAATGACCCTGTGCCGGTTGTCCAGTCCAGGCATTCCACGGACTCCGCCAGACCTTCTAGGCATGCTCATCATGGAGCCGGCATGTCTAGGTCCGAGTCTACTAGACCTATGCTTAGGTCTATGGAGGAGGAGGTTGCGGATTTACGCACCTCAGTGGATAGTTTACACACGCTCATGGACGCGATGTCACAAAGACAAGCTCGGACGGAAAATAGGTTCATGGCATGGTTTCGAGCACTGGGTCGAGCGTGTAATGTCGACCCCTCCACCGTCTTTGACTCTGAGTGAGTCACATGTAAGTTTTTCTCACCCTTCTGAGCTATACTTGTATTATTATGCCATGAGGACATTACATGATTTTAAGTGTGGGGTGGGAAACTTATCTTGTATATGTTGTACATAGTAGCTGTAGTTGTAAATCATATTAGCTGCCTTGGCCTGATGATGGACACTTGGCGACAGGTTTCTTATGGGTCTAAGTCGGAATAAAAACACACAAAAAAATCAAAAATTTGAAAAACAAAATCCAAAAAAATATTAGTAAAGGGCTCTTCATGATGACAGACTATTTGGACAAATACTCTTGAGGGAAGTAGTCCATGTAGGGATTTTTCTTTCTTTTATTTTCTTTTTCTAGGTAGTGTATCACCTCCCCCTTGGTTTTCTTTTGACCACGGTTGTTTTCCAAGGGTTTTTATTGAACCGGGTTAGGTAGATTTTTCTTGTTAGGATTAGAGGGCAAAGGTTAACATGTAACCCCAAGTATGCACATTAGCAAAACTTAATTGAATTTGAGAATTTATTATCTAGGCTTGACTTTAGATTCTAGGATATGCCTTAAATTGCACAATACAACTTGGTTGAACATTGATAGGACTTTGTAGATG
This sequence comes from Nicotiana noctiflora, assembly GCA_032618575.1. Lineage (NCBI taxonomy): Eukaryota > Viridiplantae > Streptophyta > Magnoliopsida > Solanales > Solanaceae > Nicotiana > Nicotiana noctiflora. The sequence goes on along the minus strand of JASVEL010000019.1, from coordinate 14,151 downwards.
AGCCAGATTCTAAATGAGTTGCATGCTATGTGTGTGTGAGATTTTACTCACATTATATGTTTTACATGATACCTAGAACTTGCCCTGTGTGTTTGCAAAGCGAAATAGAAGTTGTTTGGTTGTAGAGATGATAGAGGCATTTCTTTACGTAACCCCCATAAATCAATAAGACATGAATTCACCTGTACATAATATCCTAGTTAACCCCTTTGCGCTTAAAGCCTATTCTTTGATAACCCTTGAATGTTCAAAGAAACAAAATCAAAATCTTATATTATACTACTTGTGAGCACGTGATTTTTGCCCTATATGAGAATTACTCCCAAAAATTCAAAATGAAATAATCTTTCGTTGTGTGCTATTTTTAGATTTTTCGTGGCATTTTTGGATATTTGTTTGTATTTGTCTAAGCGTGTTTGTTTGTTTAAATTAAGAAAAATACAAAAAAATATATTGCATTTGCACATAAAATTTAAGTTTACAATTAACAGTAATTAAGTTTGTTTTACGAAAATAAAAAAAAGGGAATATAACGAAATAATGTATTTTTACATTTTTGTCATTTAATGTACAATTGTGTGATTTTTGTTTTAATTGATATTTAGTCTAGAATGCTAATTATTATTTTAGTAAGTATATTTTGGTTTCACAATTTATTTTAGAATTATGATTAAAATTTGTTAATTAAAAGAAGAAAAGGAAAGGGTTAAAATTGAGAGAGAATTCGGATTGGGCCCAGAGCCTTTAATTAATTTCAGTGCCCAAACAAGATACCCAATCCAAACTCCTTTACCCATAATCAGACCCAACCCATATCCATCTCCAACCAGCCCTATAATTCTTTTAATCTGAGCCGTTGGATGTAATAATCCAACGGTCCAGATTAATCCATCAACTTTCAATATACCAAAACACCCCCAAACCCATTTTCTCCTCTTCATTTTCACCCTCTGCATCTCTCAAGCCTCATCTCTTCAGAGATGAGGAACCCTAGCCGCCATCACACCCACCGCCCTTAAGCCGGCGGCAACGACGCCAATGACCACCAAAATCACACCCCTAAACCAACCCAACTCCCCCTCTCCAAATCCACACTCCGTTAACCTCGAATCTCCTTAAGCCGCCTCAAATCATCAGTTGAAGTCTCGAGCAAAACATGAACCCATTCCAACCAGCCCCAAATTCACACCATGTCATCCCTTGACCTCCCTCATAGCCAAACAAGCATTGGTTTCATTCGAATCAAGCCCGAACCACGCAAACCCCAAATCCGAGCCCCAAGAACCTTAGCCCTGAGAATTAGGGATTTTTGTTCAAATTAAAAGGAATTGAAGTCAATAGACTTTAATTGATATGTTTTCGTTTGAAAACATTTCAATTAAAGTCCATTCGACTTCAAAATCCGAGTCCGAAATGGTCCAAGATGTTTTTCTTTTGCCACTGTCCGAGGTATTTTCCTTTTTCTATTTTTCATTTTCGTGTTCATAATTTGGTTTATTCGTTCATTTGTTCCGTGTGTGTTTAATTTTAATTTTTCTTTCTCCTTCTCGATTCCGACCTTTTATTTGATAAACTATTTATTCTGTTTTGGGATTGAGTATGCCATAGAATACATGTTCGTTGCGATTAGCGTCGTCGAATAAGTAGATTCGATTTGATTTGTTTCTGGTCGTCCCTGTTTCATTTCTTCTTTCTCAAAGACCCTTTGTTTGGTCAATTCTGATTCTGTGTTGCTTGTTTGATTACGTATGTTGTCGAATACGTGTTCGCGTCGATTAGCGTCACTTGGCCGAGAATTCTTGGTTCACTGCTTTTGCAATTGTTTGGATATCAAATGTACATGCCGTAATCGTTTAATTGAATGTTTGTCGATTAGTTTCATAGGTCTGTTGTTATCACTGTGGGATAGAAATTGATCCCTATTTATGCCCATAATCACTGTTGGACAGAATTGGGATTGCTTGTGATGTTTGTTAGTTGTTTAATCTGTTTAAGTGTTCAGAAACTAAGCCTTAGGGTGCATTGCACATGGATTGAGTTGCTGGAACTGCTGGACAGCAGTATATTCCAGTGGGTTTTGTCCACAGCTACATTTCTTGTTTTGTAGACATACATTGTACCGCTTCACACCATCTAACATAATATGTAAATGATCTGTTGAAGCTCTCACCTACAATTGAAAAGCAAACAGAAAAAATGATACATCAAACATTTAACTGGATTATCGATATTTTACCTACAAATTATCTACAAGCAACTACAATTACCCACAATGTGACTACATTTTAACTACAATCTGAAACACTGCAGCTAGTACTATTTTTTTTCTCCTGCACCAATCAAGAATATCTTACCCTTAGTTTCTGAGATAATGTGTTGTTATCATCCAACTCTTTGTGGAATTTGTGACAAAGTAATGTGAAAGTAGCCTTTGCCTTCAACAACTTTTCTTTTGTCCAATGTTCAATAAGAGTTCTCATATACTCAAATAGGTCATATATTGGCAGCTCTCTTGCCTCTTTTGTTACAACATTCAACGACTCGGCAATGTTTGACGTCATAGTAAAAGTTCTATTCACTATTGCATGTACTCTCGACCATCTATGATAGCCAATATCATATAGGTAAGTGTCACGACCCAAATCCGATCGTGATGGCGCCCAACAATTAAACTAGACCAGCCAGACCAACAATTACTTATCACAACAAATATCAGTCCCAAATGGACATCCCAAGAAGAATATATGAGTCAAAGAACTTCAATAATAATAATAATGAACAAAACACTGAGAAGTGTGAAAAACAACTGACACTCCCAAAGATCCGGAGTCACAAGTCTAGAGCCTCTAACAAAACCCAATAGAAATAGAGAATACTGTATGGAAATACTCAAGTCTGAATATAAAATAACAACTGGAAAGAGGAGGAGAAGCTAGGTTCTGCGAATGTCGGCAGCTACCTCAGCAACTCGGTATGACTCTGCAAATGCTGGAAATGCCTGTCTACTGCTCCTGAGTACCTGAGTCTGCACACAAAAGATACAGGGAGTAGGGGTGAGTACTAAGTACTCAGTGAATAATAAATATATAAAAGCAGCTGAAAGTAGGAAATCTACAGAATACAACAATATGAAGCTAAACTACAGTCCAAATCTCCTACGAACTAGCATCAACAGTACAATACACCTACCACAGAATAATTCAGCAGATAAAGATGTAATGCAATGCACATAACCGCTACGGCGTGTAGATTTAACGTCGACGACGCTCACTGGGGTGTGTACAGACTCCGGAGGGGATCCTACAGACCAAGCGCAAATACCGTTGCGGCGTGCAGCCCGTCCTCATATCATAATAACCGATGCGGCATGCAGCCCGATCCATCCTCAGTCCACAATAATCAGATAAGTCACAAAACACCTCAATTTACTTATTTCCAGTTCATAATTTATGAAAAATACTTTAACTTTTTATTTAATTTTCCCAAAACAAGTGACTTAGCATTTCAATACCGTGATTTCAAAGCCAGGACTGAGATCGGTGATAAAGAAAGTATAGCTATCACATATATACTATCCCCTAGGGACACTACAGGTCGGCACAAGGCCCCAAACAAGGCTTACAGCCCATAAATATATCAAACACAATGTATTTCCATCACTAATAGCATGTTATCCATATCCAGGATGGACCAAGTATCAATCCCCAATCACAATCAATCCCGCACCTACCACGAGGTGAGAGCCATGCCCTACTAGCGTCACAATGTGCTAAGTCGGGGTTTCGAACCCTCAGGCTACCATATACACAAACTACTCACCTCTAGCCGGTCGTAGACTCGTCCGCAATGCCTTTTCCTTTAGAATTCACTGCCCCGCATGTAGAATCTATTCAAACCACAATAATTATGTCATTTACGGGTCAAAGAAACATAATCCATTTCATTTTACATGAAAAACGCATAAATACGCTAAGTTGGTAAAAACCCGACCCTGGGCCTGTTGTGCGAAAAAATCAGAAAATTATACCAATGCAATCCTCGTCTTGCCACGAGTCCGTGCGTAAAAAATTTATCGAAATCGGAGTTCGAATGGCCTTTCAAAACTCAAAATCTCGTTTTCAATACCTAGGCCACAATTCTTCACAATTTCTACCCAATTTCATGAAGATTGATGTTAATTCTATCATAAAATTATGTTTTTGCGTCAAGAATCTTACCTCCGATGAATACCCAATGATATCCCAGTGTTTTCCCCGTGATTTCTTCTCTCTAGGGTTCAAAATTGTGTTTTGGGTAAATGAACCCGCGACTACACTGTTTCTGCATATTTAATTCACTCACAGCATTTTCTTTCTACGCGTTCGCGATGGTTCACCCGCAAACGCGATGCTCTACACAATTAACTCATCGCGAATGCGACATCAGGTCACGCAAAAGCAAAGCTGACATATTTCCCTTCTACGCATTCGTGACTCCCAGTCTAACGAACGCGATGCCTCTCCCCACGCTGCCTACGCGAACACGTAGGTCTTCACGCGAACGCGATGCCTCGCCTGTTTCTCCTTCACAAATGCCACGCTTCCTCATGCGAACGTAATGCTTTAGCTCCCTTGGCCTTCGCGAACGTGACTGCCTCCACGCGAACGCGAAGACTTATTTCCTGCTGCACTTACCTACAATTTTTTGTAGGTTTTTCCAAGCCTAAGATGCCCGGTTGATGGTCTGAATCCATCCCGAGGCCCCCGGGGCCCCAACGAAAACCACCAACACACTCCATAACATGATACGGACTTGTTCCAATCATAAAAACACCATCATAAACATCAAAATCACCATTTTCACACGGAATGAAGCCTAAGTTCCTTTAAAACTTCCAAAACTAACATTCAATCCAAAACCCGATCAAACGACGTTCGAATGACCATAAAATTTGCAGACATAACCAAAAGCACATAACGAAGCTACAAAAACTTTCGGAATTCCATTCTGACCCCCGGATAAAAATCTCACCTACCATCCGGTTTTCGCCAAAATTCAACCTTAGCCAATTCAAGCCTAAAACTACATCGGACCTCCGAATTTGATTCCGATTGCTCCCCTAAGTCATAAATGATCCCCCGAAACTGGTCGAATCATCAGAATCTGATTCCGAGCACTCTAACTCAATAGTCAACTCTAGGTTGACTTCCCATAATCAAGCTTCTTTCAAACATGCTATTTGCTTCATTTTCAACCCGAATCATTCCTAACTCACCCGATATACTCTAATACTGATATAAAAGCATAAATTATGCAAATGCAAGGTAACGGGGTGGTAATTTCCCGTAACGACGGCCCGGCTCGTTACATTCTCCCCAACTTAAGCAAATGCTCATCCGCGAGCGGGTTAAGAAACATACCTGGAGTATCAAATAAGTGTGGATATCTGCTCCGCATCTCCTGCTCGGTCTCCCAAGTTGCTTCCTCCATGGGACGACCTCTCCATTGCACTTTCACTGAAGCTATGTCCTTGGATCTCAGCTTACGAACTTGTCGACCCAAGATGGCTACTGGCTCCACATCATAAGTCAAGTCCTCATCTAGCTGTATCGTGCTGAAGTCTAACACATGAGACGGGTCGCTAACATACTTCCAGAGCATGGATACATGGAACACCGGGTGAACTCCCGACAAACTAGGTGGCAAAGCAAGCATATAGGCCACCTCCCCAACTTTCCTAAGCACCTCAAAAGGTCCAATGAACCTTGGACTCAACTTCCCTTTCTTCCCAAACCTCATAACGCCCTTCATAGGCGAAACCTTCAGTAACACCTTCTCACCCACTGAATAAGACATATCTCGGACCTTTCGGTCCGCATAACTCTTCTGACGCAACTGAGCTGTGTGAAGTCTCTCCTGAATCACCTTTACCTTGTCTAAGGCATCCTGAACTAACTCTGTCCCCAACAATCTAGCCTCGCCGGGCTCAAACCAACCGACTGGAGACCTACACCGCCTCCTATATAAAGCTTCATACGGTGCCATCTTGATGCTGGACTGATAGCTATTATTATAAGCAACTCCGCAAGAGGTAGGTAATCAGCCCATTAACCACCGAAATCAATGATACAAGCACGCAACATGTCCTCCAATATCTGAATAGTACGCTCAGACTGCCCATCCGTCTGTGGTTGAAATGTTGTGCTCAGCACTACCTGTGAACCCAACTCTTGCTAAAATGTCCTCCAGAACTGAGAAGTGAACTGGGTACCTCTGTTTGATATAATAGAAATAGGAACTCCATGCAATCTCACAATCTCACGGATGAATATCTCTGCCAACCGCTCTGAGGAGTATGTAGTACACACTGGAATGAAGTGAGCTGACTTGGTCAGCCTATCCACCACCACCCAAACTGAATCAAACTTCCTCACTGTCCGAGGGAGTCCACTAACAAAGTCTATAGTAATCTTTTCCCACTTCCACTCAGGAATATCAATACGCTGGAATACACCACCAGGTCTCTGATGCTCATACTTGACCTGCTACCAGTTTAGACACCGTGCCATATGGGTCACAATATCTTTCTTCATCTTTCTCCACCAGTAATGCTGCTTCAAATCCTGATACATCTTCGCGGCTCCTGGATAAATAGAATACCGCTAGCTGTGGGCCTCCTCCAATATCAACTCACGAAGGTCATCAACATTAGGCACGCATATCCGGCCCTACATCCGCAATACACCATCACTATTAATAATGACATCTCTGGCATCATCATGCTGAACTCTGTCCTTAAGGACAAGTAAGTGTGGGTCATCATACTGGCGCTCTCGAATACGATCATATAAAGAAGAACGAGCTACTACACAAGCCATCACCCGATTGGGCTCGGAAATATCCAGCCTCACCATCTGATTAGCTAACGCCTGAACATCAACTGCTAGGGGTCTCTCCCCGACTGGAAGATACGCCAAGCTGCCCATACTAATAGCCTTCTGGCTCAATGCATCAGCCACTACATTGGCTTTACCGGGATGGTAAGATGGTATTATCATAGTCTTTAAGCAATTCAAGCCATCTCCGCTGCCGTAAATTTAGGTCTTTCTGCTTAAACAAATGCTGAAGGCTGCGGTGGTCTGTTTATACATCACAAGATACACCATATAGATAATGCCTCAAAATCTTCAAGGCATGAACAATAGCAGCTAATCCAAATCATGAACAGGGTAGTTCTTCTCGTGGGGTTTTAGCTGACGAGAAGCATATGAAATAACTCTACCCTCCTGCATCAACACACAACCGAGCCCAACTCTAGAAGCATCACAATACACCGTATACGACCCTGAAGCTGATGGAAACACAAGTACTGGAGCTGTGGTCAAAGCCTTCTTGAGCTTCTCGAAGCTCTCCTCACATTCATCAGACCCCACAAATGGAGCATACTTCTGTGTCAACTTAGTCAATGGTGAAGAGATAGATGAGAAACCCTGAACAAACCGGCGATAATAGCCTGCCAAGCCGAGAAAACTCTGAATCTTAGTAGCTGAGGAAGGTCTGGGCCAATTCTGCACTGCCTCGACCTTCTGTGGATCAACCCGAATACCATGACTGGACACTGCATGTCCCAAAAAAGTCACAGTATCAAGCCAGAACTCTCACTTAGTGAATTTTGCATTAAGCTTCTCTTCTCCCAACCTCTGCAATACCACCCTCAAGTGTTGTGCATTCTCCTCCTGGCTACGTGAATACACCAGAATATCATTACTAAACACAATCACAAAAGAATCAAGATACGGCCGAAATACGCTATTCATCAAGTGCATGAATGCAGGTGGGGCATTAGTCAGCCTAAAAGACATCACCAGGAACTCGTAGTGCCCATATCGCGTTCTGAACGCTGTCTTCATAATATCTGAGTCCCTGATCTTCAACTGATGATAGCCCGATCGAAGGTCAATCTTAGAAAATATACTAGCTCCCTGGAGCTGATCAAATAGGTCCTCAATACGAGGCAATGGGTACTTATTCTTCACTGTTACCTTGTTCAGCTGCTTGTAATCAATGCACATTCTTATTGTGCCATCTTTCTTCTTCACGAACAACATCGGTGCACCCCAAGGTGACACACTGGGGCGAATGAAACCCTTATCTAAGAGTTCCTGAAGTTGTTCCTTCAATTCCTTTAACTCCGATAGTGCATGCGATAGGGAGGAATATAAATGGGCTGAGTGCCCGGCACCAAGTCAATACCAAAGTCAATATCCCTGTCAGGCGGCATGCCCGACAGGTCTACTGGAAATACATCCGGAAACTCCCTCACAATGGGGACCGAATCAAGACAGGGTGTCTCAGCCTCAACATCTCTAATGAAGGCCAAATAAGATAAAAAAACCCTTCCCAATCATTCGTTGGACCTTTATATAAGAAATCACCCTGTCGGACACATAATCAGTCAAGCCATGCCACTCGATCCTCGGACTACCTGGAATAGCTAGTGTGACTGTCTTGGCATGACAGTCCAGAATCGTATGGTATGGAGATAGCCAATCCATGCCTAGAATCACATCGAAATCTACTGTGCCCAGTAGTAATAAATCAACTCGAGTCTCTAGACCCCCAATAATAATAAGACAGGATCGATATACCTGATCCACAACAATAGTATCCCCCACTGGGGTAGACACATGTACGAGCAAAGCAAGAATACCACGGGTCATACCCAAGTGATGTGCAAAATAAGTAGAAACATAGGAATATGTGGATCCATGATCAAATAAGACAGAAGCATCCATGTGGCAGACTGAGATAATACCTGAAATAACATCATGTGAGGCACTAGCGTCCTTCCTATCCAGAAGAGCATAGAAACGAGCCTGGCCTCCACCAGTACGATCCTCGTCCCTAGGGCGACCTCTGGCTACCTGGCCACCAGTCCTAGCCGACTGTGCTGGCGCAGAAGAAACAGGAGTAGAAGACGAGGGCTGATCCCTTCACTGAGACTGCCTACGAAGCCACTGAGGACACTTTCTCTTGATATGTCCCAAGTCACCGCACTCAAAGCAACGGCCCAAAGATGAAAGAAGGGGATGATAAGGACCCCTTGCTGCAGATGAATCCTGTGCTGAGGAAACAGGGGCAGAGCTTTGAGCTGGAAGAGCACTCAATACAGGCTGACTCTGCTGACGGCCCTGCTGACCCTGATAACCCTGGTGTTCCTAACCACCATAATCTGATGAAACTCCACCGGACTCTGCACGTCCAGATTGATGAGACATGAAAGAATGACCCCTGCTATGCTGAGGTTGGCCCTTAGACGGAGCACCACTGCAACTGCCAGTACCACCACCTCTTAGCCTCTCGGCCTCTTAGCCTCTCTCTCCTCCCGCTCTCTGTGGCGATCTGTCTCAATATGACGGGCAACGTCAACCACCTTCTCAAAGGTAACTGCCGAAGCTCTCTCTCTCTAGTCATCAATATGTGGATGGGATAAATAAGGCCATCTATAAATCTCCCGATCCTCTCTTTGTCTGTAGGAACCATCCACATGGCATGACAAGCTAGCTATGTGAATCTCATCTCATACTGAGTAACTGTCATGTCCCCCTACTTCAGCCACTCAAACTGATGACGCAGCTCCTCTCTCTGGGACTGAGGCACATACTTCTCCAAAAATACCGTGGAGAACTGCTGCCAGGTGAGGGGCACTGCCCCAGCGGGCCTACGCGTCTCGAAATCTTCCCACCACTGAAATGCTGCACCTGTGAACCGAAAAGTGGTGAAGGAAACACCGATGGACTCCAGAATACCCGCGGTGTGAAGCATACGCTGACATTTATCAAGAAAACCCTGGGCGTCCTCGCCCTCAGCACCACTGAATGTTGGAGGTTGTAGCCTCTCAAACCTTTCCAAACGACACTGCTCATCGTCGGGCATAACTGGAACCACATGAGCAGGAGCTGGTGCAACGGGCGCAACTGGCTGAACTGGTGCTGCCACAGGTGCCTGAATACCCTGTACTACCAGCTCGGGTGTGCGAGCCACGGGGGTCTGATTCCTTCCCCCTGCCCGTGAGAAAGACGCTGCAGTAGAGGCTACAACTACTTGAGCCAAGCCAGTGCATACTGATAGAATCTGAGCTAAGGTCTCTTGAAGACCCAATATCACACTGGGAACTGCCGGTGCCTGAACCTGAGCGGCCTGAGCGTCTGCAGCTGGAACCTGATCCTGAACCTGGGCTACTGGTGTAGGAACCTGACCCTGAGCCTGGTCAGCTGGTGGGTCAGCAGGTGCTGGTACTGCTGCCCTACCTCTACCACGACGTCGGCCTCTGGGTGCCAATGGTGGTCGTCCACCACGTCCGCTAGGACGTGTTCTCACCATCTGCGAGAGAATAGAATAGGGAAAAGTTTAGTTTCATGATAACATAAACAGCACGATATGAATCCAAGAAAGTGAGGTCTTTCCTAAAGTTCTGTAGCCCTCCGAGGATAGATACGGACGTCTACGAACCGATCCGCGAAAGCCTACTAAACCGGCTCATGACTCGCGAGTCCTAGTAACCTAGGCTCTGATACCAACTTGTCACGACCCAAATCCAGTCGTGATGGTGCCCAACAATTAAGCTAGGCCAACCAGACCAACAATTACTTATCACAACGAATATCAGTCCCAAATGGACATCCCAAAAAGAATATATGAGTCAAAGAACTCCAATAATAATAATAATGAACAAAATACTGAGAAGTGCGAAAAACAACTAACACTCCCAAAGATCCGGAGTCACAAGTCTAGAGCCTCTAACAAAATCCAACAGAAATAGAGAATACTGTATGGAAATACTAAAGCCTAAATATAAAATAATAACTGGAAAGAGGAGGAGAAGCTAGGTTCTGCGAACGTCGGTAGCTACCTCAGCAACTCGGTATGAATCTTCAAACGCTGGAAATGCCTGTCTACTGCTCCTGAGTACCTGAGTCTGCACACAAAAGGTGCAGGGAATAGGGGTGAGTACTAAGTACTTAGTGAGTAATAAATATATAAAAGCAACTGAAAGTAGGAAATCCACAGAATACCACAATATGAAGCTAAACTATAGTCCAAATCTTCTATGAACTAGCATCAGTAGTACAATACAGCTACCACAGAATAATTCAGCAGATAAAGATGCAATGCAATGCACATAACCGCTACGGCGTGTAGCCCGATCCATTTAACGTCGACGGCGCTCACTGGGTATGTGTACAGACTCCGGAGGGGCTCCTATAGCCCAAGCGCAAATACCGCTGCGGCGTGCAGCCCGATCCTCATATCATAATAACAGCTGCGGAGTGCAGCCCGATCCATCCTTAGTCCACAATAATCAGATAAGTCACAAAACAGCTCAATTTACTTATTTCTAGTTTCTAGTTTAATTTTCGCAAAACAGGTGACTTAGCATTTCAATACCGTGATTTCAAAGCCAAGACTGAGATCAGTGATAAAGCAAGTATAGCTATCACATATATACTATCCCCTAGGGACACTACAGGTCGGCACAAGGCCCCAAACAAGGCTTACAACCCACAAATATATCAAACACAATGTATTTCCATCACTAATAGCATGTTATCCATATCCGGGATGGACCAAGTCTCAATCCCGCACCTGCCACAGGGTGCGAGCCACGCCCTATTAGTGTCACAATGTTCTAAGGGTTTCGAACCCTCAGGCTACCGTATACACAAACTACTCACCTCTAGTCGGTCGTAGACTCGTCCGCAATGCCTTTTCATTTAGAATTCGCTGCCCCGCATGTAGAATCTATTCAAACCACAATAATTATGCCATTTACGGGTCAAAGAAACATAACTCATTTCAATTAACATGAAAAACGCATAAATACGCTAAGTTGGTAAAAACCCGACCACGGGCCCGCTGTCCGAAAAATCAAGAAAATTATACCAATGCGATCCTCGTCTTGCCACGAGTCTGTGCATATAAAATTTATCGAAATTGGAGTTCGAATGGCCTTTCAAAACTCAAAATCTAGTTTTCAATACCTAGGCCACAATTCTTCACAATTTCTACCCAAATTCATGAAGATTGATGTTAATTCTATCATAAAATTATGTTTTTGAGTCAAGAATCTTACCTCCGATGAATACCCGATGATATTCCAGTGTTTCCCCGTGATTTCTTCTCTCTAGGGTTCAAAATTGTGTTTTGGGTGAATGAACCCGCGACTACACTGTTTTTGCATTTTTAATTCACTGACAACATTTTGGTTCTACGCGTTCGAGATGGTTCACCCGCGAACGCGATGCTCTGCTCAATTAACTCATCGCGAACGTGACATCAGGTCACGCAAACGCAAAGCTGACCTATTTCCTTTCTACGCATTCGCGACTCCTAGTCACGTGAACGCAATGCCTTTCCCCACGCTGCCTATGTGAACGTGTAGGTCTTCACGCGAACGTGATGCCTCGCCGGTTTCTCCTTCACGAACGCGACGCTTCCTCACGCGAACGCGATTGTTTAGCTCCCTTGGCCTTCGCGAACGCGACTGTCTCCATGCGAACGCGAAGGCTTAATTCCTGCTGCACTGACCTGCAATTTTCTGCAGGTTTTTCCAAGCCTAAGATGCCCGGTTGATGGTCCAAATCCATCCCGAAGTCCCCCGGGACCCCAACGAAAACCACCAACACACTCCAAAACATGATACGGACTTGTTCCAATCATAAAAACACCATCCTAAACAACAAAATCACCATTTTCACACGGATTCAAGCCTAAGTTCCTTCAAAACTTCCAAAACTAACATTCAATCCAAAACTCAATCAAACGACGTCCGAATGACCTGATAATTTGCAGACATATCCAAAATCACATAACGAAGCTACAGAAACTGTCAGAATTCCATTCTGACCCCCGGATAAAATCTCACCACCATCCGGTTTTCGTCAAAATTCAATCTTAGCCAATTCAAGCCTAAAACTACATCGGACCTACGAATTCGATTCCGATTGCTCCCCTAAGTCATAAATGATCCCCCAAAACTAGTCGAATCATCGGAATCCGATTTTGAGGACTCTAATTCAATAGTCAACTCTAGGTTGACTTCCCATATTCAAGCTTCCTTCAAACATGCTATTTGCTTCATTTTCAACCCGAATCACTCCTAACTGACCCGATATACTCTAATACTGATATAAAAGCATAAATTAAGCAAATTCAAGGTAACGGGTTGGTAATTTCCCGTAACGACGGGCTGGGTTGTTACAGTAAGACTTTACACGTAGGTCTACCTCTTCAATCTTCATCATCCTTTCATTGAATTCATCCAAAGTATATGACCGGGCTGTAGCAAAGTACAATTAATGTAATTGTTGATGTCACTTATTGAATTTTGACCTTATATTTATCCATATATGCCACATGCAATAGTAGTGTGCCATCCCCGGATAGATAACTGATGTTTCCTTCAATATACTCTCATGCATATCTGAAACAACACACATTGAAGGTCTTTCTCCATATGCCTCCTTGAATTTCTCAAAGAACCACTTCCACGACGTGTCATTTTCAGAATCAACCACCGCATATGCCAAGGGCAAAATAGTACCTACATTTTGTATACATAAAATAAGATTAAACAACAACTACAATTGGATATTGAGGTTAAAGACAATTAACTTCATTTATTTATCTAACTACAAACAACTACAGTTAAACTACAATTTAACTACAATGTATAAACTGTCTACAATGTATGTATAAATTGTTGCCTTTATTTACCTGCTGCATCCATGGTGCTTGCTGTCAGCATAATCCCCCTGTATGCTGACTTTAAAATGTTCCATCAACCGTAAAAATTGCCCTACAATGTTGCCAACCATTGATTGATGTAGAAAGAGCAACAAAGGCGTATAAGAAGCAATCATCTACTGCCTTCTTCAGTTTAACAACAGAACCAGGATAATTCTTCTCAAGAATATAAAACTATTTTTGTAATTTGTTGTAGGAGTCACACGGATTCCCTCTCAAAAAATATAATGCTTTTTCCTTTGCTCTCCATGCTTGCAATGTAGCTTAAGTTCAGTCCATGTTCAGATAACATGTCAGTTTGGATGTCCTTTGGTGTGTACAGAGTCTTAGGATCACAATACTTTGGAACAACCATGCTACCAACTA
>JASVEL010000018.1:0-312828 GCA_032618575.1 Nicotiana noctiflora | reverse complement strand
TTCCTACAGATAGTGAGCTCCCTCTAAAAGCTCATTCAAAGCTTTTCACATCCGGGTTGGTCGAGGCAATGACCCAATTGATTTAGATGTTGATAATGACCCTGTGCCGGTTGTCCAGTCCAGGCATTCCACGGACTCCGCCAGACCTTCTAGGCATGCTCATCATGGAGCCGGCATGTCTAGGTCCGAGTCTACTAGACCTATGCTTAGGTCTATGGAGGAGGAGGTTGCGGATTTACGCACCTCAGTGGATAGTTTACACACGCTCATGGACGCGATGTCACAAAGACAAGCTCGGACGGAAAATAGGTTCATGGCATGGTTTCGAGCACTGGGTCGAGCGTGTAATGTCGACCCCTCCACCGTCTTTGACTCTGAGTGAGTCACATGTAAGTTTTTCTCACCCTTCTGAGCTATACTTGTATTATTATGCCATGAGGACATTACATGATTTTAAGTGTGGGGTGGGAAACTTATCTTGTATATGTTGTACATAGTAGCTGTAGTTGTAAATCATATTAGCTGCCTTGGCCTGATGATGGACACTTGGCGACAGGTTTCTTATGGGTCTAAGTCGGAATAAAAACACACAAAAAAATCAAAAATTTGAAAAACAAAATCCAAAAAAATATTAGTAAAGGGCTCTTCATGATGACAGACTATTTGGACAAATACTCTTGAGGGAAGTAGTCCATGTAGGGATTTTTCTTTCTTTTATTTTCTTTTTCTAGGTAGTGTATCACCTCCCCCTTGGTTTTCTTTTGACCACGGTTGTTTTCCAAGGGTTTTTATTGAACCGGGTTAGGTAGATTTTTCTTGTTAGGATTAGAGGGCAAAGGTTAACATGTAACCCCAAGTATGCACATTAGCAAAACTTAATTGAATTTGAGAATTTATTATCTAGGCTTGACTTTAGATTCTAGGATATGCCTTAAATTGCACAATACAACTTGGTTGAACATTGATAGGACTTTGTAGATGAGCCAGATTCTAAATGAGTTGCATGCTATGTGTGTGTGAGATTTTACTCACATTATATGTTTTACATGATACCTAGAACTTGCCCTGTGTGTTTGCAAAGCGAAATAGAAGTTGTTTGGTTGTAGAGATGATAGAGGCATTTCTTTACGTAACCCCCATAAATCAATAAGACATGAATTCACCTGTACATAATATCCTAGTTAACCCCTTTGCGCTTAAAGCCTATTCTTTGATAACCCTTGAATGTTCAAAGAAACAAAATCAAAATCTTATATTATACTACTTGTGAGCACGTGATTTTTGCCCTATATGAGAATTACTCCCAAAAATTCAAAATGAAATAATCTTTCGTTGTGTGCTATTTTTAGATTTTTCGTGGCATTTTTGGATATTTGTTTGTATTTGTCTAAGCGTGTTTGTTTGTTTAAATTAAGAAAAATACAAAAAAATATATTGCATTTGCACATAAAATTTAAGTTTACAATTAACAGTAATTAAGTTTGTTTTACGAAAATAAAAAAAAGGGAATATAACGAAATAATGTATTTTTACATTTTTGTCATTTAATGTACAATTGTGTGATTTTTGTTTTAATTGATATTTAGTCTAGAATGCTAATTATTATTTTAGTAAGTATATTTTGGTTTCACAATTTATTTTAGAATTATGATTAAAATTTGTTAATTAAAAGAAGAAAAGGAAAGGGTTAAAATTGAGAGAGAATTCGGATTGGGCCCAGAGCCTTTAATTAATTTCAGTGCCCAAACAAGATACCCAATCCAAACTCCTTTACCCATAATCAGACCCAACCCATATCCATCTCCAACCAGCCCTATAATTCTTTTAATCTGAGCCGTTGGATGTAATAATCCAACGGTCCAGATTAATCCATCAACTTTCAATATACCAAAACACCCCCAAACCCATTTTCTCCTCTTCATTTTCACCCTCTGCATCTCTCAAGCCTCATCTCTTCAGAGATGAGGAACCCTAGCCGCCATCACACCCACCGCCCTTAAGCCGGCGGCAACGACGCCAATGACCACCAAAATCACACCCCTAAACCAACCCAACTCCCCCTCTCCAAATCCACACTCCGTTAACCTCGAATCTCCTTAAGCCGCCTCAAATCATCAGTTGAAGTCTCGAGCAAAACATGAACCCATTCCAACCAGCCCCAAATTCACACCATGTCATCCCTTGACCTCCCTCATAGCCAAACAAGCATTGGTTTCATTCGAATCAAGCCCGAACCACGCAAACCCCAAATCCGAGCCCCAAGAACCTTAGCCCTGAGAATTAGGGATTTTTGTTCAAATTAAAAGGAATTGAAGTCAATAGACTTTAATTGATATGTTTTCGTTTGAAAACATTTCAATTAAAGTCCATTCGACTTCAAAATCCGAGTCCGAAATGGTCCAAGATGTTTTTCTTTTGCCACTGTCCGAGGTATTTTCCTTTTTCTATTTTTCATTTTCGTGTTCATAATTTGGTTTATTCGTTCATTTGTTCCGTGTGTGTTTAATTTTAATTTTTCTTTCTCCTTCTCGATTCCGACCTTTTATTTGATAAACTATTTATTCTGTTTTGGGATTGAGTATGCCATAGAATACATGTTCGTTGCGATTAGCGTCGTCGAATAAGTAGATTCGATTTGATTTGTTTCTGGTCGTCCCTGTTTCATTTCTTCTTTCTCAAAGACCCTTTGTTTGGTCAATTCTGATTCTGTGTTGCTTGTTTGATTACGTATGTTGTCGAATACGTGTTCGCGTCGATTAGCGTCACTTGGCCGAGAATTCTTGGTTCACTGCTTTTGCAATTGTTTGGATATCAAATGTACATGCCGTAATCGTTTAATTGAATGTTTGTCGATTAGTTTCATAGGTCTGTTGTTATCACTGTGGGATAGAAATTGATCCCTATTTATGCCCATAATCACTGTTGGACAGAATTGGGATTGCTTGTGATGTTTGTTAGTTGTTTAATCTGTTTAAGTGTTCAGAAACTAAGCCTTAGGGTGCATTGCACATGGATTGAGTTGCTGGAACTGCTGGACAGCAGTATATTCCAGTGGGTTTTGTCCACAGCTACATTTCTTGTTTTGTAGACATACATTGTACCGCTTCACACCATCTAACATAATATGTAAATGATCTGTTGAAGCTCTCACCTACAATTGAAAAGCAAACAGAAAAAATGATACATCAAACATTTAACTGGATTATCGATATTTTACCTACAAATTATCTACAAGCAACTACAATTACCCACAATGTGACTACATTTTAACTACAATCTGAAACACTGCAGCTAGTACTATTTTTTTTCTCCTGCACCAATCAAGAATATCTTACCCTTAGTTTCTGAGATAATGTGTTGTTATCATCCAACTCTTTGTGGAATTTGTGACAAAGTAATGTGAAAGTAGCCTTTGCCTTCAACAACTTTTCTTTTGTCCAATGTTCAATAAGAGTTCTCATATACTCAAATAGGTCATATATTGGCAGCTCTCTTGCCTCTTTTGTTACAACATTCAACGACTCGGCAATGTTTGACGTCATAGTAAAAGTTCTATTCACTATTGCATGTACTCTCGACCATCTATGATAGCCAATATCATATAGGTAAGTGTCACGACCCAAATCCGATCGTGATGGCGCCCAACAATTAAACTAGACCAGCCAGACCAACAATTACTTATCACAACAAATATCAGTCCCAAATGGACATCCCAAGAAGAATATATGAGTCAAAGAACTTCAATAATAATAATAATGAACAAAACACTGAGAAGTGTGAAAAACAACTGACACTCCCAAAGATCCGGAGTCACAAGTCTAGAGCCTCTAACAAAACCCAATAGAAATAGAGAATACTGTATGGAAATACTCAAGTCTGAATATAAAATAACAACTGGAAAGGGGAGGAGAAGCTAGGTTCTGCGAACGTCGGCAGCTACCTCAGCAACTCGGTGTGACTCTACAACGCTGGAAAAGCCTGTCAACTGCTCCTGAGTACATGAGTCCGCACACAAAAGATACAGGGAGTAGGGGTGAGTACTAAGTACTCAGTGAATAATAAATATATAAAAGCAGCTGAAAGTAGGAAATCTACAGAATACAACAATATGAAGCTAAACTACAGTCCAAATCTCCTACGAACTAGCATCAACAGTACAATACACCTACCACAGAATAATTCAGCAGATAAAGATGTAATGCAATGCACATAACCGCTACGGCGTGTAGATTTAACGTCGACGACGCTCACTGGGGTGTGTACAGACTCCGGAGGGGATCCTACAGACCAAGCGCAAATACCGTTGCGGCGTGCAGCCCGTCCTCATATCATAATAACCGATGCGGCATGCAGCCCGATCCATCCTCAGTCCACAATAATCGGATAAGTCACAAAACAGTTCATTTTTCTTATTTCCAGTTCATAATTTATGAAAAATACTTTAACTTTTTATTTAATTTTCCCAAAACAAGTGACTTAGCATTTCAATACCGTGATTTCAAAGCCAGGACTGAGATCGGTGATAAAGAAAGTATAGCTATCACATATATACTATCCCCTAGGGACACTACAGGTCGGCACAAGGCCCCAAACAAGGCTTACAGCCCATAAATATATCAAACACAATGTATTTCCATCACTAATAGCATGTTAT
Source organism: Nicotiana noctiflora (assembly GCA_032618575.1). NCBI lineage: Eukaryota > Viridiplantae > Streptophyta > Magnoliopsida > Solanales > Solanaceae > Nicotiana > Nicotiana noctiflora. Next base: position 308,174 of record JASVEL010000018.1, on the reverse strand, counting down.
CCATATCCAGGATGGACCAAGTATCAATCCCCAATCACAATCAATCCCGCACCTACCACGAGGTGAGAGCCATGCCCTACTAGCGTCACAATGTGCTAAGTCGGGGTTTCGAACCCTCAGGCTACCATATACACAAACTACTCACCTCTAGCCGGTCGTAGACTCGTCCGCAATGCCTTTTCCTTTAGAATTCACTGCCCCGCATGTAGAATCTATTCAAACCACAATAATTATGTCATTTACGGGTCAAAGAAACATAATCCATTTCATTTTACATGAAAAACGCATAAATACGCTAAGTTGGTAAAAACCCGACCCTGGGCCTGTTGTGCGAAAAAATCAGAAAATTATACCAATGCAATCCTCGTCTTGCCACGAGTCCGTGCGTAAAAAATTTATCGAAATCGGAGTTCGAATGGCCTTTCAAAACTCAAAATCTCGTTTTCAATACCTAGGCCACAATTCTTCACAATTTCTACCCAATTTCATGAAGATTGATGTTAATTCTATCATAAAATTATGTTTTTGCGTCAAGAATCTTACCTCCGATGAATACCCAATGATATCCCAGTGTTTTCCCCGTGATTTCTTCTCTCTAGGGTTCAAAATTGTGTTTTGGGTAAATGAACCCGCGACTACACTGTTTCTGCATATTTAATTCACTCACAGCATTTTCTTTCTACGCGTTCGCGATGGTTCACCCGCAAACGCGATGCTCTACACAATTAACTCATCGCGAATGCGACATCAGGTCACGCAAAAGCAAAGCTGACATATTTCCCTTCTACGCATTCGTGACTCCCAGTCTAACGAACGCGATGCCTCTCCCCACGCTGCCTACGCGAACACGTAGGTCTTCACGCGAACGCGATGCCTCGCCTGTTTCTCCTTCACAAATGCCACGCTTCCTCATGCGAACGTAATGCTTTAGCTCCCTTGGCCTTCGCGAACGTGACTGCCTCCACGCGAACGCGAAGACTTATTTCCTGCTGCACTTACCTACAATTTTTTGTAGGTTTTTCCAAGCCTAAGATGCCCGGTTGATGGTCTGAATCCATCCCGAGGCCCCCGGGGCCCCAACGAAAACCACCAACACACTCCATAACATGATACGGACTTGTTCCAATCATAAAAACACCATCATAAACATCAAAATCACCATTTTCACACGGAATGAAGCCTAAGTTCCTTTAAAACTTCCAAAACTAACATTCAATCCAAAACCCGATCAAACGACGTTCGAATGACCATAAAATTTGCAGACATAACCAAAAGCACATAACGAAGCTACAAAAACTTTCGGAATTCCATTCTGACCCCCGGATAAAAATCTCACCTACCATCCGGTTTTCGCCAAAATTCAACCTTAGCCAATTCAAGCCTAAAACTACATCGGACCTCCGAATTTGATTCCGATTGCTCCCCTAAGTCATAAATGATCCCCCGAAACTGGTCGAATCATCAGAATCTGATTCCGAGCACTCTAACTCAATAGTCAACTCTAGGTTGACTTCCCATAATCAAGCTTCTTTCAAACATGCTATTTGCTTCATTTTCAACCCGAATCATTCCTAACTCACCCGATATACTCTAATACTGATATAAAAGCATAAATTATGCAAATGCAAGGTAACGGGGTGGTAATTTCCCGTAACGACGGCCCGGCTCGTTACATTCTCCCCAACTTAAGCAAATGCTCATCCGCGAGCGGGTTAAGAAACATACCTGGAGTATCAAATAAGTGTGGATATCTGCTCCGCATCTCCTGCTCGGTCTCCCAAGTTGCTTCCTCCATGGGACGACCTCTCCATTGCACTTTCACTGAAGCTATGTCCTTGGATCTCAGCTTACGAACTTGTCGACCCAAGATGGCTACTGGCTCCACATCATAAGTCAAGTCCTCATCTAGCTGTATCGTGCTGAAGTCTAACACATGAGACGGGTCGCTAACATACTTCCAGAGCATGGATACATGGAACACCGGGTGAACTCCCGACAAACTAGGTGGCAAAGCAAGCATATAGGCCACCTCCCCAACTTTCCTAAGCACCTCAAAAGGTCCAATGAACCTTGGACTCAACTTCCCTTTCTTCCCAAACCTCATAACGCCCTTCATAGGCGAAACCTTCAGCAACACCTTCTCACCCACTGAATAAGACACATCTCGGACCTTCCGGTCCGCATAACTCTTCTGACGCGACTGAGCTGTGCGAAGTCTCTCCCGAATCACCTTTACCTTGTCTAAGGCATCCTGAACTAACTCTGTCCCTAACAATCTAGCCTCGCCGAGCTCAAACCAACCGACTGGAGACCTACACCGCCTCCTATATAAAGCTTCATACGGTGCCATCTTGATGCTGGACTGATAGCTATTATTATAAGCAACTCCGCAAGAGGTAGGTAATCAGCCCATTAACCACCGAAATCAATGATACAAGCACGCAACATGTCCTCCAATATCTGAATAGTACGCTCAGACTGCCCATCCGTCTGTGGTTGAAATGTTGTGCTCAGCACTACCTGTGAACCCAACTCTTGCTAAAATGTCCTCCAGAACTGAGAAGTGAACTGGGTACCTCTGTTTGATATAATAGAAATAGGAACTCCATGCAATCTCACAATCTCACGGATGAATATCTCTGCCAACCGCTCTGAGGAGTATGTAGTACACACTGGAATGAAGTGAGCTGACTTGGTCAGCCTATCCACCACCACCCAAACTGAATCAAACTTCCTCACTGTCCGAGGGAGTCCACTAACAAAGTCTATAGTAATCTTTTCCCACTTCCACTCAGGAATATCAATACGCTGGAATACACCACCAGGTCTCTGATGCTCATACTTGACCTGCTGACAGTTTAGACACCGAGCCACAGGGCTCACAATATCTTTCTTCATCTTTCTCCACCAGTAATGTTGCTTCAAATCCCGATACATCTTCGCGGCTCCTGGATGAATAGAATACCGCGAGCTGTGGGCCTCCTCCAATATCAACTCACGAAGGTCATCAACATTAGGCACGCATATCCGGCCCTACATCCGCAATACACCATCACTATTAATAATGACATCTCTGGCATCATCATGCTGAACTCTGTCCTTAAGGACAAGTAAGTGTGGGTCATCATACTGGCGCTCTCGAATACGATCATATAAAGAAGAACGAGCTACTACACAAGCCATCACCCGATTGGGCTCAGAAATATCCAGCCTCACCATCTGATTGGCTAATGCCTGAACATCAACTACAAGGGGTCTCTCCCCGACTGGAAGATACGCCAAGCTGCCCATACTAATAGCCTTCTGGCTCAATGCATCAGCCACTACATTGGCTTTACCGGGATGGTAAGATGGTATTATCATAGTCTTTAAGCAATTCAAGCCATCTCCGCTGCCGTAAATTTAGGTCTTTCTGCTTAAACAAATGCTGAAGGCTGCGGTGGTCTGTTTATACATCACAAGATACACCATATAGATAATGCCTCAAAATCTTCAAGGCATGAACAATAGCAGCTAATCCAAATCATGAACAGGGTAGTTCTTCTCGTGGGGTTTTAGCTGACGAGAAGCATATGAAATAACTCTACCCTCCTACATCAACACACAACCGAGCCCAACTCTAGAAGCATCACAATACACCGTATACGACCCTGAAGCTGATGGAAACACAAGTACCGGAGCTGTGGTCAAAGCCTCCTTGAGCTTTTGGAAGCTCTCCTCACATTCATCATACCACACAAATAGAGCATTCTTCTGTGTCAACTTAGTCAACGGTGAAGCAATAGATGAGAAACCCTGAACAAACCGGCGATAATAGCCTGCCAAGCCGAGAAAACTCTGTATCTTAGTAGCTGAGGAAGGTCTGGGCCAATTCTGCACTGCCTCGACCTTCTGTGGATCAACCCGAATACCATGACTGGACACTGCATGTCCCAAAAAAGTCACAGTATCAAGCCAGAACTCTCACTTAGTGAATTTTGCATTAAGCTTCTCTTCTCCCAACCTCTGCAATACCACCCTCAAGTGTTGTGCATTCTCCTCCTGGCTACGTGAATACACCAGAATATCATTACTAAACACAATCACAAAAGAATCAAGATACGGCCGAAATACGCTATTCATCAAGTGCATGAATGCAGGTGGGGCATTAGTCAGCCTAAAAGACATCACCAGGAACTCGTAGTGCCCATATCGCGTCCTGAACGCTGTCTTCATAATATCTGAGTCCCTGATCTTCAACCGATGATAGCCCGATCGAAGGTCAATCTTAGAAAATACACTAGCTCCCTGGAGCTGATCAAATAGGTCCTCAATACGAGGCAATGGGTACTTATTCTTCACTGTTACCTTGTTCAGCTGCTTGTAATCAATGCACATTCTTATTGTGCCATCTTTCTTCTTCACGAACAACATCGGTGCACCCCAAGGTGACACACTGGGGCGAATGAAACCCTTATCTAAGAGTTCCTGAAGTTGTTCCTTCAATTCCTTTAACTCCGATAGTGCATGCGATAGGGAGGAATATAAATGGGCTGAGTGCCCGGCACCAAGTCAATACCAAAGTCAATATCCCTGTCAGGCGGCATGCCCGACAGGTCTACTGGAAATACATCTGGAAACTCCCTCATAACGGGGACTGAATCAAGACTGGGTGTCTTAGCCTCAACATCTCTAATGAAGGCCAAATAAGATAAAAAACCCTTCCCAATCATTCGTTGGGCCTTTATATAAGAAATCACCCTGTCGGACACATAATCAGTCAAGCCACGCCACTCGATCCTCGGATTACCTGGAATAGCTAGTGTGACTGTCTTGGCATGACAGTCCAGAATCGTATGGTATGGAGATAGCCAATCCATGCCTAGAATCACATCGAAATCTACTGTGCCCAGTAGTAATAAATCAACTCGAGTCTCTAGACCCCCAATAATAATAAGACAGGATCGATATACCTGATCCACAACAATAGTATCCCCCACCGGGTTAGACACATGTACGGGCAAAGCAAGAATACCACGGGTCATACCCAAGTGATGTGCAAAATAAGTAGAAACATAGGAATATGTGGATCCATGATCAAATAAGACAGAAGCATCCATGTGGCAGACTGAGATAATACCTGAAATAACATCATGTGAGGCACTAGCGTCCTTCCTATCCAGAAGAGCATAGAAACGAGCCTGGCCTCCACCAGTACGATCCTCGTCCCTAGGGCGACCTCTGGCTACCTGGCCACCAGTCCTAGCCGACTGTGCTGGCGCTAAAGAAATATGAGTAGAAGACGAGGGTTGATCCCTTCACTGAGACTGCCTACGAAGCCACTGAGGACACTTTCTCTTGATATGTCCCAAGTCACCGCACTCAAAGCAACGGCCCAAAGATGAAAGAAGGGGATGATAAGGACCCCTTGCTGCAGATGAATCCTGTGCTGAGGAAACAGGGGCAGAGCTTTGAGCTGGAAGAGCACTCAATACAGGCTGACTCTGCTGACGGCCCTGCTGACCCTGATAACCCTGGTGTTCCTAACCACCATAATCTGATGAAACTCCACCGGACTCTGCACGTCCAGATTGATGAGACATGAAAGAATGACCCCTGCTATGCTGAGGTTGGCCCTTAGACGGAGCACCACTGCAACTGCCAGTACCACCACTGTAACTTCCAGTACCACGAGGCCTCTTAGCCTCTCTCTCCTCCCGCTCTCTGTGGCGATCTGTCTCAATATGACGGGCAACGTCAACCACCTTCTCAAAGGTAACTGCCGAAGCTCTCTCTCTCTAGTCATCAATATGTGGATGGGATAAATAAGGCCATCTATAAATCTCCCGATCCTCTCTTTGTCTGTAGGAACCATCCACATGGCATGACAAGCTAGCTATGTGAATCTCATCTCATACTGAGTAACTGTCATGTCCCCCTACTTCAGCCACTCAAACTGATGACGCAGCTCCTCTCTCTGGGACTGAGGCACATACTTCTCCAAAAATACCGTGGAGAACTGCTACCAGGTGAGGGGCACTGCCCCAGCGGGCCTACGCGTCTCGAAATCTTCCCACCACTGAAATGCTGCACCTGTGAACCGAAAAGTGGTGAAGGAAACACCGATGGACTCCAGAATACCCGCGGTGTGAAGCATACGCTGACATTTATCAAGAAAACCCTGGGCGTCCTCGCCCTCAGCACCACTGAATGTTGGAGGTTGTAGCCTCTCAAACCTTTCCAAACGACACTGCTCATCGTCGGGCATAACTGGAACCACATGAGCAGGGAGCTGGTGCAACGGGTGCAACTGGCTGAGCTGGAGCTGCCCCAGGTGCCTGAATACCCCGTACTACCGGCTCGGGTGTGCGAACCACGGGGGTCTGATTCCCTCCCCCTACATGTGAAGTAGACGCTACAGTAGAGGCTGCAACCTGAGCCAAGCCAGTGCATACTGATAGAATCTGAGCCAAAGTCTCCTGAAGACCCAGTATCACAATGGGAACTGCCGGTGCCTGAACCTGAGCTGCCGGAGCGTCTGGAGCTGGAACCTGATCCTGAACCTGGGCCACTGGTGCAGGAAACTGACCCCTGAGCCTGGTCAGCTGGTGGGTCAGCAGGTGCTGGTACTGCTGCCCTACCTCTACCACGACGTCGGCCTCTGGGTGCCAATGGTGGTCGTCCACCACGTCCGCTAGGACGTGTTCTCACCATCTGCGAGAGAATAGAATAGGGAAAAGTTTAGTTTCATGATAACATAAACAGCACGATATGAATCCAAGAAAGTGAGGTCTTTCCTAAAGTTCTGTAGCCCTCCGAGGATAGATACGGACGTCTACGAACCGATCCGCGAAAGCCTACTAAACCGGCTCATGACTCGCGAGTCCTAGTAACCTAGGCTCTGATACCAACTTGTCACGACCCAAATCCAGTCGTGATGGTGCCCAACAATTAAGCTAGGCCAGCCAGACCAACAATTACTTATCACAACGAATATCAGTCCCAAATGGACATCCCAAAAAGAATATATGAGTCAAAGAACTCCAATAATAATAATAATGAACAAAATACTGAGAAGTGCGAAAAACAACTAACACTCCCAAAGATCCGGAGTCACAAGTCTAGAGCCTCTAACAAAATCCAACAGAAATAGAGAATACTGTATGGAAATACTAAAGCCTAAATATAAAATAATAACTGGAAAGAGGAGGAGAAGCTAGGTTCTGCGAACGTCGGTAGCTACCTCAGCAACTCGGTATGAATCTTCAAACGCTGGAAATGCCTGTCTACTGCTCCTGAGTACCTGAGTCTGCACACAAAAGGTGCAGGGAATAGGGGTGAGTACTAAGTACTTAGTGAGTAATAAATATATAAAAGCAACTGAAAGTAGGAAATCCACAGAATACCACAATATGAAGCTAAACTACAGTCCGATCCTCTTACGAAATAGCATAAATAGTACAATACAGCTACCACAGAATAATTCAGCAGATAAAGATGCAATGCAATGCACATAACCGCTACGGCGTGTAGCCCGATCCATTTAACGTCGACGACGCTCACTTGGGGTGTGTACAGACTCCGGAGGGGCTCCTATAGCCCAAGCGCAAATACCGCTGCGGCGTGCAGCCCGATCCTCATATCATAATAACAGCTGCGGAGTGCAGCCCGATCCATCCTTAGTCCACAATAATCAGATAAGTCACAAAACAGCTCAATTTACTTATTTCTAGTTTCTAGTTTAATTTTCGCAAAACGGGTGACTTAGCATTTCAATACCGTGATTTCAAAGCCAAGACTGAGATCAGTGATAAAGCAAGTATAGCTATCACATATATACTATCCCCTAGGGACACTACAGGTCGGCACAAGGCCCCAAACAAGGCTTACAACCCACAAATATATCAAACACAATGTATTTCCATCACTAATAGCATGTTATCCATATCCGGGATGGACCAAGTCTCAATCCCGCACCTGCCACAGGGTGCGAGCCACGCCCTATTAGTGTCACAATGTTCTAAGGGTTTCGAACCCTCAGGCTACCGTATACACAAACTACTCACCTCTAGTCGGTCGTAGACTCGTCCGCAATGCCTTTTCATTTAGAATTCGCTGCCCCGCATGTAGAATCTATTCAAACCACAATAATTATGCCATTTACGGGTCAAAGAAACATAACTCATTTCAATTAACATGAAAAACGCATAAATACGCTAAGTTGGTAAAAACCCGACCACGGGCCCGCTGTCCGAAAAATCAAGAAAATTATACCAATGCGATCCTCGTCTTGCCACGAGTCTGTGCATATAAAATTTATCGAAATTGGAGTTCGAATGGCCTTTCAAAACTCAAAATCTAGTTTTCAATACCTAGGCCACAATTCTTCACAATTTCTACCCAAATTCATGAAGATTGATGTTAATTCTATCATAAAATTATGTTTTTGAGTCAAGAATCTTACCTCCGATGAATACCCGATGATATTCCAGTGTTTCCCCGTGATTTCTTCTCTCTAGGGTTCAAAATTGTGTTTTGGGTGAATGAACCCGCGACTACACTGTTTTTGCATTTTTAATTCACTGACAACATTTTGGTTCTACGCGTTCGAGATGGTTCACCCGCGAACGCGATGCTCTGCTCAATTAACTCATCGCGAACGTGACATCAGGTCACGCAAACGCAAAGCTGACCTATTTCCTTTCTACGCATTCGCGACTCCTAGTCACGTGAACGCAATGCCTTTCCCCACGCTGCCTATGTGAACGTGTAGGTCTTCACGCGAACGTGATGCCTCGCCGGTTTCTCCTTCACGAACGCGACGCTTCCTCACGCGAACGCGATTGTTTAGCTCCCTTGGCCTTCGCGAACGCGACTGCCTTCACGCGAACGCGAAGGCTTAATTCTCGCTGCACAGACCTGCAAATTTTCTGCAGGTTTTTCCAAGTTTAAAATGCCCGGTTGATGGTCCGAATCCATCCCGAGGCCCCCGGACCCCAACGAAAACCACCAACACACTCCAAAACATGATACGGACTTGTTCCAATCATAAAAACACCATCCTAAACAACAAAATCACCATTTTCACACGGATTCAAGCCTAAGTTCCTTCAAAACTTCCAAAACTAACATTCAATCCAAAACTCAATCAAACGACGTCCGAATGACCTGATAATTTGCAGACATATCCAAAATCACATAACGAAGCTACAGAAAACTGTCGGAATTCCATTCTGACCCCCGGATAAAATCTCACCACCATCCGGTTTTCGTCAAAATTCAATCTTAGCCAATTCAAGCCTAAAACTACATCGGACCTACGAATTCGATTCCGATTGCTCCCCTAAGTCATAAATGATCCCCCAAAACTAGTCGAATCATCGGAATCCGATTTTGAGGACTCTAATTCAATAGTCAACTCTAGGTTGACTTCCCATATTCAAGCTTCCTTCAAACATGCTATTTGCTTCATTTTCAACCCGAATCACTCCTAACTGACCCGATATACTCTAATACTGATATAAAAGCATAAATTAAGCAAATTCAAGGTAACGGGTTGGTAATTTCCCGTAACGACGGGCTGGGTTGTTACAGTAAGACTTTACACGTAGGTCTACCTCTTCAATCTTCATCATCCTTTCATTGAATTCATCCAAAGTATATGACCGGGCTGTAGCAAAGTACAATTAATGTAATTGTTGATGTCACTTATTGAATTTTGACCTTATATTTATCCATATATGCCACATGCAATAGTAGTGTGCCATCCCCGGATAGATAACTGATGTTTCCTTCAATATACTCTCATGCATATCTGAAACAACACACATTGAAGGTCTTTCTCCATATGCCTCCTTGAATTTCTCAAAGAACCACTTCCACGACGTGTCATTTTCAGAATCAACCACCGCATATGCCAAGGGCAAAATAGTACCTACATTTTGTATACATAAAATAAGATTAAACAACAACTACAATTGGATATTGAGGTTAAAGACAATTAACTTCATTTATTTATCTAACTACAAACAACTACAGTTAAACTACAATTTAACTACAATGTATAAACTGTCTACAATGTATGTATAAATTGTTGCCTTTATTTACCTGCTGCATCCATGGTGCTTGCTGTCAGCATAATCCCCCTGTATGCTGACTTTAAAATGTTCCATCAACCGTAAAAATTGCCCTACAATGTTGCCAACCATTGATTGATGTAGAAAGAGCAACAAAGGCGTATAAGAAGCAATCATCTACTGCCTTCTTCAGTTTAACAACAGAACCAGGATAATTCTTCTCAAGAATATAAAACTATTTTTGTAATTTGTTGTAGGAGTCACACGGATTCCCTCTCAAAAAATATAATGCTTTTTCCTTTGCTCTCCATGCTTGCAATGTAGCTTAAGTTCAGTCCATGTTCAGATAACATGTCAGTTTGGATGTCCTTTGGTGTGTACAGAGTCTTAGGATCACAATACTTTGGAACAACCATGCTACCAACTACTGCTGCAGTACGTTTGTGTTGTATGAATGGTTCATCCATTATGCAACATGTGTGTTGTCGACTGAAACTTCTTATCTTGAACATTGCCGAATCATTAATTGATGTTGCCTTGAAATACCATTTGAAGCTTTCAGCTACACATATAAGCCAGTAGATACAAAAAAATATATTTACACTAATTTAGTTTAAACTACAATTAACTACAAATAGAATACAACATAAATACATACCTTCTATGACTAGATCTTTTTACTCTGAACTAGAACTTGTGTTGCACTGAATAATTCCCTATTGCAGCAACTATTGTTTGCTTGTCCTAATGCACTTGTCCTTTTTCAATGCATAATTACTTAGATTAGTTATTATTTCACTTTGATATTCCTCTATTGCTAGTGAGGACGGAATTTCTAGTAACCTTAGGGATCTAGAAGAACCTAAAGAATATAAATTCACAAATGTAGTAACTATGCAGGTAAATATGAAAGCAACAATGCTTTATATTTTTCAAGCAATATATGAATATTGTAGTTAAAGTGTAGTGAAATGTAGTTACATTGTAGTTAGTAAGGAAAACCATAACATTCTGCAATTTCGAATCAAACATACATGTATAGGTGGTTTCATTGGTGATTGCCAATTCCAAATTGAAATCTCTAACACTTATACATAATAGATACAAACCTAAGTTCCTATTATCCTTTTTCGTTTCCATATACACACAAAACCCCATATCATTCCAAATTTCCATTGGAGACAATTCTTATCCACAATATATTTGATTTCTACGATTTTCTCCGATGTATCAATCGATAATTGTTCTGCAATTGTAGAAACGAGAATTGCGTAGCTTGAATTATCATATACCACAATGGCGTTAACTTCAAAATTTCTATATCTTCCATATTTATCCCAATTACCATTCAATTTCAGCATAATCATGATTTTTGCCATGATTTTGTGTAGTTTACAAAAAAAAAATGCTAAGAACAGATATAGATTCGAGACTCTTTATCGATGAAGAACCGTATACAAAAATATTTAATTTCTACAATTTGATGTTTTGATATTTTGTAGCTTTTGTAAATAAGAGTGAGAAGAGAGATCTCGTTCATTTGAAGAAGGAGAGAATTACGCAGCTACAAAATTTTTTCCGTTTTAGAATTTTGAATTAAATGCAAAGATTCTGCCGTCAGCTATTTTCTCCTACAAAAGCGCGCGTTTATTGGGGAGAATCTCGCTAATTTTTATTTGGTATATAAATTATAGAAATAATATACATGTCGGGTAATTTACAATTTGTCAATATTTTTTGTAATAAGGTTTGCTATATGGTATAGATAGGAAAAAATCCCTATCATTTATCCTTGTAGTATTTTACCTCATACTTGGTCCATGTCCGCTTATACCCGCCCAACATAGCCAAAGAGTTATTGGAATTTTTAGAACAGAATCATCTTTGTTTTTTTCAAAAGTGGTTGGTTCATTTTGCTTTCATGAACTGACTGGTCACTTTTTAAAAAATATTTAAGAAAATAATATTACTCTTTATTTATTCCATAAATAGCATTTTTTTTTATTAATGGCAGATAGAAATTATGCATATACTTAATGAGTAACCAAAATGAACAAATTGTGGAGTATTTATTTTTACACTCTTTCTCCTATTTTAAATTAAGGATTCAATTATGTTCTTGTATTTTTCATTACATTTCTTAACCGTTACACTCGTTTAATCATTATGAAACTAATACTACATATTCGATTCTTCATTATACATATATTTGGTATAACTTTTTAGAAGAATTATGTTGCTACTATTGTATTAATATAGGGGAAATGTTATATACATATGGTATAGCTCAATTATATTATATTTTTATTTAACTATAATTTTATATATTCCTGGTGTAATTCATTTTTAGATGTATAGTAATGTATTAATATACATAGTATAACTCAATATATGTTATGATGATATTAAGGTAATATATTAGCAAATATATGGTATATTTCTTTTAGAAATGCCATGTATATAAATATTAACGTAAGAATACACCTTTTATGAACTTTTAAAGAATATACCATTTTAATGAGAAATACTATGTATACCAAAGATAATAATATACCTTTGATCTTATTAATTAGAAAGTACTCCCTGAAATAATAATCATATAAAATTACGTGATTATAATGTACATATACCTCAAATATATATTATTTTTTCTTGAACCATATGTATTTTATTTTTAAAAAAATATAAAGATGTATACTTTTCCCTAGAGTTTATTGTATAAAAAGGTACATATACCTTTTTTCTAGTAAATATATCCATGTATGGAAAGTAGAAAATCTGTTATGGAATGAACTAAGAAAAAAAGGAAAATATATTATCATTTAAATATGTTAGGGATTGGTTTCAAGATAAATATAGAAAAAAATGTACAAAGTACTTGGAATATTTTCATTAAGAAAATAAATGTATTGGAAGTATGATTATAGGTGCATGGTTTAATGATGTATGCTAGAAATATAATTATTTAGCTGCCATATATGTAAAATAGTTATTGCTGCCATGTTTATGAAATACTTTCTTAAAGTTTACCTATTTATGTTTTTTGCTCTAACATAATTGCAATTAACCCACTTCTTATAAATTAATTTGTCTGATTTTCTCTCATTTAGTCAAGTGAGTGAGTCTGCCAATAAATCCAATAGCTGATCGTACAAAGAACTTTCCACAGATCATGACCTTACCACAAATCTCAAAGCAGTTTAGGAAGACAATTCTAAATATTTTTGTTTGCTTTAGGCACATTTAATAAAATCATCGTGATAATGGGTGTAAATTTCGTGGCATAGTCATGATATAATTCCCGATTCGAGTGTGTGTTTCACGAGACTCGACCATAACATCAATAATAATTAAAATAAAGATGTTGTGAATCACGGGTTCGTTTCACGTGACGTGATTCACGATGGGTACAAAAATAATAAGTGCGCGACATCGCAACATATTTAAATAAATTCCATAAATACTAAAAGCGGTTAGTCAAATATTTAAAAGTAATTAAGAAGTAAAAATACACAATAAATTTCAAATATGTATTAAATAAATAATTAGGCCAATTATTAATAGATGAGTGACCGTGCTAAAACCACGAAATTCAGGAGAGCCTCACACCTTCTCCCAAGTTAATAAAATTCCTTACCTGATCTTCGGTATTCGCGAATCATACAATAGAGTCAACTTTCTCGGTTGGGATATTAAACTAAATCAGTAATTTAGGATACCATAATAACTATCCCAAGTGGCAAATCTAATTAAACAAATAATCTCATTTCAAATAACATCACCTCAATTGGAATAACTCCCTTATCTTCGAAAAAGGAGGTGTGAAAACTCTGGTCTGTTGGGATAAGAAACTAGAACATCTGGTTCATAATTCAAAATTCGAGCTTATATGACTTTTCTACTTGGCTTGTTGTTTTATTGTCTGATATTACATGTTTGGACCTACTTTGAGACTACGGGACGGTATCTCGAGAGCTCCACTATTACTTTGGGACTAGGGAATTGCAATTTGGGAGATCCCTGTGAACTTTTACATTGGAACTACAGGATTGCGCCCGGTATATTTTCTAGTACCGAGTATTTATATTTGAGACTACGGATGTGGTATTCCGATAGATTCCCGTGCATTCATGAGTTGGACTATGGGACTGCACTCGGGAGATCCACTAGTTATTTACAATGGGGACTACAGGACGGTATCCTGGGAGATGTCCCGACTGTCTTTCTATGTTGAGCTGTATTGGTTTTACCGTGATCCTTGTTTCTGTTTTAATTGTTGTTATTCTCTATGTCCTGTGATATACTTTCAATGCTGCACTTATTTATACTGTTCTTATCTATGCTGGTGAATTTTTATATTCTTTTTAACCTCAGTAGGGCCCTGACCTTCCTCGTTACTACCAAACTAAGATTAGGCTTGACACTTACTAAGTACCGTTATGGTGTACTCACGCCCTTCCTACGCATATTTTTCATGTACAGATCCATGTAATTCGACTTAGATCTATCACCCCTAAGGTCATGTGACTGCTATAGTGATTTTGACTATATCTGCTGCGTTCACAAACCGAGGAGTCTCTTTCTATTATTGCTATTTAGTATTAGCCCTTTTTAATTTCTGTTCTTGGTAGACATTCTGGAGTTAGAACTATGTAGTATTTCTTAGCTTGTGATTCATGGGTTTCTGGGTGTTGGATTTATGTATTATTTTGAGAACTTAATATCGTGTATGCCGAGTGGCGCATTTAAATGATGTTTATTACCTCATTTCTGTTTTTAATTTGCTTTATTTCCAGTAAATTGGTTTTTGTTTCGCCATTTAGGCTTACCTAGTCGTAGAGACTAGGTTCCATCACGATGGTTCACAGAGGCCGAACCTAGGTTGTGACATGTTTTGATCAGAAAAAGCCATAGAAAAATAAACTAGCACCTACAACTAGCAAGCATCAAGGTCTAAATCAGAGACTGTATGAAGAAACTGTCGAGACTCAAGATCAAGTTTCAGAAGTCTCATTGATAGAAATCTTCTAACTCTTGGTTTATGGGCTTGTTTAGTTTCTTTTTCATTTTGATTTTGGTGTAATAAGGACTTCGGCAAGCAGTAACAATAGCAACAGTAGTGAAATCACCACTTTTTGGTAGTCCCAGCTAACAAAAATTCCAGAACTACAGTGACCGGATTTCTTTATAGCCAAGGATATGTAGGCAACCTCTGACGCAAGGTTCGGTCAAAGCTTTTTCAAAATGCTTTCAAATGGAGTGTCTAACGGGCAAAAACTACTCATAAGTGCTCACTTTATCTTTGCCCAAAAACTCTTCATGTTCTCGAGCAAAGAGGGGTAGCCGTGAGCACGTAATTTTTACTCTGCAAAAAATACTTCTACTAATCCATAAACAAAATTCAAATTGTTTTTAATTTTTATAAGGAGTTTCTTGTTAATTGCTTGTTTGCATTTAGTTGTATATTAATATCTTAAAAATCATAGAAAACACCTTAAAAAATTTTAAATCTTCATTTCATGACATTTTAGGATTAATTACATTTTAGGAATTAATCACTCATTAATCGTTAGAATTAATACATGGAAATTACAACAAAAATATATTAGTAATTTTTTCTTCACATCTTAGTTAATAACTCAATTAGTGTGATTATTAGTTAACTAAATAATTTTGTTCTAACCGTTTAATTGTGCAAAGTTTAATTGGGTATCTTAATAGTGGGTTAATTTCAAAATTGAAAGAAAGGAAAAGGTGCCATTTTGAATTTCAAAAATGGATTGGGCCAACATTCAATGACCTAGTTGCCTCAACTCCACCCAGTCCATCCCAAAGTCTGACCTATATCCAGTCCCCACTTTAAATTAAAATGATCTCATTTTAATGTGGGTTGATCCCAACCATTGATTACCTTAGATCTAATGGCTACTAACTAATTCCCATTTTCCCTTATACCTGTCCGAGAACCCCTCCCTGCCCCACAAACCCTATGCAAATTGGCACGACCCAAAACCCTGCACTAGTCATGATGGCGCCTCTCATGAATACAAGGCCAGAAAACTAACTCAATCCGTCTCTTTCAAAGTAGTTAAACATAAATGAATAACAAGATATAACTTAATGATATTAATTAACAAAAGTTACAACCCAACACAACCCAACCGGGGTGTCACAAGTCACGAGCATCTATCAGAGTATAAATACAACTACGAGACCTAAAATATACAAGGCCAGAATAATGAGCAAAAAGAGAGAACAATGGTGCTGTGAACACAAGCAGTTACCTCGCTACTCCTATAGCCCGGCCTCTGATAAGCCAGAACCCTCTATTGGGTGTACAAATACCCACATATGCATGTGAGGTGCAGGGAGTAAAGTGAATACTCCAACTCAGTGAGTAATAAGGTTAAATAACAATTGGGCAGTAAGAAATCACGTAAAGCAAACCATCATGCAGTCACGACTCAAATTTTCCACCATCGTGAGTCATGATGGCGCCTACTATATAAGCTAGGCAAACCAAACATTTTGAAATTCTCTGATAGCACCTCAACATTATAAATGAAATGAGTCATTTCAATAAAAGCGAAAGTCTTAAAAACATAGATATCTAAAAACAAAAATGCAGAAGTTTAACATTTCTCTACCCAAGACTAGTGTCGCTAACTCACGAACTACTAAAGAGTGCAAAAAACAAGTCTGAATAGAAATACATCAATGTTTGTCTCGGTACAAGGAAAACAAATTAATAACATATAAGGGACTCTGGCGTGCGAACGTCAGCTAGGATACCTCAAAAGTGCCTGGACTGAAGTCAGCTACCGATCTAATCCTACTGCTGAGGCCCAAAAGCTGTTCTAGTACCGTGATCTGTGTAAAAGAGCACAGAAGTGTAGCATCCGCACAATCGACCCCATGTGCTGGTAAGTGTCTGGCCTAACCCCAACGAAGCAGTGACGAGGCTAGATAGGACTACCAAACCAGCTTGTGTAATTCAATAATTATATATATGCAATAAAAGGAAAGAACATAGAAATTAAATAGTTAAGAGGGAGGGGAGCATACTCTGGGGGAAGTACAGTCTGGATATAAAGTCAGCAATTTAAGAGAGAAACCGGACAATAACAATAATTAATGAGAGCAGGAAAATTAACAGTTGCACGACATCAACCTTCGTGCTTTTGCTCTCATCCTCACCAAAAACAATCAAATAAAGTGCACGACATCAACCTTTGTGATTTTACTCACATAACTCTCATATCAGGGCACGAAATAATCCTTCGTGCAATTGTAATCAAATCAGGGCACGAAATGTTTCTTCGTACATAAATAATAAAAACATGGCACGGAATGACCCTTCATGAAAATATAATAAAAACATGGCACGGAATGACCCTTCGTGCAAATATAATCAAAACATGGCACATAATGACCCTTCATTCAAATATAATCAATTTCAAACCCTAAGGATATCATTTGCAATCATTACTCACCTCGAACTGGTGAAATCTCTAGCTCTCAATGCCTTTGTCCCTTAAATCGGCCTCCATACGCGTCGAATCTAACCAAAATCAGAACGAGCACATCACAGTATACTAAGGGAACAATACCCAATCGAAAACAATTGAAAAATAGGAAAAATCTCAAAATTAGCAAAACCTGAGCCTCGGGCCCACTTCATGAAAAATTTACTTACAATAAGAATTTCTCGTCTCGTCTCGCCTCGAGTTCATACATGCCATGAACTCCCAAATCGGAGTTCAAATGACCCATCAAATCCCAATTTGAAATATCAAAAACTCCAACCCTAGTTCATGAATTTTATGCTAAATTTACATGAATTTGTAAACCATTTTTACAATATAATCGTGTTTTAAGTTCAAAAATCTTACCTCCAATTGATTCTCCTTGAATCCCTCTTCAATATCCACCAAGAAGCTCTCAAAATGCTCAACCATAGAGGAAAAATGACCCAAAATTGCGGATGAAATGAAAATTATAACATTCTGCCCAGCAATGCAAATCCTTTTTCGCGTTCGCGTACATTACACCGCATTCGCGAAGGCCAATCTCCCAGACCATTTGTGTTCGCATAGCATTCCTCGCGTTTGCATAGACCAAATGCCCCCAGGCCCAAATTTCCTTCTACTCGTTCGGGGTTACTCTCCCGTGTTGGCATAGCACCTTGACCCACTGCTTCACATTTGTGAATCCCCCATCGCGTTCGCGAAGGCTAAAATCACAGCCTCCCATTTTTCCTCTTGGCATTTGTGAAGAAGGAAACCAGATACCAGCAACCAGCAATTCAAAATTTTCCAAAACATGACCCGTTGGGCACCCGAAACACACCAGAGGTCCCCGGGACATCAACCAAAAGCACCAACATGTCCTAAAACATTATTGAAATTTGTTCCAATCATCAAAACACATCAACAATGCTAAAACCATTAAATCACATCGAATTCAAGCCTAAGTTTCTTCAAAACTTCTGAAATACACATCTGGTCGAATACTCGACTAAAACAACTTTGAATCATCTAAACTTTTGCCCACATATCCAAAATCACCTAACGAAGCTACAAAAATTGTCGGAATTTCATTCTGACCTTCGGATCAAAATCTCACCCATCAACCGAAATTCGCCAAAATACTAACTTTACCAATTCAAGCCTAATTCTACACCGGACCTCCAAAATCAAATCCGATCATGCTTTTGAATCACAAATCATCCCCCGAAGCTAACCAAATCACTAGAAATCACATCCGAGCACTCTAAATCATAAGTAATATCTCATAGACTATTCCAACTTAAGCCTTCTTAAAAGAGATCAAGTGTCTCATTTCTTATCATAACCAATACAAATCAACTCTAACACAACAAATACTGATAATGTAACATGAAGAAGCATAAACTAGGAGAAATAGAGCGATAACTCACGAGATGATGGGTTGGGTCATCACATCCTCCCCAACATAAACTAACGCTCGTCCTCGAGCGTACCCGGAGTTGTTCTAGAAGCCAACCAACAACTAGATAACCTTACCAAGCATATACCTCGGGTGATCCCAAATCACCCTATCTCATATAGGTCTTACAATACAATTGTGATGTCCCAACTAGTTGTCTCATGTGTTACCACCCCATATTTCCTGTTTATTGCTTCTTCATATTTCATTATCAGCATTTTGTTTGTAAGAGTCGAATTGGTCTGGTTTTGGTAGAAAATGAGACATTTAGTCTCTTTAAGGAAGGCTATATTAGAAAAGTCAACTAGATATTAAGTAATGAATAAGAGGGCTCAGATGTGATTTGCGGTTACTCAGCTAGCTTTGGGGGATGATATTATTACTTAGGAGTACGATCCCAATTGATTTTGGTGGTCCGGTGTAGAATTAGGCTTGAATTGGCGAGGTAAGTATTTTCGGCGAATTCCAGTTGGTAGGTGAGATTTTGATCGAGCGCTCAAAATGGAATTCTGAGTGTCTCAGTAGCTTTGTTAGGTCATTTTGGATATGTGTGCTAAATATTAGGTGATTCGGGGGTGATTTGATTGGGTGTTTGATTGCATGTGAGTTTCGGAAGAATTTGAAGAACTTAGGCTTGAAATTGATGGAAAATGAGGATTTTTGTATTATTGGATGTGTTTTTAGGATTGGAACAAGTTTGAGTAGGGTATTGGATCATGTTTGTACTTTTGGTTGAGGTCCTGGGGGCCTCAGGGTGAATTCGGGTGGTTAAATGGAAGGTTTTTGGAGTTAATTGCAGGTTCAACTTTGCTGGTATTTGCTAGTTTTGCACCTGCGACTATGGGACCGCAGGTGTGGTCTCGCTGAAATGGTTCGAAGATGCATAGAAGAAGAAGTCTTGGCCCTTGCCAGATTCCACAAGAGCGGAAGCCAGACCACATAGGCAGTCTCCTAGAAGCGAGCTAGGCCTCGCAGGAGCAAAATTAGCAGTCCTGGTTAGGTTCCGCAGAAACGAGATGTTGTATCGCTTAAGCGGTCTCGCAGATGCGATTGGGAATAGAAAAAAGTGGAAAGTTGCATTAAGTTAAAAGTCTGTAAAAGCGTACGTTGACCGCATATAAGAAATTTGCAAAAGCGGATTTGAATTCGCAGAAGCGAAAATAACTTGCTGTTAAGTGAGAATATATTCTTCGAAATTTTTTGAAAGAGTAACATTTTGGACTCCGAGCCTTGAGAACTTGATGCGATTTTGAAGAGGGTATCGAGGTCTATTATCAGGTATGGACTCTTGGACTTAGATTTTTATTTTATGGTGTATAAACAAGGGTTTAGGTTGTATAAGCAAAGAATCAAATGTCAAAAATGGTGGTTTAGGGCTTGAACTTAAGAGAGTGTAAAATGGGGATTTGAGGGGCCAAATGGACCCCAATTTTGATAAATTTGATCTGCATGGACTAGTGGAAAGACGAGGAATCTGAATATATGAATTTTATAATTTTTTGAGAAGTGGGCCCAGGGCTCGGGTTTTTCCAACTTCATGATTTTCGATGTTTTTTGAGTCCTTTCAATCGGGTCATATTTCCTTAGCCTATTGTAATGTATTCCTAGTAAATTTGATCATATTTGAAATATGAGGAGGCCAATTCGTGAGGAAAAGGCATAGCGAGCTAGATTTTGGGCCGGTTTGAGGTGATTAATGGTGTAAATTATGAACTGAGGGTTTGAATCCCCGGAATTTAACATCGTACCGCTATATTGCGGTGAGGCACGTGCTCTATGATGAGTGCAAGGCAGTTGGTTATTAGGGATTGTGACTTGATCCTTTCCGATGATGTTTTACTGTGTTTTTCTACTTGACTTGTTGGAAATCATTATTACTTGGGTTTGACTATTGTATTTTGGCTTCGTGCATGTTATTTGAATCCTTAAGAGATTTATTTTACTGATTTTCATACTTTTCACATTGTTTAACCTCATTCTAAGGTTTTCAGTACTATTTGCAAACTCAGCCCCTTTTTCTAAACTTGAAAATTCAAATGATATTTTGGGCTGTAGATTACAGATGTAAAAGTGCCTGAAGGGCTTATATTGATTTCTGGAATAATGGATGGCTCAGGTTGCACACCACAACAATGGTAAATGATATTGAGGCCGAGGGTCTGGTTGGAGCCACGGGATGGCTTGTTTATTGCGCTTGGGCTATAGGAGCCACTTTAGAGTCTATACACACCCCTAGTGAGTGTCATCGACGTAAAATATATGGTTGGCTCGGACTGCACGCCGCAGTGGGTACCTGAGTGTACTGATATTTTAATTGCACTACATCATTGCATCACCCCTTTACCTATTACCTTCCATGGTTCTTTCTAAACAATACTTTATTATCTTGCCGGTTTTGTTGTTAAAGGTTTGGTACTGCCTGTATAGTTGCCTTATGTTTCTCTGCGATTTCTCATCTTCCGCTATTATTTATGCTTATTACTCACTGAGTCAGAGTACTCACTTTACTTCCTGCACCTTGTGTACGGATTTAGGTGCATCACAGTCTGATGGAGGACTTGTCTAGTTGAGCAGCACTTCATCGGGAGCATCGAGGTAGCTACATGGTGTTCGCTTCCTTGATTCTTCCCTCCTATCCCTATCTTTTATTATTATGGTTCTTAGATAATATTGTTATAGGATGACACTCTATATTAGAGGCTCGTGGACGTGACACAGGATCCTGTTATAGGCTTATGTTTTTGTACTTTGTTGGATTTCTGTACATTTCCCCGTATTTATAGCCTTTTTGGTGTAATGGATTAGTAATTTAATAATTATGCTTAAACTCGTGAATCAGTAATAGTTGTGGTTAATGTTGAATGGTCGGGCTTGCCTAACAAGGTGTTGGTGCCATCACAACCGGGGTTTGGGTCGTGACAACGACATAGCTAAAATTACTCAATCCAATCTAGCCCAGAAATCATAGAACTACCTTTTAACTTCTGAAACCATCAATACGATCAAAACCTCACACCTATACTTTGAATAGTCCCGAACCAGCTGTAATAACCCATACTTGAAACCTCAGGTACAATCATATGATATTTGACATACTCCCCAATGCTCGAAATGACAACTTCTATTCACAGTAGTTACCCACAACAACCAAATACCGACAGGGAACCTCTTATTTTACTAAAGTCTTATTCTAACACTTTCATATACTGCCAATGATAAATGAGACACGTAATAAATCATAATCATTTCTCAGATCAACCATTCATAAAGCTACTTCCCTTTTGAATAATACCACAACAGATTACCGAGCCGAACCTCGATATTATCCTTCTAACAAGCTAAAATCAAATTCGGTTGTATTCATTAATGAGTCCAACGATTACCTCGAATTCAACACACCACTCTGGTGATAAGACACCTCAATACGCGGGTCTATGCCATAACTTGCATAATACATGCACCAATAAGAGATGGTCAGAACATACTCAAATCATGAAAAATGACTCAACCAAAGGAGCTATACTTCAAGCTTATCAGTACCATCACAACACGAGGATGGGACCTCGTCTCATTTCATAGAAAACAAATACCTAAATTTACCCTGAATAGTCATATCTCCACGTGGCCTCGCCACAATGCGCGATGCTATCAACATTGTTACACAGGAGACATCTTAAGTACTATGCTCAAAATTGACTGTCAAGCATAATTCGATATCTGAAGCCAAATCAATTCATTACACCCCCGGTGAAACAAATAACATACGACTTTCACCTTGATAGGTCATAACAAACACTCCATTTATCGAGAAACATCCAATTACTCTTCCCACTCGACTGTCACTATGAATCCCCAATAGAACTGCACAACATGTGCCCATAATCAACAAGTCATATTGTCTCACAACATAGTATAGCAGCTCAAGCTGAATAAGTAGTCACATCATCCTTGCAACGAACTCATAACCAAGGAGCCTGAAGCTGCTCCTTCCACCATTATAACTCATGCCGGAGCCGTACGATACAGTGCCCGGCACCAAATAGATATCAAAATCCACAACCTCGCTCGGCGATATGCTCGGCCACAAGAAACACATCAGAAAAGTCCCTCAACACTAGAACTAAACTAATGGTAGAAACCTCTACAACAACATCCATCACGAAGGCCCAATTAAGAAAACCAGTCCTCCCCATCTCTATGTCGGTCTTTGGAATACAAGCCACTCTGCTAGAACATAGCCCGATGCACCTCGCCACTCCACTTGTGGAATTTTTCGACATATCCTATAGCCAAATAGTCTATAATATCCCAACACAAAGACAACCCGTCCACACTCCAACATCATATCCAAGCAAATAAAGATCCACTCGGGCCTCCAAATCCCATTAGCCGCTAAACGATGCCAATACATACGATCCATAACCACTACATAGTATTTACCTTAAATTTCTAGTCTCCAACTACATATAGCACATGAATCACCATACCTGATCCCAAATTCTGCCGTATCAATATATACCACACCTTAAGTACCCAATCATTCCACAAAAGATATTCTAAACTTCCATGCGCCATCACACAAACTCAGATATCAGTAGTTGATCTAACAAGAAATGCACCGTAATATTATCGAACTATCATCGATTAAGTCACATTACCCCTTTCTGAGATAAATACTCTCGTCAAATCACTTCCTATTAGCAGTATCATTTCCTTCATTATCCGAGGCTACCCGTTGCCTAATTGTTTATTGAACGTCCCTTTCAGAACTGAACTGAAACCTCGAACATGCAATCTCAATCCTCCACAACATACCGCATATACCATACCATCCATGGATAGTAAGAAATATCCCTTCTGAGTCACATATATCTACTCACTCAACTAGTCAAGAACTTCCATCGATCCCATCTAGAAGAAAATTATTACATATTTCATGCTTCACTGCACATAGAAAATATACATCTCCAAGTCACGGTAAATCCCAACAAGAATTCCTTCCCAATTCCATTTGCACAAGCTAAACTGTCAGGATTGAATCTCTAACTAGACCAGAATAGACAAGTGGTTAGCACTCAAGGGCTTTGCTACAAAATACCCGTACGAACTCATTACCTCGAACACATACAAGGAATTAATGAGTTGGCCAAAGAAAAAGATTTCAAGGCTCTAATAGGGTTCTAGTGTTGTTATTTAAACAAGGGTAGGTTTGAAAGGCTAAAGAGGTTTTCGTAAATAAAACAAAGAATGCCTAAGATCATTCCTCTAATCAAATATATTATCTTTAGCATCGAAAGACAAACCGTACAAGTTCTAGATTATAGAAGTAAACACAAGATTTATTTCAACAAACACTAACACATATGGCATATGAATTAATCAAGACATATCAATTTTATTTTCTAATAATGGCATCTAAAGCAATATTCAAACTAGTGGAATAAAGGGTCACTAAAAGAGCCAAAAATTTATCACAAGAATTATTTCGGAGGGATATTCTTAATTCACCAATTAGATACAAGAGACTAATTTTATTAATACCAAATAATCCAAAAGCTTCATCCTAGCAAAACAAGACTATACCTTAAGAAAGTTATCAATCTATCCATCATCGAGAAAAGTCACCCAGTTCACTTCAAAAGTGCTCCTTGGGAAAGAACCGTGGTATGAAGAAAACCAAAAAAAATTTATTTTAGGAAATAACAATATAAGAAAAAAAAAACTACTATAAATGATACTAAAATAAAAGAAGCTAATACTACTAAAAAAGGCTATAAGAAGACAATAAATAATGAAAGAAAATAAAAACACAAACACGACTAATAATTACCAAGCCTGGCAAGGGCACACACTATACAAAATAGCATAATCACAAGCCCGGCAAGGGCATATTGTATCCATAAGCATAAATATAAGCCCGGCAAGGGCACATAATATCAAAACATGAATACAATACAATAGCCACTCCCAACTAAAACATTGTAGTGTTATCACTGCACAATATCAAATATAAAGCATAAAATAGTTTGAGGGTCTCCTTGAGGTCTGCATCAGACTAGTAGACTGTGCGAGGATGGCTAATCAATGTTGTGATGTGCCTGTGACCCCATCATCCTCTATCTCCTCATCGTCATCATCATTACCACCATTACTAGCGGTCTCAGACATGAAGGAATACTCCTCGCAATCATCTTGGTCCGCTACTAGTATCTCTTTGTCTGGGTTTCCTCATTTGAAGATGGCCTTGATGCCTCTCCACATTTTGATCATGAGTTTTCCCTTCTTCTTCTCCTTCTCAAAGTTTGACTGAAGGGTGGCATGGGCCTTGGCCAAAGTGTTGTATGCCCTATCCAATCTAGTCACGAATGCAGCTATCTTCTAAATAAATTCATTTTGACTCTTCTGTGCATCCAAGTAACTCTGCATGTCTTCCCTAGAGAAGTATAAAGGCCTAGGCTGGGAGGATGAGGGTCCACTCGAAAGTTGTGACACTAACTCCCGAATAGATACAAGCTCGAAGTTTAGTATCCTGAATGGTCCCTATGCACCTGCCTGTGAAGTCTCTGAAACAGTAATAGTGGTGGTGACTTTTCTCTTTTTGCTCTTGACTATGCTCCCCTCTTATATCACTCTCAGAGGATGAATAGGTTTGCAGCAGGTAGCTACCGATCGGTGCCACGTGCCTGAACCTCTACTCTGGTGCATAGCTGAGTGATTAGTGAAGGGAACATCATCCCTGCATCCTTATCTCTCAAGTACTCCCTCATCTCTCGCAGAATGTAATATCTGGCGTTCACATGAATGTCATCCAATAGACATGCAATAATCAATGCTCGAGGGTAGGAGATTTCTGTAACATTTCCACACTGAGAGACTCTATTACACAGGATGTATAGCCACATCGTTGCCTCAGCCATGAAGTCGGTTGATTTGAGACCTTAACTCTTGTTGACCCTTTTGTCTCTCATGTGCAGAGGGAAGAGCTTGGATACAAGCCACGCTTCATTTTCATAATAATAATTTTCCTGACAAGCTCTATCGGATAGTTGCCAAGGGTGTCATTTATTTGCTCGATCCCGATCCTTACCACTTGTCATGACCCAACTATTGAACCCAGTAGTGATGGGACCTCTCGTGAAGACAAGGCCAGCCATTTATCTAATTTTACATATGTGAATAGTTATTAAACATATGTGAATAGAATAATACAACTTAACGACAATAATAATCAGTGTTTACAACCGCCACAAAACCCGACCGGGGTGTCACAAATTACGAGCATCTAAGAAGTAGGAACATAACTATAGGGCCATATATATATAAAATAAAGTATGGAAATCCAAAAGATGAAGTCCGGTGTTGCGAACGAGGACGGTCAGCTTGCTCAGCTACAAAAGTAGTACCTTCAATCCACTAATAACTCGCTACCGGGTGAACAATACATGCAAGCACATGAGGTGCAGGGAGTAAAATGAGTACTCCAAATCAGTGAGTAATAAAAGTAAATAATAACTGAGTAGCAAGAAATCAGGTAAATAAAACAGCATGCTATATAGAAAGCGAGTACAATTTCTGGGGAAAACAATGAAATCCATGAAATTTTTAGAAATGCTTTTGCTTAGTTCAATCTCTTTTGAAGATGTACTTTTCAATGATTATGAAAACAATTTCAAAATAGTTAGTGCTGACTAGCACAGAAAAATCTGCCCCTCGGGCACAAATACGACAATATAACAGGTAAAAGGCAAGAAGTATGCAAAATGAGCACATAAAAGCTCACCCCCGGGCAATATCTCAAGGTGAACCAGCCCCTCGGCCTCACTCTCAACAACGTTCTCGGCCCCTCGGGCTCCCTCTCTCAGGGTACTCTCAAAAACAATATCACATAATAACCGCTGCGGCGTACAGCCCGATCCACATATCATTGCGGTGCGCAACCCGAACCATAGCTCACTGCAGCGTGCAGCCCGATCCATAGCTCGTTGCAGTGCACAAACCGATCCATATAATATACTACTGTGGCGCGCAATACGATCCATATATATTTCTCACATCCAGGCCCTCGACCTCACATCCTTCAGTGTATCCTCACATATGGCCCTCGGCCATACTAAGCCAGAATATCATCACAAGCCCCTCGGGCATTAGTAAAATAGTAGTCCTCAGCCCAAATTATCATCTAAGAATCAATTTGAGTACGATCGGCTGAGTTGTAAAATAGTGGAGAAAAAATATGACTGAGTTCAAGTAATAAGTCCAAACAGTGAAAATAATCCCCGAAGGGTTCAAATAGTTGGCACAAAGCCCAAATATGGCAATCAACCTAAACCTCAGTGATAACAAATAATTTCTAGTCAAATAAGCAGTAGTTAATCAGTCAGGATGGACCAAGTCACAATCCCCAGTGGTGCTCTACCCCACGCCCACTAACCGGCGTGCAAGTCGCCTCAATATAGCACTATAATGTGCAAATCCGGGGTTTCAAACCCTCAGGATATCATTTACAATTATTACTCACCTCGAACCGGTGATATCCCTAGCTCGCGATACCTTTGCCCCTCGAATCGGCCTCCACGCGCGTCGAATCTAACAAAAATCAGAGAGAATACATCACAGTATGCCAAAGGAACAATACCTAATCGAAAACAATCAAAATATAGCAAGAATCTCAAAATTAGCAAAACCTGATCCCTGGGCCCACTTCTCAAAAAATTACGAAATTTGCATTACTGGATTCCCCGTTTTGCCACGAGTCCGTATATATCAAGAACTCCCAAATCCAAGCTCAAATGACCTATCAAATTCCAATTTGAAATAAACACTCAAGCCCTAGCTTTACCCTTTTTTGATGAATTTGAACCAATTTCCATGTTAAATCTAACATAATCTCATGTATTTAGGCTAAGGAACTTACCTCCAATCAATCCCCATTGAATCCCTCTTCAATTAGCTCTCCCAAGCTCTAAAATCGCTTAATAATGGAGGAATAATATCATAGGTTCCCGGATGAAATATCAATTAAAAACCTTCTGCCAAGGTGTTTTTAACTATGCAATCGAGTCCCTAGGCATGCGATTGTAATGAAAAAAAATTTCAGGGATCCAAAATCGACAATGCGAATGCACCATATCTTATGCGATCGCGATTAACGAATTCCCAAACCTACGCGAACGCGTCCAATTCTATGCGAACGCGTATAATAAAACATGCAGCCCCAAAAATCCTCTTATGCGAATGCGTAACATACCATGCGGTCGTGTAGCTTAGTCTCCCAGTGCTATGCAATCGCGAAACAGCTGATGCGATCGTGAACAAGCTGACGCGATCGCGAAAGCAAATTTCCAAGCTTCCCAAATTTGTTCTACGCATTCGCGACTCTACCCACGTGAACGCAATGAGGAAAATCTTTGCAACCTCACAGCTGAAAAACCTGCAATATTATAATTCCAAAAATGGTCCATTACACCACCCGAAATAACCACGAGGGCCCCGGGACCTCAACCAAAGGTACAAACATATCCCAAAAATCAGACAAACTTGTTCCAATCATCAAAATATATCAAACAACACTAAAATCATTAATTCACATCGGATTCAAGCCTAAGTTTCTTCAAAACTCCAAAAATGCACTTTCGATAAAAAACTCAACCAAACAACATCCAAATGACCTAAAAATTTGCACACACATTACTCTTCACATATCTAAGCTACAGCAACTTTCAGAGTTCCATTTTGACCCTCGAATCAAATCTCATATATCAACCATAATTCGCCAAGATACTAACTACGCCAATTCAAGCCTAATTCTACACCGGGCCTCTAAAATCAATTTTGATCGCACTCCTAAGTCACAAATCACTTTCGAAGCTAATCGAATCAACGAAAATCATATTCGAGATTTCTAACTCATAAGTATGTCCGGTAGACTTTTCCCACTTAAGCCTTCCTTAAAGAGACTAAGTGTCTTATTTCTTATCAAAACGAATCTAAATCAACTCTCACACACCACATACCGATAACGAAACATGAAAATGCAATAAATGGAGAAAACGGAGTAGTAACACATGAGACGATAGGTCGGGTCATCACATCCTCCCCAACTTGAACAAACACTAGTCGTTGAGCGTACCCAGAGTTGTACTAGAAGCCAACCAATTGCTGAATGACCTTACCAAGCTATGCCCGGGGTGATCCCACATTACCCTATCTCGCATGGGTCCGATAACACAATATAGCTGAAATTTCACAATCCGTCTAAACCAAAACCATAGAACCACATTGCACTTTTCGAAATCATACACAAGGTTATGACCTCACATCTATACTTAGAATAAACACGAACCAGCTGTAATAACCCATACATGCAACCTCAGGTGATATAATATGATATACCACATAATCCAAACACTCTAAACGATGGCCTCTATTCACAACAATTGCCCACAATAACTAAATACAGGTAGACAACCTTTTTATTAGCTAAAGTCTTATCCCAGTACTTTCGTATACTGCCAACATAATTGAGACACACGATAAACCGTAACCATCTCTCAGATCAACCATTCATGAAGTCACTTCCCTTGACTGATATCACAATAGATTTTCGGGCCAAACCTCGAGATTACCTTTCTAACAAACTAAAATCAAATATGTTCATACTCATTAATGACTCCAACGATCACCTCGACTCGAACACATCCCTCTGGTGATATGACACCTCAACAAAGGCCTAAGCCATAACTTGCATAATACACTCACCTATGAGAAACAATCCGAACATACTCAAATTATGACAAATGACTCAAACGAATGAGCTATAACTCAAATTCCTCAGTACCATCACAACACAAGGCTGGGACCCCATCTCACATCATAGAATAGAACATATGAATCTACCCCGAAAGGTCATAACTCCACGTAGCCTCGCTACAATGTGCGCTCCTATCCGAACTCTATTACACATGAAGCACCTTAAGTCGCTATGATCAAAATTGACAGCCGCACACATTTGATGTTTGAAACCAAAGCAATGCATTACATCCATTGTGAAACCAAAAACATATGACACACAACCCGATAGGCCATAACCAATTCTTCATTTACCGAGCAACACTCAATTACTCTTTCCGCTTGACTTTCTCTATGAATCCTCAATTGTAACACACTACATGTGCCCATATCTAACAAATCATAATGCCTCACAACACAAAAAGAAACCCATACATCTACACAAATCACCAACCAATTCAAGAACTATCAAAATTAACCTATCCCTCAATAATACAACTCGGGACTAACCAAGCTAACTCGAGCTAAATACATAGCCACATTAGCCTGCCAATGAACTCAATACCAAGAATCCTGAAGCTGCTTCTCTCACTACTATAACTCCTGCTAGAGCCGTACGACACGGTGCCCAACACCAAATAAATACCGAAATCCACAATCTCACCCAGCAATATACCCGGCCATATGAAATGACCCCGAAAAGTCCGTCAATACTGGAACTGAATCAATGGTAGAAACTTCTACACTAACATCTTCCACGAAGGTCCAATTAAGAAAAACAATCCTTCCCAGCCGTCCGCGGATCTTTGGGATACAAGCCACTCTGCTAGAACATAGTCCGATGTACCTTACCACTCAACCCGTGGCATTTTTCGGCATAGCCCATAGCACATTAGTCTAGAATAACCCAACACTGAGACAGCCAGTCTAAACCTCAACATCATATCCAAAATCTAACATACGAAACAAAGAAGGATCCACTCGGGCCTCCAAATCATGATGGTCGCTAAACGAGTATCGATACACTAGATCCACAACCATTGCATAACCTGAACATAAGAACTCCCAGTCTCCAACTTCGTATAGCACACAAATTACCATACCTAATCCCAAGTTCCACCGTATGAATACATATCACACCTCAAGTGCCCAATCATTCCATGATAGATATACTAAAATTCCCCTTTGCCATTACACAAAACTCAGATATCAACAGTCGGTCTAGCAAGAAAGCACCGCAATACTAACATAGTATCATCAGTCTAATCATATTACCCTTCTTCTGAGACGTACACTCTCGTCAAATCACTTCCATTTAGCATCACAATTTCCTTGATTACATGAGGCTACCCGTTGCCTAAGAATTTTATGAACTTCTTTTTCAGAACTGAACTATAACTCATCTAGCCAAGACCTTATGTCAATCCCATCTAGAAGAAGAATCATTACACATTCCATGCTTCGCATACCCATAGAAAATATATTCATCTCCAAACCACTGTAAAACCCAACAAGGACTCTCTCCCAATTCCATTTGCACAAGCTAAGCTGCCAAGACTAAATACTTCTATCCAAACCAAGCTAAGCAAGCTATCAGAACATAAGAGCTTTGTTGCACAATACCTGTAAGGGCTCACTAACTCGAACACATACGAAGAATTAATCATATCCTTACCATACCGATTCGGTCCACTATTAAGCTATTCTATCCATCTAATTTAACTTTTTATTAATCATCAACTTGATATTCCCTCTTGCTGTAGCACCAGAATGCCTCAATCCAGGCTTAGTGCATGAGACCCAAGCATAAGACCAGACTGCCTAAGACCAATAAACCACTAAATACTCTCTCAAATACTCCTAAAAATACCACATTCTAGAATACTTTACTTTGAAGAACTTCCTGCGAATCTGAATTCATTACCATTACTTTCCAAATATTGATACATAGGATCCCATAATCAACATAATAATACCACAAGTCTTCACACTTTCCAATGAAAACACAGTCTCTAGCCACATACACAACCTTAAGATACCCGAGTGTTACATGTAGAGTCTTAAACACATTAAAACCACTCTCGAGAGTCACTTACTCCTTAATCAAACTGCAAATTACCTGATTTAACGAAACAGAACCACTCGTGCCTTATTGGCACTTCGATACCACAAAATGAGATCCTTCTCCCAATACAACCAAGCAGCTTCCTGCTCTAAGCACTCAACATTCTTTATCAATAACTGCTCAAGACACCCTACTATATTCACACATTTACAAAGCACCATATAATCTTTGTCAAAATTTTGCTTCACTCGTGTCATTCTCGGCTCAATTTCTACAACTAGAATCGATCCTCCAGCATACCTCAAAATGTAACCAACATAGCACATAACTGCGTAATCAGCTAATAAACTACAACCTCCCCAACTTGGCTCGAAGCCATATACCAGGACACGCTCAACAACTCATAACATTTTTACTCTTATGATGCCACAATGCCATAGTGAGATTAAACTCAAATCATGAAGAAGTTTGTCAAAACACAGATCATCTAGTACTGTAATCCTCTACAAATCTCGCATTCATCCACGCATTAGTTAAGTCCACCCTCTAGAGCCACCCGAATTTATCAAATTTCAACACGTACCCCTCAATTACACATGAGATCTTCTAACATACGCATAAGGATCGTACAACTTAAGAACACTTCGCAGGAGATAACCCACCTGCTCCTCCTCAATTTAGTACTTCAGCACACCTTCCACCGTCTTACACATAATACAATCAATTTAGTCTTCCTAAATCTGAACTCATATCGCCACATGTATTGCACTTTACTTTCCAACTAGGAGACACAAAAATATTCTTCACACACCCATAATTCGGGCCACAAACAAATCACAATAGGAATCGAACACTTATCAGTTCATCTATTATCTAGCAGACATCTTCGTCACTACCAAGTCATATAATTACATCTCGCAGTACTAAAATACTCATTACGTGAAAACCAAACCATCATTCCAGCTAATAGGGACAATGCCGAACATATAAGTGCAAAACACTTGCCCACACAATCAGCACCTCGGTGCTCAAGCCATAGGCAATGATCCAGCCTTAAGTCCTCTATACTTGATCGATATACTCACAATGATTACCTCTAGCCCCTCGATCAGGGAATCCTAAGCCATCCAGGCACATATACGACTGAGCGCTTATGTGCGCATACAGACGTGTGGAAAGAATTTCAAGAGTTATATATCTCAAAGATGAATCAAGTACGCATGATAAGAATTCTAAGAAATATAAGTTTTCCTAAAGGTTCTGCAGCATTTTGAGGAGAAATACAGGCGTCCTCGTACAGCTCCATGAGACTAGACTAAACATTCTCATGACTTGTGAAACCTAGTTACCTAGGTTCTAATACAAACTTGTCATGACCCAACTCTCGAACTCGGTCGTGATGGTGCCTCTCGTGAAGACAAGGGGAGCCAGTTATCCCATTTCTCTTTTTTTACTGTTATTAAATATAGGTGAATAGAATAATACAACTTAACGACAATAATAATCAGTGATTACAACACCCACATCACCCGACTGGGGTGTCACAAGTCACAAGCATCAAAGAAGTAGGAACATAACTACAGGTCCATATATATATAAAATGAAGTATGGAAATCAAAAAGATGAAGTCCGGTGCCGCGAACGGGGACGGTTGTCACACCTCCCTTTTTACTACCTTTCTATTTCCCGAAAAGAAGAATAAGGTATACCCTATTAATTACTATTACACTCGGGAAAGGATATAATAATAACAACGAGGAAGGAGTTTTTCCAATTTAAAGACAATCGGAACGGGATTTTCTTTAAAAATTCAGAGTCGCCACTTGGGAAGATAATGGTGTCCCAAGTTACCGGTTAATCCCAAATCCGAGGAAGTTGAATTTGTTTAAATAGTCCACGCAACAAAAAATCCGGATAAGGAATTCTGTTAACCCGGGAGAAGGTGTTAGGCACTCTCAGATTCCGTGGTTTTAGCACGGCCGCTCAACCGTCATTTTTAACTTTACTTGATTTCACTATATGCTTTTTAGAACATGTGCATGTTTCATTTTTAATATTTTTATGACTTGCGACGTTGCGATAACGTATTTTGAGTCACACCGCAACCAATACGCCTGTGACTTTAACACATTTCGGCTTCGTCGAGATTTAAAATGTGAGTCACATTAGATGTGCACTCGTATTAAGGAATGTATATTCAAAATCATGCCTATAACATCTAACGGCTTATTACACTTTTGGAAAGACCGTGGAATTTGTTAAACGGTCTTCCCGGATCTATCACTTATTATTATTTATATGGGGGCCCTCCATGTTTTATTCTTATACGAGGCTCGTCCCATTATTTTTTAATATTCCAATCCTAACGAATGCTACATTTTTCTGTTTCTAGTTTTTCCTTAGTTATTTTCAATGGGTATTGTAATTTCAGAATTATGTCCAGGCCTATTATTTCCATTTCCAGGCCTGGACGTCAATGGACTAAATTTAACAGTCCAGCTTACATAACTGGGTTTTGAAAACCCAGATTATGTTAGAGTTATTCTTCAGGGACCCAGAGGTGAGTCTAATTGAATATGGGCCCATATGGTCTGTCGAGCCAAGAGCAATCGAGAGAACTAGGAAATAGAATTGGAATTCCATACAAATAGGCAAAGACTCAACACAGTAGATAAAATTAACCAAAATGTATTATTTCGGAAGAAAACATAAGTACAGATTCAACTATATCAATTCTAAATTCCAGTTATCTATCACTAATCGAAATTTGAACAGCAGACTTCTATTTCATATACTTTAGATGAAGTTTAAGGAGCAAAACCCATTAACCAAATCCTCATTGTGGAGTTCAGCTTGTGAGCACGTGATTTTTGCACTAAGCAATAAATTCCAAAATTAAAATAAATAATATTTTTGGGTGCAATTACATGTCTTGATTGAAATTAGATGTATGTGTGTGATTGAATTAGATATTAAAACTAGAAAATTAAAAAAAAATAATAGGTCAAATACATGCATTATTAAGTAGTTAAAAAATTAACAAAAAAGAGCATTAATGGCGGAAATTAAGGAAAAATAGTAGAAAATTGTCTAAAAATATCAGAAAATTAGTGGAAATAGGAAAGTGAATAATTTAAACAATACAAAAAGAAAAAAATAAAATACAAAGAAAATACCACCAAAAAAATAATTAAATACAAGGAAAATACACAATAAATACAAGATTGGGCCAAATGTACTAGCCCAATACGTTGGCCCAAATCAATAAAGAGATCGTGTCCAGTAAAGAACAATCTCAGCCGTTCGTCCATTTAAATCCAATGGCTGAGACATTTAATAGGAAATTAGTTAATTAATTAAACCCAAGATCAAATCTGGGCCGTTCATACTATGTGATCTAACGGCCAAAATCCCACTCCCCACCTAACCCTGAACGGCACCGTTTAAGGTGAGCTAATCCTGACCGTTGATCTTGAGTGATCCAACAGCCAAGGACCAGTCAACCTCGATGGGCATTTAAACCCCGTCTCTAAGAGAGACCGACCATTTTCACCAAAACCTAACCCTAGCCAACCATGTCCCCTTCTTCTTCTCTCTTTATCTCCTTCTTCAAGCCTTGCTGGCCATGGAAACTGTCCACCCTCCACGGCAGTCTCTGGCCACCTCCTATCTCCCTCTCTTCTCTTTTCTTCTTCTCTACCTCAAACCGCCATAAAAACTCCAAGAAACCATAGAAAACCTCTGTTACTTGAAATTCCAGTCATCAGAGTTCATCTCTGATGACCAAATCTATGAGAACAACCTCCAAATTAACACCAAAGAACTCCCGTACCTTGATTTATCACCCTATCTAAACCATCTTCCTCGAATGTTACCACATCTTCTCGAATATTCGAAATAAGGTCGTCGGAACCCCAACTCCGGCGACTCAAAACAAACCACTACCAAAAATCCCACCTTTTTTTATCTCTAATACTCATCCCCTAACCAAAAGACTTCAGAGATGAAGTCTTGAGTCTGAAAGAAGAAAACCAGAAAAAGAAATAAGAGAAAAAGGGAAAAGAAAAATAGAAAAAGAAAAAGAAGAAAAGAAAAAGAAATAGTGAAGCTCGGGAGTCAGCTCCTGCGAGCTAAGTCACCCCTTCCTTTTTCTTGCTTGTCTCTTCTATGATTTTTTGTTGTCTTTGTTTGATTCTTTGTTTCTAGTATGTTTTTTTAGTATGTTAGCCGTATAAACAACTGCATGATAGATTAGGATTTTTATCTTTGAGAAATCTCTGTTCGCTCTGTTTCTCTACTTAAGATTTGTCTTCTTTGATTAGCCTTTCTTCATGTCTACTATCATGTCTTTTACTTAGATTTTCTGCATGTTTTAGATTAGTCCTTATTTTCTAGGAAATTTTTGTTAATCTGTTTAAGC
Organism: Nicotiana noctiflora; assembly: GCA_032618575.1. Lineage (NCBI taxonomy): Eukaryota > Viridiplantae > Streptophyta > Magnoliopsida > Solanales > Solanaceae > Nicotiana > Nicotiana noctiflora. The sequence continues at coordinate 271,879 of JASVEL010000018.1, read as the reverse complement.
CATGCTTTTCTTTTGAAGTTCCTTTGATGAGTTTTACCCGTCTGTGTTTGGTCAAGAACATGTTAAGCACGACTAGGGTTTTCAGTAGCCTTTTAAACATAAGGAAGTGCTGACTATGCTTGCTTCATGATTAATTGATACACAGTGTTAGGGAATCTCAATTACAAGTCCTTGATTGAAATTCAACAATATTCAATCTCTTCTCTGAGTTTTGGTTAAAAGATGAGTAACTTTGGTTCATGGCTATGTGTGCAATTTTGTGTGAAAATGGCTATGTTTGCAACAGACTTGTGTCAAGCTGATTACTATTAATACTTATCATGCCTAGGTGGAATTGGTTATAGCTGCAGTAGTGTATAAACTTGAAAAGTGGTTAAAATTGAAAGCATGTTGAGTAGTTAAAATTGAAAACATGTTAAGTAGTTTAAAATGGGTTAAAATTGAAAACCACAAAAAGATATTATAAGTGAAAGAAGTAACAAAGAGTGGTCAGTTTTGCAACTGACCAACTCTAATAACTTGAAAACAATGGCTAAGATTTAAATAGGCCAAGTGTGTAATAAAGGTGGTTTAAGTCAAATAGGTTAGACTTGCAAAGTCCCAAATTGACCTATGTTCACTAGTGGCTAGACTTGCAAAGTCTTAGCCAGCCTGTGTTCATTAATGGGCCCCAATTGCAAGGCTAAGTCCAAACTTTGGACTGGCTAAGTCTTAAATAGGTTAGTTCTGAATAATTAAGCAGGCTAGTCCTACAAATTAGTTGTAGTCATAGAAAATGAAACAAAAGTGGCTAAAATTGAAATAAATTTGAAGTCTAATCTGGCCAGGTCTTAAATATTAGTATAAACACTGGCCATTAGTTAAATAAGAGCTGAACATAAAGAAACCTGACCTGGATAGGTCGGCTAATTAGTAAATGCCCTTAAGGGCATATAGGGAATAGAAAATGGCAAAGTGGTAGATTTAATAGAGCCTATAGGGATACATAAGACATTTAGGCTCATGATTTCTGCAATTTTTGCACAAAAATAAGGGCACATTGGTCCTAAACAAAAGGTAACTTAGTAAATAACACTAATAAGTAGGGGCACATTAGTAAAAGCCCCAAAAAGGAATCAAATAGAACCTTCCAGCACATGCTGTAAGGCATCTCAAAACAGAAAATGGGACTAAAGTGTAAGAATTGGTAAAAAAGAAGGGGAGGGAACTAGAATTACTTTCTATCTTCCCCCCCCCCCCCCAAAAAAATAATTTCACCACTTCCCACCTATAAATACCCCCATTTAGAGCCTGTTTAAGGGCTGGATTTTGGAAATCAAAATTTTCAGAGAAATTTCACAACAATATCGTAGATAGCTGACTGTGTTTGTTTCTATTTGGAGTTCATATTGAAAGTTGTTTGGATTCCTATTATTCACTGGGTTTCTATTGTTGTTGCTGTGTTATCTCATTTGCTCGTTTGGGGATTCATTCTAGCCACTGTTGCATTGCCTGTGTGATTCTAATTGTTGTGCCTATTCCATCCCTTATAACTCATTGAACTTTTTTGCTGAATCAGGTACACATCCTTATTCAGGCCATGAAATTTGAAGCTATGATAAAATGAAGTTGCAGTTTGAAGCCTCTACTACTTTACATTTCTGTTTCTGGGAGCTGTTTAGTAGATTGAATTTGTAAGTCATTAGGATATTGTATGCATATGTAGAAGCTTAACGAGACAATGTAATAAGTAGTAAATAGAGGTAATGTAGCTATAGTAGTCAAAATCACTTAGTTAAAATAGGATGAAATCATAAAATCAGACCAATTAATTTGAAATAAGTCCTATAGCACTAAACTAGTAAGTAATGATTTCAATCAACTTATGTAGATAGTTTAAATTTGTACTTGATATCTAGATTTAAATAAGTTTAAAAACAGCACCAATAAGATGAAGTAATAGTTTAATTAAGACTGATTTTTATAATATTAAATAAACTTGACTCGGAGTAAACCTAGTGATAAGTATAATTAGCATCTGCAAATGACCTCTAAGTAAGGGAATCATATTAGTTCAATCATGTTTCGTATAATTAAATAGTCACTTAGCTAGTAAAGAATTCGGAGTAGCAGTATGAATTAGTCATTGAAGAATAAAGTAAAAAGTAGTTGTTAATTAGGATTTATGCATATTAGACAATTATGAAATCAGAATTGATATTGTTAGCTTTGTATGATAATTCTCTTTTAATGAATAAAGTATAGTTTGAATTATTTCCTTTTAGCTTCAAATACTTGTTCATATTATGAGTTTCCAGTTTCTATTTTCACTCTCTTTATTTAGTTTTGGTCTGGGCCTAATGTGTAATGCATGCCTGGATTGTGGTCGAACACCAGTTGGGCTTCTGAATGAAAGCCATAATATAGTCTGGTTATTAAAACCCAGATTCAAGCAGCAATTTGCTGAATAAATCCAGAAGTCCAGGCCCAGTAATAAGAGAAACAATAGAGGCCTGGACTCATTCTGGAAATGTAAGATAACTAATTTAATGTAGGAAAAAAACAGCAGTAGAAAACATAGTGACGTATTAAGTTTTGGACTATAAATACGGATGGGATGAGCCTCACATAATAACCAAAGCAGTGGGGCCCCCATATAAACAATTGATGAAGTGTATAATAGATTCGGGAAGGTTAATAGCAAATTCCACAACCTTTCCCAAAGATTTAAAGTCGTTAGACATTTAAAAGGCACGATTTAATAATTATACTTTCCTTAATATGAGTGTGCACTTGGTGCGACTCAAATCATAAATCCCGACGAAGCCGAAATGTATTAAAAGTCACAAGTGTACTGGTTGCGGTGTGACTCGAATACGTTTTTGCGACGTCGCAATTCGTAAAAAATATTAAAGTTGGAAACATGTACACATTGTTAAAAAGCATATAATAAGTCATATATAAAATTGAGAACGACAGTTCGAGCGACCATGCTAAAACCACGGAATCCGGGAGTGCCTAACACCTTCTGCCGGGTTAACAGAATTCTTTATCCAGGTTTCTAGTTTCGCGGACTGTAATACATAGTCAACTTCCTCGGATTTTGGGATTAACCGATGACTTGGGACACCATTATCTTCCCTAGTGGTGACTCTGAAAAATTAAATAAAATCCCGGACTGATTGTCCTTTATTTGGAAAAACTCCTTCCTCTTTGTTATTATATCCTTCTCGGGTATTTGAACATTGAGGTATACGCAACGTTTCTTTAAAATGGGGTCGGGGTAGTAAAAAGGGAGGTGTGATAGCTCTGGCAACTCTGCTGGGGACCAAGCAACCCAGAACTTCGGTTTCAGGGTTTAAGAATTCGAGCTCATTAGAATCGTCGTCCTCGATATTATTTGACTTTGTTATATGCTTTGAACAACATGCTATGTGTTTTACCGCTTTGATATTATATGGGTTGTATATATAAATTGTGCCGAAAACCCTTCTCTTCTTCACCTCCGGGGATGTGCTTACTGGTTGAGACTCCCCTTTCTGTTAAGTCATACCCAAAGTAAGAAAACAGAGGCCGGATAAGTTATAAAGCCGATTGACTCCGCGGGTCACCAGTACGTAGCCCCCTCCTCGATCCGAGTCTTCCGCTCTGATACACAGTCTAGCACTCTATGAAACCATACGATATTGAACATAGGTCTAAGATGATTATTTGCATCATAACTAACTTAGGGGACTCAACATAGGGGTTGGGTCCGTCTTGGACAGGTGACCTGGTAATTAAAGACCGAGCATACTATGTGTTGCATTTTTAATTGTCTTTGATCGTTATGCGGATCGACAAAATTCCCGATAATAAAAAGAGAATATTCGGAAATGAAAAAAAAGAGAGAAATATTGATAAAAGAGTTGTTAGAAATTTGAAATCTGGAAAAATATTTGTAGAAATAACTTTGTTGTTAAAATAATTGGTCGATTAATCTGACCGAACTACGCAGGTTTGATTCTCGCCATTAGGTAGGATACGTAGGCAACCCTTGAACGGGTCCAACCACCCTTTTAGAAAATGACCAAAAAATATTTTATTTCAAATAATCGAGATGATCGCTATTTTTGGAAATAGCCGAATGTTCCGAAAGGACGCCGGAAGGCTGTTTTGGCAAAAATGGCTACTTCAAAAGTTGTGTCTTTTCCTCTTTCAAAAAAATAAAAACCTGAGAAGGTTATAAAATGAAAATTGGCTTTGAAAAATATTTTTTTTAAATCGCCTTTAATAAATGTGCAGGATGAGCACGATACAGAATGAATCCTTCACTTTAATGAATAGAATCGCTTTGGAGCTAAGATTATGGTGGAATGACACGGGACAGGAAGGACAGAATTGGGTCAAGTGTTATCTAAAAAACCTTACGGGATTAATGGACATAATTCCCCGATGTGGTATAATCCGAGCACTTGTTACATGCTGGGATCCTGCGCACATTGTTCTACATTTTGCGGACTTTGAAATCACTCCCAGTCTTGAGGAAATTGCTTACTATATAGGAAAAAATGAGGTCCCCTTAAAAGAGAAACACCTTGTGGCTCCAAGAGCGATAACGGTGCACCGTTTCCTTGACTCTTTGAAGATTGCTCGAAACGTCCACAACAAGGATTTGGTTAATGGGTTTTGCTCTCTAAACTTCATCTACAATAGATATGGACATGTCGGGGGTTTTAATGACCCCACAAACAAACTCTGTAGCAAGTCCAACCGAACCAAATGGGAGGAACATCGACGATTCGCTTTTCTGGTGGCGTTCCTCAGGATAATCATATTTCCAAGAAAGGACGGGCACATTGATACGAGTGTCGCCGGGGTAGCCAGCACTTTGATTGTACAAGATAATTGCACTCTAGCTCCAATGATCATAGCTGATATCTACCGTGCCTTAACTACATGTAAAGCAGGGTGCAACTTCTTTGTGGGATGCAACTTGATTCTGCAAATCTGGTTGATATAACATCTATGCCATCATCCTTCGTTCTCAAGCTATGGGCCTACTGAAAGAACGTGCCTCGAAGAATTTTATACGAGAACAAAAGAAGTTAAGCTAACAGAGGGAGTTAAAGGTTGAATTTCATATCTACGATCGTTGACCGACAACCAAATCGATTGGGCATACGGATGGTTGCCCCTCGATGAGGTGATTTACATGCCGACGGAAGGGTCACACTTCTTGATCATGGGTTTAAAAAGTATCCAGCCTTATGCCCCATACAGGGTCCTATGATAGCTTGGAAGATGTCAAGTTATACCAAAGGATGGGGACCTCAGTTTGTAAGTAATAGAGATTAGTCCGGATGGGCAATTCCCGGAAGAAAAGGCCCGACAGATTTGGAATGAGTGTCAAAATTCGAAAACAGAAACTTGTGTGGAAAATAGAGCTCGGGGAGAAGTATCGACAGGGTACACCGCATGGTATCGACGGGGTATTAAGCATGATAGACCATTAATAAGACCTCACGTTCAAGATTTGGCAGAGCAGTCTAAGGAATACGAAAATTGGATGGCCAAAGAAAATGAGTATAAGGCCAAAATCAGCTTGCTAGAAAAACAGTTGCGAGATCTCCAATTTGAGAACAGTTTACAGGCATCATCTGATGAAGGAGAAAAGAAGCAGCTGAAAAAGGAGAATGAAATTCTAAAGGCTCAATTTGCAAAAATGAAAATTGCATGTGAACCCCGATTCGCTTAGCCCGAGACGAGAAGTTAATTGAAAAACTTCGGCCCAAAATGAATGACTACAGCTTCGATCTAGACAAAGCAGAAAAGGAGTTAGTTAGGGTTCGGAAGCAACTGGCCAAAGATGCCGAGGAAAGAGCTAGAATGGTTTAGCAAATACAAGATAAACATGAAGTTGAGGTAGCTCGATTGAGAAAGAAAGCCATCACAACCACAGTCAAAAGTAACAAGATAATCAAAGAGTTTGAGGAAGAAAGTGAACATTGTTACATGACTATGGCTCGATTAAAGTTCGAGTTTCAACAACTACAGAAAGAGAACCAATAAACTTTAGACGCTCGCGCCAAACAGATTAGCAGGTTACTTAAAGAAAAAGGGGTTGTTCGAGAATGAATTGCCCATATTGCTCAGTACATCACCAGAAAATGCCAATTGTGTGAAGATATGTCCCAAGAAACACTTATATTAGCCCTGAAGTTCTTTGTGAAGTAAGTCATGTCCGACCTAGATAGGCTCCAAAATGGATTAGCATGTAGGCCCGCGGCAAGATCGAACGACGTCTCGCGGGCATTAGGAGCATTAATGTACTCATAGGGCATGCATTTTGTATTCGTATTTCTTCTTGAATTAATAGTACAACATCATTTTGTAAATCAATTGTTTTTGAATATCAATGAAAATATCAAAGAAGTTGTTACTAATCCTTTTCGCTTTATATCAATTGTTTGTACGATAGGCAAATAAGTAGAAGTGAAGATCAATAAAGAAAAGAAGAAGGAAAGAAATGGAAAAAAAGAGGAAAGAAAAAAGAAAAAAAAAGAAAAAAAGAGAAAAAGAAAAGAAAAACAAGAAGAAAAAGAGAAAAGGAATAGAAAGGAAAAAAAAAAAGAAAGAGAAAAAGAAAGGAGATGAATAAGAAAAAGATATTGATTCAAAGTGGAATAAATGCCAGGATGATGCATGACGATCAAAGGCAAAAATTGTGATTTTAATCGTTGCATATTATCCTTTTATGTACTAACTATTAACAAGTATTGTTGTTTATCAGAATCAAATTTCAGCTGGCAACTTGTACTCTGGCAAATCATCATTACAACACACGATCGAAGACTATGACTAAGGCTGTGTCTCAGGAAATTGAGCCAACTATCATGGACCCAGTGCAAGAAGAGGAGGTCGTGGATGTAGCGGGGATGAAGGAGGAAATGTATAAGCTCAAGTAGCAAATGTCGGAAATGTACCAAGCTTGGTCCAGGGGTCAACCTTTACCCGCATATCCAGCCAACCCAGCATATGTCCCTCCCGCCAATCCTAATCCCGAGCCACCTACCATGAACTCATCCTCCACGTACCCAGATTACCACCACTACTATGCCTCTACTTCACAAGCACCACCACTACTGTCCAAGCAAATTCCACCACAGGTCGCACCGGTGTATGTGGAACCACCACCTGTTGTTCTGCATAAGTCGTCAAGTGAACCAGTGTTCCATGTGTAAGATGCCTATTACTATCCGCCGAAGACGAAGTTTAGACAACATGACTCTTATACCCCACTAATGGAGACAATGGAAGAGAAGCCCGTCAAGAACTTGGAACAAGAGGAAATGGTACGGAAGATGAGGAGTTTAGAACAATCTTTCCATAACATACAAGGGCTAGGAGGCCAAGTGAGCGTAGCATACAAAGATCTGTGTCTATTCCCAGAAGTGCAGCTCCCGATTGGGTTCAAGCTACCTAAATTCAACATGTACGATGGACATGGGGACCTTGTAGCCCATCTTAGAGGTTATTGCAGCAAGATGCGTGGTGCAGGAGGAAAAGATGAACTTTTGATGGCATACTTTAGTCAGAGTCTGAGCGGTTCTGCGCTGGAGTGCTATACACATCAGGATCACACTAGATGGTTCATCTGGGACGATCTAGCTTAATCATTTGCCAACCACTTCCAGTACAACATGGAGATAATTCCAAACAGGCTGTCACTTACCAAGATGGAAAAGAAACCCGGGGAAAGTTTTCGGGAGTACGGCTTAAGATGGAGAGAACAAGCGGCGTGAGTGGATCCGCCTATGAAGGAGAATGAAATGGTAGATTTTTTTCTACAGCCCTTAGAGCCTACTTAATATGGCCATCTGGTGTCGGCTATTGGTAAGAATTTCAATGAAGTAGTGAAATGGGGAGTTTTGTAGAGGAAGGATTGAAAACTAACAAAATCATGAGCTTTTCTGCTATCAAGGCCACGAATCAGGCGATACAGACCGGGAATGGAGGGTCTATTGGAAAGAAGAAGAAGAAGAAGGAAGAGGTTTCAGTTGTAGAAAGTAAACCATGGACTCGAAGCCAAAGTACATACCATCACCCACCTCGCTTCTACCAATCATACCCGCCAGCACCTTACAACCCACCTCCACCATATTATCCACCCACTACCCCATATTATCCCATCCCACAAACTCAGAACTACCCATCGCCTCCACATGTATGGCGAGCCCAAGCTCCACAAAACGTCTATCATACACAGAACACCTACCCTTCTTCCAGAACTTACAAGAACCCAAATAGACACTACTTTCGACCTGATCCAGAAATAAGAAACATAGCCCAAACAAAGAAAACATTCACCCCATTGAGGGAATCTTATACCATCCTCTATCATCGTCTAAAAGAGTTGGGGATGCTAAACCCAATTAAACCAAAACTGCCAAACCCACCTCCCAGAAACATTAACCAGTCAGTCAGATGTGAATATTGCTCCGGGGCACCAGGGCATGATACAGAAAAGTGTTGGCACTTGAAATTTTCTATACAAGAGCTCATTGACAGTAGGAGGATCGAGGTACAGGCTCCAGAGACTCCAAACATTACTCAAAATCCGCTGCTGACTCATCATGAGACACACATGATAGAGTTAGAACAAGAAGAGAGCAGCAAGAAGCTGTCCCAATCAGTAATGATGATAAAAGCCAACAGTAAAGTGGAGAAAGAGGTTGAGAAAGAGAAAACAACAGCCGAGGTGCCAGTAAAAAAGCCGCCAGTGGTTGAAACTTTGAAAATCATGCTGCCAGGGGCTAAGCCGTTGTTGACAGTGAAAGGAGCATACATGGAACCAGTGGTCATAAAGCCGGTGGTGCAAATGCCGGTGTTTGATACTAAAGCCATACCTTGGAACTACAATAAGGTCACAGTAATGTACAGGGGAAAAGAAGTTACAGGGGAGGTCAATGAAACACATGGCCTCACTCGTTCCGGGCGGTGCTTTGCCCTGGAAGAATTAAGGAAAATGAAGGTGGTAAAGGAGAGTCATGTGAAGAAGCCGGTCACTGAAGAAGAAGCAGAAGAATTTCTAAAGAAGATAAAAGCTTAAGACTACTCGATAGTAGAACAGCTGAGAAAGATGCCTGCACAAATCTCAAGACTACTTGTTGAAAATACTGAATGAAGCACATGTCCCCGAAAAAATCTCAGTCTGCCATCTTGAAAAGATCACCAACAAAATTTCTAAGTCGAACAAGATAACATTCTCGGACAATGAACTGCCTGTCGAAGGGATTGAACACAACAAGGCACTCTATCTCATCGTCAAAAGTGAAGAATCGGTGGTTACTCGGGTTCTAATAGACAACGGGTCGAGTGCAAACATTTGCCCACTCTCGACTCTTAGAAAGTTGAAGATTAATCCTGACAGAATCCGGCGAAATAGTGTGAGTGTTTGAGGGTTTGATGGAGGAAGCAAAAATACCTTGAGAGATATTGTGCTGGAGGTCACCATTGGGCCGGTAGACTTTACCATGGAATTTCAGGTGTTAGACGTCACTGTGTCCTATAATCTATTGTTGGGACGGCCATGGATCCATTCGGCCAAGGCCGTACCATCTTCCTTACATCAAATGGTAAAGTTCGAATAGGAATAGTAAGAAATTACAGTGCATAGAGAGGAAGACGCTTGTAATACCATAATGCCTTTCAAGGAAGCAGATGGGGACAAGGGCCCATGGGTGTATCAAGTGACAGACACTGTGGTAGTGAACAAGATAGCTGAAGGAGAGAGCTTGCCAATCCCTACAGTGGCATCTACCGCAGTGATGGTAGACAAAGAGATGATCAGGAATGGGTTCACACCGGGAAAAGGTTTGGGGATAGCTTTACAGGGAATAACACAACCTGTCCATCTACCAGGAAACAATAACACCTTTGGCTTGGGCTTTAAACCTACCAACACCGACATCCAGAAAGCCAAAAGAACTAAAAAGAAAAGTTGGACCCTCCCGAAACCAGTCCCAAAATTATCTGACACCTTCACTAAGCCTGGTACACAACGACATTTGGTGACTGTTGCGTCAAGGTATGCTGAGATAAGGCCAGATGCGAAACTCCTCGCGAGGTTTGAAATGTTATTTGGTGATGTGAACATGCTAGAGATGGGCAAGGGGGCCAGTAAGATGGATATCCAATTCGTGGGGCCTAGTGTTGCACTCAATAATTGGGAAGCCACTCTATTTCCAATCAGGAGGGAGTCTTGGTAGTTAGCTTTCAAAATATATCATCATTTCCCAAAAGCAATTATTCAATATTATTCTTAACCTATTATTATTTTTTAATTTTCTAGTTTTAACCTCTAATTCAATCACACACATACATCTAATTTCAATCAAGATATGTAATTGCATCCAAAAATATTATTTATTTTAATTTAGGAATTTATTGCTTAGTGTAAAAATCACGTGCTCACAAAGTAGATTAAAGTCATAATCATAGAGCTGTCACACCTCCCTTTTTAATGCATAAATAGGGTATACCATAACACAGTGTATCAATTATTCAATATTATTCTTAACCTATTATTGTTTTTAATTTTCTAGTTTTAACCTCTAATTCAAGCACACACATATCTAATTTCAATCAAGACATGTAATTGCACCCAAAAATATTATTTATTTTAATTTTGGAATTTATTGCTTAGTGCAAAAATGACGTGCTGTCACACCTCCCTTTTTAACTGCCCAGACCCCTTTTTAAAGAAACGTAGGGTATACCTCAATGTTCAAATACCCGAGAAGGATATAATAACAAAGAGGAATGAGTTTTTCCAACTAAAGGACAATCGGTCAGGGATTTTATTTAATTTTTCAGAGTCGCCACTTGGAAAGATAATGGTGTCCCAAGTCACCTGTTAATCCCGAATCCGAGGAAATTGACACCGTATTACAGTCCGCGAAACTAGAAACCTGGATAAGGAATTATGTTAACCCGAGAGAAGGTGTTAGGCACTCCGGATTCCGTGGTTTTAGCACGGTCGCTCGAACTGTCGTTCTCAATTTTATATATGAATTATTATATGTTATTAACAATGTATACATGTTTCCAACTTTAATATTTTTTACGAATTGCGATGTCGCGAAAACGTGTTTCGAGTCACACCGCAACCAGTACCCCTGTGACTTTTAATACATTTTGGCTTCGCCGGGATTTATGATTTGAGTCGCACCAAGTGAACACTCGTATTAAGGAAAGTATATTTATTAAATCGTGCCTATTAAACATCTAACGGCTTTTAATCTTTGGGAAAGGTTGTGGAATTTGTTATTAACCTTCCCGAATCTATTATACACTTCATCAATTGTTTGTATGGGGGACGCACTATTTTGGTTATTATGTAAGGCTCATCCCATCCGTTTTACAGTCCAAAACTTAATATGTCACTATGTTTTCTACTATTGTTTTTTCCCTATATCAAATTAGTTATCTTACATTTCCAGAATGAGTCCAGGCCTCTATTGTTTCTATTATTACTGGGCATGGACTTCAGGATTTATTCAGCAAATTGCTGCTTGAATCTGGGTTTTAATAACCCAGACTCTATTATGGCTTTCATTCAGAAGCCCAACTGGTGTTCGACCACAATCCAGGCCTGCGTTACACATTAGGCCCGGACCAAAAATAAATAAAGAGAGTGAAAACAGAAACTGGAAACTCATAATATGAACAAGTATTTGAATCCAAAAGGAAATAATTCAAGCTATACTTTATTCATTAAAAGAGAATTATCATAAAAAGCTAACAATATCAATTCTGATTTCATAATTGTCTGATATGCATAAATCCTAATTAACAACTACTTTTTACTTTATTCTTCAATGACTAATTCATACTACTGATCCGAATTCTTTACTAGCTAAGTGACATGAGGTTATTTAATTATACGAAACGTGATTGAACTAATATGATTCCCTTACTTAGAGCTCATTTGCAGATGCTAATTATACTTATCACTAGGTTTACTGTGAGTATAGTTCATTTAATATTATAAGAACCAGTCTTAATTAAACTATTACTTCATCTTATTGTTGATGTTTTTAAACTTATTTAAATCTAGATATCAAGTACAAAATTAAACTATCTACATAAGTTAATTGAAATCATTATTTACGAGTTTAGAACTGTTGGACTTATTTCGAAATTAATCAGACCAGTTTTATGGTTTATCCTATTTTAACTAGGTGATTTTAGCTACTATAACTACATTACCACTACTTACTACTTACTACTTATTACATTATCTCATTTGAGCTTCTACATATACACACGATATCCTAATGAATTACACATTCAATCTATCTAAACAACTACAGAAAACACAAATGTAAAATAGTAGAGGCTTTGAACTGCAACTTCATTTCGTCATAGCTTTAAATTACATAGCCTGAAGAAGGATGAGTACCTGATTCAGCAAAGAAATTCAATATGTTCTAAGGGATTGGAATAGGTACAACAACTAGAATCAACACAGGCAATGCAATAGTGGCTAGAATGAATTCCCAAACGAGCAAATAAAATAACACAGCAAAAGCAACAGAAACCCAGTGAATAAAAAGGAATTCAAACAGCTTCAGATATGAATTCCAACTAGAAAAACCAGGCAACTATCTACGATTTAGTGTATCGAGTTTTTCTGAAAATTTCGATTTCCAAAATCCAGCCCTAAAACAGGCTCTAAATGGGGGTATTTATAGGTGGGAAGTGGTGAAATTTTTTGGGGGGAAAAGATAGAAAGTAATTCTAGTTCCCTCCCCTTCTTTTTTACCAAATCTTACACTTTAGTCCCATTTTCTGTTATGAGATGCCTTCCAGCATGTGCTGGAAGGTTCTATTTGATTCCTTTTTGGGGATTTTACTAGTGTACCCCTACTTATTAGTGTTATTTACTAAGTTACCTTTTTTAGGACCAATGTGCCCTTATTTTTGTGCAAAAGTTGCAGAAATCATGAGCCTAAATGTCTTATGTATCCCTATAGGCTCTATTAAATCTACCACTTTGCCATTTTCTATTCCCTATATGCCCTTAAGGGAATTTACTAATTACCCGACCTATCCAGGTCAGGTTTTCCTATGTTCAGCTCTTATTTAACTAATGGCCAGTGTTTATACTAATATTTAAGACCTGGCCAGATTAGACTTCAAATTTATTTCAATTTTAGCCACTTTTGTTTCATTTTCTGTGACTACAACTAATTTGCAGGACTAGCTTGCTTAATTATTCATAACTAACCTATTTAAGACTTAGCCAGTCTAAAGTTTGGACTTAGCCTTGCAATTGGGGCCCATTAATGAACACAGGCTGGCTAAGACTTTGGAAGTCTAGCCACTAGTGAACATGGGTCAATTTGGGACTTTGCAAATCTAACCTATTAGACTTAAACCACCTTTATTACACATTTGGCCTATTTAAATCTTAGCCAGAGTTTTGAAGTTATTAGAGTTGGTCAGTTGCAAGACTGACCACTCTTTGTTACTTGTTTCACTTATAATCTCTTTTTGTGGTTTTCAATTTTAACCCATTTTAAACTACTTAACATGTTTTCAATTTTAACTACTCAACATGCTTTCAATTTTAACCACTTTTCAAGTTTATACACTACTGTAACTATAACCAATTCCATCTAGGCATGATAAGTATTAACAGTAATCAGCTTAACACAAGAATGTTGCAAACATAGCCATTTTCACACAAAATTGCACACATAGCTATGAACCAAAGTTACTCATCCTTTAACCAATACTCAGAGAAGAGATTGAATATCGTTGAATTTTAATCAAAGACTTGCAATTCAGATTCCCTAACACACTGTATCAATTAATCATGAAGCAAGCATAGTCAGCACTTCCTTATGTTTAAAAAGGTTACTGAAAACCCTAGTCGTGCTTAACATGTTCTTGACCAAACACAGATGGGTAAAACTCATCAAAGGAACTTCAAAAGAAAAGCATGGCTTAAACAGAATAACAGAAATTTCCTAGAAAATAAGGACTAATCTAAAACATGTAGAAAATCTAAGTAAAAGACATGACAGTAGACATGAAGAAAGGCTAATCAAAGAAAGACAAATCTTAAGCGGAGAAATAGAACGAACAGAGATTTCTCAAAGATAAAAACCCTAATCTATCATGCAGTTGTTTATACAGCTAACATACTAAAAACAACATACTAGAAACAAAGAATAAAACAAAGATAACAAAAAATCATAGAAGAGACATGCAAGAAAAGGGAAGGGGTGACTTAGCTCGCAGGAGCTGACTCCTGAGCTTCCCTATTTCTTTTTCTTTTCTTCTTTTTCTTTTTCCAATTTTCTTTTACCTTTTTCTCTTATTTCCTTTTTCTAGTTTTCTTATTTCAGACTCAAGACTTCATCTTTGAAGTCTTTTGGTTAGGGGATAAGTATTAGAGATAAAAAAGGTGGAATTTTTGGTAGTGGTTTGTTTTGAGTCGCCGGAGTTGGGGTTCCGGCGACCTTTTTTGGAATATTCGAGAAGATGTGGTAACATTCGAGGAAGATGGTTTAGATATGGTGATAGATCAAGGGACGGGGGTTCTTTGGTGTTAATTTTGGAGGTTGTTCTCATAGATTTGGTCATCGGAGATGAACTCCGATGACCCGAGTTTTAAGAAGATGGGGTTTTCATGGTTTGTTGGGAGTTTTCATGGCTGTTCGGGGTGAAGAAGAAGAAAAGAGAAGAGGGGGAGATAGGAGGTGGCCGGAAACTGCCGTGGAGGTGGACAGTCTCCATGGCCAGCAAGGCTTGAAGGAGAAGATGAAGAGCGAAGAAGATAGGGCGGCTAGGGTTAGGGATGTATGCAAATGGCCGGCCGTCTCTTAGAGACTGGGCTTATATACCCGTCAACATTAGCTTACCTTAAACAGTGCCGTTCAGGGTTAGGTGGGGAGTGGGCTTTTGACCATTACATCAATAGGTTTGGACGGTTCAGATTCGATCTTGAGTTTTAATTAAATAACTAATTCCTGTTAAATCCTCAAACGTTGGATTTGGAGAGATGAACGGCTGGGATCACTTTGATTTAAATCAATTGGACCGGATCTCTTTGGGACGTTATGTGTTTGGGCCAACACTTTCACATTCTTAGCCTAAATTATTGCATTTTGGTATTTTCTTTATATTTAATTATTTTTGTGGTATTTTCTTTGTATTTTATTTTTTTTCTTTTTGTATTATTTCAATTATTCAATGTCCTACTTTCACTAATTTTCTGATATTTGTTGACAATTTTCTACTATTTTTTATTTAATTTCCATTATGAATGCTCTTTTTTTGTTGATTTTTCTTTTTAACTACTTAATTCAAAATGCATGTGTTTACCCTATTTTTTTAATTTTCTAATTTTGATCTCTAGTTATTCAATCACACAAATGCATCTAATTTCAATCAAGACATGTAATTGCACCCAAAACTATTATTTATTTTAATTTTAGAATTTATTGCTTAGGGCAAAAATTACGTGCTCATAGCTGCCTCTCTTTGCTCGGGAACACGAAGAGTTTCAGTGCAAAGACAAGTGAGCAGTAATGAGAGAATTTTTTTCCCACTGGCATATTCCGTGAGAAGCATTTTTTGAAAACCTTTTGAGCACACCCTGCCACAGAGGTTGCCTACATATCTTGGGCTAAATAGGAATCAGGTCAGTGTAGTTCGAGAAGGTGTGCCAGTTAAAAACTACCAGACTTACTGCTGCATTGACACTGTTATGATTTGCTAACCTACTCCTTATTACACCAGGGGTAAAATGTAAAATGAAGAAGCTATTCTAAGCTATAATTCTATGAATTACAATTATTCCTATCTAATTTCTTGTCTTTTTATTCTTCTTTGCCTCTTTTTCCATGATTTTCTGTGCGGCTGTCTTTCTTTTTTTTTTTCTTTTCCTTACTTCCTCTTTTCTTTGATTTTCGATGGTACTTCTTGCCTTCAAACTGATACCTGCTCAAAACAAAAATAAAAACAACACTTTTCTTCTACCCCAGTGTGGGCTTTTCATGGTACGGTGTTACTCATGTTAGCTAACACAAACAAAAATTGCCAAAATTAAAATTGCAGAAAATTATTCCCTTGGTATACAGGTGGGCGCCTGAATAGAAATTTAAAATTGCATAAATGTATTCCCTTGTTATACAGGTGGGCGCCTGAACGGAAATTTAAAATTACCGAAATGTATTCCCTTGTTATACAAGTGGGCGCCTGATGCATGCATCACGTAGAGTTGAGATGGCTCTCGCTCGGGGAGGTGGTTATCTTTTAGATAAGAGGACTCGTCATTCTGGCAGATTCAGTTGTTCTTTTTCTGGGGGCAGGGAATCTTTTGATAGGGGCCAGTCTTCGAGACCTTTTCATTCCGCCCTTGAGGCTTCACAAGGTGGACCAGGTGATCGTGGGTTTCATGATCAGTATTCAGATCAGCCTCCTATTAGTGCTCAGCCTCTTCAGAGTGTTCGTAGGGGCCATTCAGGTCGTCAGGGCCAGCAGCCCCATCAGCCTAAATGTTGCTACGGTTGTGGTGACCCAGGTCATCTTGTCAGGTTTTGCCCTCGAGTGATGGGCAACACTCAGCAGCAGGGCCCTCATCCCATGATTCAGGCCCCAGCTGACCCTCAGCCTGCCCATCCAGCCAGAGGCGGGGGTAAAGATCGTAGAGGTAGAGACCGTCCAGCCAGAAGTAGAGGTCAGCCAGTGGATGACCGTCCCAGAGATGTAGCTCATAGGGGAGGTGCTGATCCCCGATTTTATGTTTTACCAGCCAGGCCAGAGGTAGAGGCATCAGATGCCGTGATTACAGGTACCATTCTTGTTTGTGACAGAGCTGCTTCAGTATTATTTGACCCTGGGTCTACATATTCATATGTGTCTTCCTACTTTGCACCGTATCTGGTTGTGCCTAGCTATGCTCTGGATATTCCAATTTATGTGTCTACACTAGTGGGTGAGTCCATTGTTGTCACGCCCCAAATCGAGGGACATGACCGGCGCCTGACCGAGTTGCCCCAGTCAAGCGGACCTGGGTGCCTTTCATTCCCACGCGTTAACCCTGTGATGATTGTTTCTCATTAACCAAATATTTTACCAATAATGACTGATTTCATAATGCATAAACATAACCATGTGATTGATTCACTAACAAGTTCATAATTTATATTTACAACGCCCCATACATATACTTAGGCCACAATCCCACAGTTGACATGTCTATGGAGCCTCTAGGATACAAAAAGGGAAATACAATACTTGCCGGTAACAAGGCTCCGGCTATACCTTACAAAACCAAAATGAAATCTAAACCGAGTGGCATGAACCACACAAGGCCCCGAGGAAGAAAGGGGCTCACCAAAACGGGCGGTGGAAGGAGAAGGATACTACTGCCGATGAGCTGAAGTGCCTGCTACTGATCCACCTACAATCATGACACGAATGTAGCGCCCCCGGCAAAAGGGACGTCAGTACACTTGAATTGTACTGGTATGTATGGACAAACTTTGTCCCAAGTAAACTCAAGCCATTAAATTACATCAACAATTAATTAAGCCAACCAACCATGTTTCCACATTTTCCTTATTTCAAATAATTCTCAACACAAAGCACTTTCTACAATCAACCAATTTAACAATAACCAATCAATCACGTAAAGCACAAGTAGTCAAACAAAGGGGCAATCAGTGGCCCCACAGGTTGCAAACTCTCCTGCTGTCTCCTTTCACAATTTCACATTATTGATTTATGTATCAATTTTCAATAGCGATTTCGATCGCTTTCCACCCTTATTGCCCCTGACCACCCTTATTACCTCGGCCACCCTTATCACCCCAACCCACACCTTATTTCACCACGTTGCGGCGCGCAACACGACCCCGCCTTACAATTGAAAACACAACAATTTCAAACAGCAGATAAGGTACTACACACAATTTCAACAAGTTCAAATAAGCAACTTACACATTGGTTCATGTTCTCAATTTATTCTCAATGCAATATCACAACCATGTTACAATATTTCCACAATTCAAGTGTTTCATCTCTTTCCACAATAAACCAATTCTCAAGTGTTTCGTTTGTTTTCCACAAGGTGCCATATAGGCCATCATAGTCATTATTCACAATTCTTTTGTCAAATTAAACTCTCATTTTACATTACTCATAGCTCAACAACAAACGTTAAATATCCAACAACAACATCAAGAATTTCACACAATTTGTCAATTTAACACGAACAAACAAACTTCACACATATAGGCAATTTCACAAGAATCAAAATTAGCCATACATACCTGGTGATGATTTTTCTTCCGTTAACTTCCTACTTTATGCTTACCCAAGCTATCTTACTCTTGCCAACCTTGTTCTTGAAGACTCTTACTTCTACTCACTTCTTTTTACTAGAAATCAAGTTCAATAATCATGCATGAGTGTAAAAATTCTATTTTTAAAATCTATTATATGAAAACCTCTCTTTACCCAATTAAAACTGAAAATCAAAGAAAATAGTTAGGGTTTTTACCTTGAAAATATTGGGGAAGTTGAATCCTTGCCCTAGGATCCCTTGGAATTAAATGGTTGGAACAAATCTTTGAAGATGAAGAACTTCTCTCTCTAAAAACCCTCTCTTCTCTCTCTAATTTTTGGTAAGATAATATGATAAAATGAAGAAGAAGTGTGTTATATTAAAGAAGAGATCGGGTCAAAATGTTACAAAAATCTGGGCCGGGGTCAATTATGTGGTGCACTATGCGACCGCAGAATCAACATGCGGTCCGCATAGTGACCGCAGAATTGCCCCAAATTTTACACAGGTTCCGTTAAGGAATGCGGTCACTATGCGGACCGCATGTTGATTCTGCGGTCGCAAAAGTGCACCGCAGATTTGACATGCGATCGCATATCGACCGCACATTTGACGGATTTTTGGGAAACTCTCTGGAACGATTTGCGGTCAGAATGCGGTCCGCATGTCAGGTTTGCGGTCGCATTCTTGACCGCATATTTGACATTTTTCTGGAAAATTAATTCTCTACATTTTTGAAACTTAAATCACTACCAAGGGTCCGAACCGCGGCTCGCAAGCTCGCCGCGAAGAATTCTACGCATTCCTAACATATTATTCGGACCATGACACCACAGCTACTAGGTTTTTATGCACAAAATTTTACGGGGCCTTACAATTGTAGTCGATCGGGTGCATCGTTCGTGCGTAGTTATTTTTGAGGGTCTTGAGACTCGTGTTGATTTGTTACTATTAGACATGGTGGATTTTGATGTCATATTGGGGATGGACTGGTTGTCCCCATACCATGCTATCTTAGATTGTCATGCCAAGAATGTGACCTTGGCCTTGCCCGAATCACCCCGACTAGAGTGGAGAGGGACCTCTAGCCACTCCGTTCGCAATGTAATTTCCTATGTTAAGGCTCTACGCATGGTCGAGAAGGGGTTTCTAGCTTATCTGGCTTATGTTCATGATTCCAGCGCAGAGGTACTTCTATTAATTGAGTCCCTATTGTACGGGAGTTTCCTGAGGTTTTCCCTTCACACTTGTCAGGCATGCCACCCGACAGGGATATTGATTTCTGTATTGATCTGGCACCGGGCACTCAGCCCATCTCTATTCCACCCTATCGTATGTCCCCGCCGGAGTTAAAAGAGTTAAAGGATAAGTTGCAAGACCTTCTAGAAAAGGGCTTTATCAGGCCTAGTGTTTCCCCCTAGGGAGCACCTGTGTTGTTTGTGAAGAAGAAGGATGGCTCGATGCGGATTTGTATTGATTACCTGCAATTAAACAAAATGACGATAAAGAACAAGTATCCACTACCGAGTGATTTGTTTTACCAGCTCCAGGGAGCGAGGGTGTTCTCAAAAATAGACTTGAGGTCAGGCTACCATCAGCTGAAGATTAGGGCGGCTGACATTCCTAAGACAGCCTTTCGCACTAGATACGGGCATTATGAATTCTTGGTCATGTCCTACGGGTTTACCAATGCCCCAGCAGCATTCATGGAGTTGATGAATCGAGTGTTCAAGCCTTATTAGGATCTGTTCGTGATAGTCTTTATAGATGACATCTTGGTATACTCCCACATCTAGGAAGAGCACGAGCAGTACCTCAGAGTGGTTCTTCAGACTCTGAAGGATAATCAGCTATATGCCAAATTTTTGAAATGTGAGTTTTGGTTGAGTTCGGTAGCATTTTTGGGTCACATTGTATCAGTGGAAGGAATTCAGGTGGACCCAAAGAAGATTGAGGCAGTCCAGAATTGGCCTCGACCAGCTTTAGTGATCGAGATCCGGAGTTTCTTGGGATTAGCAAGTTACTACCATCGATTTGTAGAGGGGTTCTCTTCTATTGTAGCCCCGATGACCAGGTTGACCCAGAAGGGTGCCTAGTTCAAGTGGTTAGATGAGTGTAAGGTGAGCTTTCAGAAGCTCAAGACAGCCTTGACTACAGCACCAGTGCTGATACTACCTACGGGTGTAGGGCCTTATACAGTTTACTGTGATGCATCCCGTACATGGCTTGGAGCGGTATTGTGTAGGATGGTAAGGTTATTGCTTATGCTTCGAGGCAGTTGAAAATATATGAGAAGAATTATCTAGTTCATGATCTTGAGTTGGCAGCAGTGGTTCATGCCATAAAGATCTAGAGGCATTATCTATATTGTGTGACATGTGAGGTCTACACGGATCACAAAAGCCTACAGTACTTGTTCAAGCAAAAGGAGTTGAATTTACGACAGCGGAGAAGGTTAGAGTTGCAGAAGGACTATGATGTCACTATCTTAATCACCCAGGTAAGGCCAATGTGGTGGCTGATGCATTGAGTAGAAAGTCCGCCAGCATAGGTAGTCTTGCATTCATTCCGGTCAGTCAGAGACCATTTTCTCAAAATGTCCAGGCCTTAGCCAACCGGTTCGTGATACTAGACATTTCTGAGCCTAGCAGAGTGTTAGCCTGCACGGTTGCTTGTTCGTCTCTATTGGAGCGGATCCGTGAGAGGCAATTTGATGATCCTCATTTGCATGACTTGAGAGATACTGTACAGCGGGGAGATGCCACGAAGGTAACTCTAGATGATGATGGAGTGTTGAGGTTGCACGGCCGAGTTTGTGTGCCTAATGTCGAGGGGATTCGAGAGTTGATCTTAGCGGAGGCCCACGTTTTGCGGTATTCTATTCACCCGGGCGTCGCGAAGATGTATCAGGATTTACGGCAGCACTATTGGTGGTGCAGGATGAAGAAAGATATCGTTGCGTATGTCGCTCGGTGTCTAAACTGTTAGCAGGTTAAATATGAGCACCAGAGGCCTGGTAGTATGTTCCGGAGAATTGAAATTCCCGAGTGGAAATGGGAGCGGATTACAATGGACTACGTTACTAGACTTTCTTCAACTCAGAGGAGATTTGATGCTATTTGGGTCATTGTTGATAGGCTGACCAAGTCAGCATACTTCATTCCAGTATCTGTCTCCTACTCGTCGGAGAGGTTAGCAAAGATTTACATTAGGGAGATTGTTCGTCTTCATGGGGTTCCGGTATCTATTATCTTAGATCGGGGTACGCAGTTTATCTCGCGGTTCTGGAGAGCGGTTCAGTTGAGCACATCTTTTCATCCTCAGATGGACGGCCAGTCCAAGAGGACTATTCAGATCCTAGAGGACATGCTTCGAGCCTGTGTCATTGATTTTGGAGGCTCGTGGGACCGGTTTCTGCCATTTGCAGAGTTCGCCTACAACAACAACTACCGGTCTAGCATTCAGATGGCCCCGTATGAGGCGTTGTATGGTAGGCGATGTCGATCTCCAGTCGGATGGTTTGAGCCGGGAGAGGCTCGGTTGTTGGGGACGGACTTAGTTCGGGAGGCCTTGGATAAGGTCAAGACTATCCGGGAGAGATTGCGTTCAGCCCGGTCCAGATAGAAGACTTATGCGGATCGTAAGGTTTGAGATGTAGATTTCATGGGTGGTGAGCGGGTATTGCTCCGAGTGTCGCCTATGAACGGCGTGATGAGGTTCGGGAAGAAGGGCAAACTCATCCCTCGGTATATTGGCCCATTTGAGATTCTGGACCGAGTGGGAGGGGTGGCTTACAGACTAGCTCTGCCACCTAGCTTATCAGCTGTGCATCCGGTTTTCCATGTATCTATGCTTCGGAGATACAACGGCGATCCCACCCATGTGTTAGACTTCAGTACTGTCCAATTGGACAATGATTTATCTTACGAGGAGGAGCCGGTGGCCATTCTAGACCGGCAGGTTCGACAGTTGAGGTCGAAGAGTTATCCTTCTGTGCGTGTTTAGTGGAGAGGTCAGCCTCCCGAGGCATCGACCTGGGAGTCCGAGTCTGATATGCGGAGCCGCTACCCACATTTGTTTCGCGACTCAGGTACTTCCTTCTCTTGCCTGTTCGAGGACGGACGGTTGTTTTAGAGGTGGAGGATGTGATGACCCAAAGGGTCATCACCTATTTTCCTCACTTGTTCCGCACTATCGAGGTATTGAAAACCTCATTCTATGTTGCCTCGATTTACGTGCATGATCCGGGCATGTAGCCGGAAAGATTTTGTGATAGAATATGTGAATTCTATGAGAACATTGAAGAAAAATGATATTAATATTGATATAGTTGACTTCGGTCAACATTTTTTGTAAACGGACCCCGACCCGAGATCGAACGGTCCCGGAAGGTCCGTAGGAAAATATGGGACTTGAACATGCGTCCGGAGTCGAATTCTGAGGCCTAGAGCCTAAGTTATGGATTTTTCTGTTAAATTGTTTTTGCTGTAATTATTAAAGGAAAATAAATTAAACGAATTCACTCCAAAACAATTGTAAGTCACTTTTTACTAAATTCTTTCAATTCCTAACAACATTAAACATGATTTTCAATAGAAATCAAAGGTTTTCATGGTAGAAATTCCTGTTTTTGGGTAGAACCTAGGGTTTTCATGAATTAGGTAATTGGACCTCGAATTGGGGTCTGATTTTGAAACAAACCATATATTTGAACTCGTGGGGGAATGGGTAACCGGATTTTGGTCCGAACCCCGAGTTCCGACCACGTGGGTCCAGTGGAATTTTGGGAAATTTTGGGGTAAACTTTGAGAAAACCATTTTTAAGCATTCAAACTAAGTAATTTAGTATTTATTAATGTAATGGAATCAATTGTGACTAGATTTGAGCTAGTTGAAAGCGGAAATTCGGGGAAAAGCTATAGTTGAAGGATAATTTGGACTTCAAGGCTTGAGGTAAATGTTTGTTCTATCCTAGCTTGAGGGAATAGGATTATGTGCTATGTGATCGAGTGTGGTGTATGGGCTGTAGTGATGAGCATTCATACACTGGCGTCTAGCATGACCGTGAGTCGTTGTTGATACTTGATGTGAGAAATTTTAAAGATGAATTGTTGAACCCTTGCCGGGACTTATAGTGGAATTGTATATTTTTTTCCCTTGCCGGGACTTTGTTGCGATGATTATTGTGTCCTTTGCTGGGACGGTTCATGATTGTTGTTTTCATTCTATGCCCTTAACTGTGATTGTTATTTGGGTGAGGAAGAGTGATAATGCACGAATGGTGATGTCGTGCCTTGTTTTACTGTTATTACATGAAGGTTAATGTCATGCCTTATTATTGATTATGCATGAAGGTTAATGTCGTGCTTTGTTATTGATTATGCACGAATGATCATGTCGTGCCTTGTGATATTGATTATGCATGAAGGGTAATGTCGTGCCTCGTTATTGAACCATGCACGAAGGATCATGTCGTGCCATGGATGTGAGGATGAGAGCAAAAGCACGAAGGGTGATGCCGTGCACTTTTATTTACTTATTTGGTGAGGATGAGAGTAAAAGCACGAAGGGTGATGCCGTGCAACTATTTGTTATTCCTTGTTTGATATTAACTGTTTCCATTATACTTTGCTTTCCATTGTTGACTTAATAATTGTTGTTAATTGTTGAGCTTCCCTCTTATGATACTTCTTGTTGATTTTGTTACTTGATTATTTCCCGTTATCTTGTGTTGTCCATATGTATATAGAACTGCACAGGTTTATGTGGGTGTCTGGTCCTAGGCTTGTCACTACTTCGCCGGGATAGGCCAGGCACTTACCAGCACATGGGGTCGGATTGTGCTGATATTGCACTTTTGTGCATTTTTGCACAGGTCCAGGTTTTGATCAGGAGCAGCAGCAGTTGATTCTTGCATGAGAGTTGAGCATTTCGAGACCGAGGTAGCTTGCAGGCGTCCACAGGCCCGGCGTCTCGTCCACTTATTTATATTATTTGTTGTAGTCTCATTGTTCCGAGACAAACAGATTTATGTTATTTTCCTTCAGACCTTTATGTGTAGTATTCAGTAGTAGTTCGTGAGTTGGTGACTCCACGTCTTGGGTAGAGGATTTCAGTAGTGTTTTACCTTGGTACTGCTTATTTCTATTTTGATAAGTCTTCCGCACTTATTTCATTAATATTATTGTTCTTGTCGATAAAAAAATGAGTATGAAATAATGTTAAAAACAGGTTAATGTTGAATGTAGTGGCTTGCCTAGCTACCACGAGTAGGCGCCATCACGATCCCGATGTTGGGGGAAAGTCCGGGTCGTGACAGGCTTCCACCTCTTTGGTGCCATCTACCCATTCGTTCTCCATCTCTAACTTGGAGCATATGTAGAATAGTAACTATAATGGGGTGTGTTGACTGTGTGTTCTGATGAAATAGATTTGTCCCAAGTCTAAGACAACTTCTCATGATGTTTCTACTATCTCTACATTCATAACAACTCATCCGCAGTTCGGCCACTCATACTGATTCTGAGACAGATAACTAGAATAACCATTTAATGAATCTCATTCTAGTGGCGCATTAACATATTATTTTCCTATGAGAGTGCCCTGATTAACTGGGGCACCACTTGTATTCTGAAATTGTTTCCATTTCCCTGCTGATACTGAAATGTAGAATTATTATGGACATAGAAGTGTCAAAAGCCCCAACATCATCCCATACATATCTCAGTTCTTACTCATATATCAGTTTTAGAGAACTTTAGAATACCACATGAATACATCTTAGGCCAAATTTGATATGACACATGACCTAACAATTTGATCGTTGTTAGTGGAATCCCTTCACTTGGTGCAAGGCCATAAGATACATCCTGATACTCCACAATACTAACCTTTATCGCTCGTATGTCACCATCATAAGACACCTCAAGCCATTTGTTTGGCACATGTCCTTCTTAGGACAGTTAAACATACTTTCTCCAGCATCTCGGTTTCTAGTTGTACCCTTCGCTAAATATAGTCTCTATTACCACTAACTATCTTCAGATCTACATCCACCTCGTGATTCTACCATTACCGCGACAATTAGGCAGTTAAGTAAACCTTCTTAAGACCTTACTTATCAACCGAATGTCAGAACCTAATGCACCCCCATGTGCACAATTGAATGGATCTCGCAATACTTTCACATTATCAATATGGATGACACGCGGTCATAGTGGTTGAGAAAATTCTTTGCTCCCTTGAAATTCTTGTGTAGCATCACGAACCGACAGTGCATAATTGATACCGAGTGCACAATTTTCAATACACGAGTGGATATAAAAGAACATATGATATAGGCTTTAGCTGAATAAATGACGCACCATAAGGAATGAAATGAAGTGGACTTTTCCTAAAGGTTACATAGCCTCTATAGATAAGTACAAACATCTTCGTACCGATCAGCAAGACTCTAATAAACCGGCATGTGTTCTGTGACTCCTATGAACCTAAATCTTCGATACCATCTTGTCACGACCCCAGTTCATCCTCCATAAATATGTCGTGGTGGAACCTAGTTTCCATAACTAGGTAAGTCTAACAATGCGGAAAACATAACAACTTAACTTGCGAAATAATTGATTGAAGCTAAACATATTTAAATAGTAATTGTATATAATACCGCTAGGCCTACACACTTAAAAGAAATGCAGAAGTCTACAACTCAATTGCAAAACTCGGAGACTCGCGGGAACCACAGGCTAATAAAAATATGGTACGCTGCTCTAACTATAAAATATCTAGACAACTGGGACATAAAGGAATAAACAAGACACTAAAGCTGGAACAGAATAGAGACTCCTGGTCTGTGGACACGGCAGATATACCTCGAACTCTCCATACAACTCTTCCCCTCAAGGGTAGTACGCCTGAGTAGAGGTACCTGGATAATCTGCACATGAAAAACATGCACAGGAAGGGCATGAGTACACCAAAGAGGCACTCAGTAAGTGCCAAGCCAAACCTCAGTTGGGTAGTGACGAGGAAAGATCAATGCCCTACTGAGACAAAATATAACAAAAATAATAACCAACAGTCTAATAATCTGACAGAGATAATAAGTACAACAGTGAAGTAAATCAGGTCAACGAAGCAATAACAGCTACTAAGAACAGAGTAGACATAGAGTAAATACAGCTCAATATCAAGATAACAATGAGGGTCTCCCAGGATACCATCATGTACCCTTTTTCTCAACTGTTTAGTGGAACTTCTGGGAATCGAACCCGTAGTCAGTCGTATTAATCTTTGGAGGATCTCCCAGTTTTAAAACCCGTAGTCCATCATAAAAATTACTGGAGGATCTCCCGGGAATTAAACCCGTAGTCCACCATAACATTTACTGGAGGATCTCCTGGGAATTAAACCCGTAGTCTATCATATCAATAGCAAAAGATCTCCTGGGAATCAAACTCGTAGTCCATCATATCAGTAGCAAAGGATCTCCTGAGAATTGAACCTGGAGTCCAACATATCAGTAGCAAGGATCTCCTTGGAATTGAACCTGTAGTCCATCATATCAATAGCAAGGATCTCTCGGGAATTAAACCCGTAGTCCCAACGTAAATGCGCAACCAAGAATCATGGAAAATATTCAGAGAATAAAGTACACAAATACAAATAACAATTAAAGTCTAGCCTAATATGCTTCACAAAATTTCAATTAAGGCAATTAAGCAATTAAGCAATTAATTCTATCTAGCCATGCCTTTCTAAGTAATATAGATTAAATCTTTCATTGAAATCGGTCACTTAACGGAGAAACACAGTTTAAACAATTCAAGTAAAGTGAAGTTTTCAATAAATAGCACAAGTACACACTCATCACCTCGCGTACAAGGCATTTAAATTAGCACATAAGAAATCCTAAGGGGAGAGGTCCCCCACACAAGGTTAGACAAGCCACTTACCTCGAACCGGTACAAAATCACTAGGAAACGGTTCCCTTGCCACAAGTTCTTGACTCTAAATGGCCCAAATATATTCGATTAAATCACACATTGTAAGTAACATCTCAAGCAACTGATTCTAATATTTAATTCAATGCTAATGCGCGAAATTAGGCAAATTGATCAAAATTCCCTTCAGGCCAACGTCTCGGAATCGGATAATTTTCACATTTTCAGAACTCCCCAATTGGAGGTCAAATTCCCCCTCAAAATTCAATAACTTGGTGTACGAAGTTCTACCCATTTTTCATTAAAAATCTGAAATTAAAGGATGAAGGTAAGAGGAGATTCATAGAAATTAGGCTAAGCCGAGTTAGAAACACTTACCCAAGTCACCCAGGTGAAATCCCTTCGAAAATCACCAAGAATCGAGCTCTAGAAGTCAAAATGTGATAAAAATAGTGAACCCTCAAATTTGGGATTAAATCTGTCTTCCCATGTATTTTGTTCATCGCGATCGCGTAAGAAGGCTCGCGATTGCGTCTAAGAAATCGAGAAGGCCCAGAAAATATACATAGCGAATGCGATGGAAGGAACACAAATGAGAAGAAGAGGAAGACAGTGCTTCGCGATCGCGTGACCATGAGTGCGAACACGTTGAAGAAATACCAAGGTTCTGAGATTGCTATACGCGAAGGCGGAATCTGGGATGCGATCGCATATTAAGGGAAATTATACCTATGCGATTGCGGGAGTCTATACGCGAACGCAGTGAAGAAATGAGCAAAACATCTCAAACGTGTATGTCACAACCCAAACCCGGTCGTGATGGCGCCCAACCCTAAAGCTAGGCAAGCCAGACCAACCACTGTTTCATATTTGACAACAAGACCCAAAAGGAAAAATTCAAGGAGAATATGAGAGTTTATAATAATACTCCAATAATAACAGTAAAATGAAAATACTGAGAAGTGCGAACACTGATAATAACACTCCCAAAAGATCTAGGGTCACGAGTCTAGAGCCTCTAAAAAAACTGAATAATAGTAAGAATATCTAAACGAAATACTCAAGTCTGAAAGTATATGAGTAAATAAAATGAATAAGAAGAGAAGCCAGGTCCTGCGAACGCCAATAGCTACCTCAGCAACTAGGATAAACTCTAAATAAGACTAAACTGCTCAGCTAAACCCCCGACGCACCTGAATCTGCACACAAAGGTGTAGGGAGTAGGGGTGAGTAGTAAGTACTCAGTGAGTAAAAAGCGTATAAAATAGTTGAAAGCAAAAAATCCACAAAATGCCATAGAGTAAAGCTATGTCTAATAGTCCGATACCTACTACGAACTAACAGCAACAGCAAGCAACAGATAACACAAGTAATTAACAATGCATGAATGCAACGCAATGCACATGACCGCTATGGCGTGTAGCCCGATCTGTTTAACGTTGATGGCGCTCACTGGGGGTGTGTACGGACTCTGGAGGGGCTCTTTCAGCCCAAGCGCAATATTCATATCATCCGTTGCGGCGTGCAACCCGATCCATACTCAGTCCACATCATGCATATGAGTCATATAACAGTTCAATTTATTTATTTCTAGTTTCCAATTCATTAACAAGGAAAAATACTTTAGTTTGTTAATCTTTCAAGAACATGTGACTTAGCATCTCATAATAGTTATTTTAACCCAGGATTGAGATCAATGATTTTACAAATCATGTTATCACATAGATATCTATCTCCTTAGGATACTACAGGTCGGCACAAGGCCCCAAACATGGCATATAGCCCACATATATACTTAACACACAGTGCGTTTCAATCGCCAATATAGTATTATTCTTGTTCAGGATGGACCAAGTCATAATCCCCAGTCATAACCAATCCCGCACCTGCCATGGGATGCGAGTCACGCCCTAAATAGCGTCACAATGTGATAACCTGGGGTTTCAAACCCTCAGGCTGTCATATATACCAACTACTCACCTCTAACCGGTCGTGGACTCATCCGCAATGCCCTTTCCTTTTGAATTTGCCTCCTCGTGCGTAGAATCTAGTCAAAACCACAACGAATACATAAATATGGGTTAAAGAAACATAACCCAATAAAAATTACTCGAAAAATATAACAACTCACGAAGTTGGTAAAACGCGAGCCCTAGGCCCACCTCTCGAAAAATTCTAAAAATTATACCAACGGATTCCTCGTCTCGTCACAAGTCCGTACATATTAAATTTATCGAAAAGAAGAAGAAAACGAGAGAAAATAAAGGAGAAAAGAAGCATAGAAATAAAAAAAGAATTGGGGAATAAAGAGAAAATTTCCCACAAAACCTAGTATGGGTAGGAAATATAATTAGTTTATGGGTAGAAAAACAAATGGGTAAACAAAGGTAAATAGTTTTGTTTTTGTGGGTAACTATGTCAAACCCCATAGATTAATTACAAATAAGCAGCCCAATATGAGACTTTTACAAATGCCCAATTCCTTTGAATTTTTTCTTTTTTCAAATTAAAACCTAAAAATCTTAAATAGCTTCTAATAAAATTATCCTACCAAATTAACTAGCTCAATTACCACTAATAATTAAATACAAAAATAAAAGAAAGACTACTAAAATTCCAAAACAAAACTAGAGGCAAAAGTAAACTATTTTTGTGAATTTTTATTTTTGTATACTCCTAATTACTAATTAATTCCAAAATATGTAAAACTGAACCCTAAATGCAATGCATAGTATTTTTTAATGGAAATTAAATATGCACAATAATGCAAATAATTAACAAAATTCTAGGAAAATTCCTATAAATTGCAAAATTTGGGAAAATTATTTTTTGATATTTTGTGGGAGTAATTCAAATAGGGCAAAAATCACATGCTCACAAACCATACTTTAGTTCCCACTACCATATTTCTTGTCTCCCACCATATTATTTTATTAATACTTTAGTAACTAGTGGACATGGCACTCAAATTAAATAATTGTCTTAATATTAATTTCCAAAAATACCCCCCAAAATAACTAAAAATTAATGTTCTAGCCCTATCAGCTATAACCAATTCACCTAAATATATCAACCAAAATATAGAAACTATAACCAATTCTTAATCAAATTCAAACTAAATGATGAACAACATAGAACCAACTAAAATTATTTTGAACAACATTCTTAACAAATATACTTTTAGATTCAACAATAATAACAAAATTGACATAACAAACAAGTAGACTCCAATCACTAAATTCATATTCAAATTAAACTTAACAGATCAAAAAAATTAAATTTCTAACTTAGATCCCAATTTAAACTTAAAACAACAATAAAACAAATTCAAATGACTAAACTCAATAGTCAATTAAACTTCAAATTAAATCTAATAACCTTACAATCGGGATAAAGGATTCAAGTGATTAACTAAAACATTTCTATATTAAAACTAAACAAAAAAATGAATAAAGAAAACTAAAGAAATAATCAAGAACATGATAAACAACAAGTAAGAAAATAAACAAACATATACTGATTTTAGATCCGAGAATATCAAACAAAATATGGACAGAAATGAAACTTAAACCAACTAACCAGATCAGAATAATATGTACATATATACAAATCTGCCTGAATATATTAATAATAAAAATCTTCCTTAATAATACAAATCTGGTGGGGGTTTGGACGTCGGGGAAGGGCTGGTGGTCCAGCGACGGGCAGCTGGTCGTCGTTTATGGCGGGGAAGGGCTGGACGACGGCATGAAAGTGGTCGACGGGGTGCTGCTCGTTACTCGGAGCTGGCTGTTGTTACGTCGAGCTGGAGACGAAACATGAGTGAGGTTGTTTGGGTGGTGCATTTGGGACGATGTTGGTCGGAGTGGACAACTGGTGGTTGTGGCTGGAAGGGAGGAGGCTGGCAGCTAAATTGAAGGGGTCATTTGGAGCTGGTGACGGGCGGTCATGGTGGAAGAAAGAGGTTGTCCGTTGTGGAGGAGGTTGACCAGTGGGGGTTGTTGGTTGAGATGAGGAAGAAGGAGAAGAAGAGAGGGGGGCGTGCATGTGTCTTTGTATTTTTTTAGGTTTAGGGTTATATTTTGTGTATAGTGAAAATAACAAAAGAAAAGGGGGGTGTGTGGTCTTGGGCTAGGGGTTTTGGTTGGGTAGAATAGGTTTGGGCCTAGATTTAAAATTTAGGAAGAGGCCCTATTCCGAATTTGTTCTCTATTTTTGTTCTCTTTTCTATTACTGATTAATAAAACTAAAATGCTAAGATTAAATTATAAAAATCAAAATTATCTTAAAATATTAATCAAATCTTAATAATAATTATCACATAAAATTAAATATTAATTAAAATAAAATCGCACGGTTTGGACATTAAATACTAAAAAGGGAAAAAATACATATTTTGTGATTTTCTATTTTTTTCAAAACAAACTTAATTACTCCTAAATGTAGAATTATATCTTAGATGCAAATGTGACATATTTTTGTATTTTATATTAATTTAACAAATAAATATGTACAGATAAATACAAAAAATTATCCAAAAATGCTGCGAAATGTCTAAAAATTGCACATAAAGAAAAATTGTTTTATTTTGAATTTTTTGGAGTATTTGTCATACAAGGAAAATTTTATGCGCTCGCGGCTTCCCCTCTTTGCTCGTAAACGTGAAGAGTTTTCGTGCAAAGATAAGTGAGCGGATGAGAGCAATTTTTTGCCCGTTTGATACTCCGTGTGTAGCATTTTTAAAAGATTTGAAAGAACCTTTGCTTCAAAAGGTCTCCTACATATCCCTGGATAAAAGTGAATCAGGTCAATATAGTTCGGAAAGTTTTGGTGGCTGAGACTGTAGAGACGTAATTTTTGACCATCCCCGAAATTTTACCCATTTTAGCGTAAAATAATTAATTTATGTCTCATATAGTTATTTACACTAATTTTAACTCTTTTACATTATTTTTATCATAAAATTGAAAAATACAAAAATAGTTTCATGCTATTACATAATATATTTTAATTAATTGAAATTAATTTGGGTTTTAATTTAAAGGTTTGGGTTATTTACTTAATAGTTTGATAAAATTTGGGCCCAATTCTACACAAAAATGGCCCAAAATCGGGTAGCCCACCTCCATACCCTGACCCGCGACCCGTCTGACCCGCCTAGCCCATCCCTTCCCTCTTGACTAAAACATTCTTCTCTTCAGAACATTAGAACACCGAACAAAAAGAAAAACCCTAGAGACAAAAAAAATAGTTACAGCCGCCCACCCACCATGAAAACACCCCTGGCCACACCTCTCGCCGCCAGCTTCTAACCCGTTGAACACCATCTCCAAACTCCAGCAACCAGCCGTCCCCCACCAGAAAACTAAGAGGAGCCGCCACTTCTATTTTTCTCTCTCGCCAACAGCCCTGAAGGTGAAGAGAGAAAAACCAGCCGCCCCCCCAATCTCCGAAGCCAACCACCACCCAAAACCCGCCGGAAAACCTTCATTTCATCCCAACGACCACCAGCTACTATTCTCAGTCCAAACGAGAGCAGAAACAACGAGTTATCACTGTAAAATTTTCTGTTGCTGAGTATTTTTCAGAACTGAGTTGCTTTGTATCGAGAGATAAACACCGATTCGAATTCCAATTCGAGTTCTGGTCCGAGTTGAGTTTTCCGATCCTGGTTCACGATTTCTGTTCAACTATTGTCCCTACTATCCCAATCGCATTTCTGAGTCAAAACCTTGTGTTGTTGTACTATTGATTTGTGGAGCTTCTTTTTCGGCGATTGAATCGTTGTCCGGGGCTGTCGAGTCGAACTCATTTGGTCGCTGGTTTGTCTCTGCTACTATTGCTGGATTTGGCCTTCTATTTCAGAATTTTGCTGGTTATCTCCAGTTTATTCTCGGATATTTAGTGTAAATTCGATTCAATTATTAAGGGAAAATTGCTTCACACTAAAGCTCGTTGTGATCGAATTTGAGTTCGTCAAGGTTGCCGATTCATTCGATTTGGCTCGATTCATTTGATGTAATTGCCAAAGTTCTATTAATTGAAAGATCACCTCATTAGATATTTTTGGATTTTGCAAGTGATGTTGGAATTTGTTCTGTGATTGTCAACAAAGTTTTTTGTAGTTCCACGGGTCTAATCGTCCAGTTGAGAGGCTTAATAAGCTACTAATGAGTTCACTCATGGCTTTGATAGATGTTCGGTGACCTGCCTTTGAATTCTATTTCGTTTGGTTGTTGATTCATCGTCAGCACGAGGTTCAGTTCAAGATTCCGTCATGTTAGTATCCGCGTTAGCTTCTTTGCTCGCTGCTCAATGAAAGAATCGGGGCTGTTTTTATTAATGGTGAAGATACCATTTTGCCGAGTTTGATCTCGTGTTGAATTCCGGTTCATCGACGCATTGCTAGGAGAAATTTGCTCGTCCGAAGGTTTATCGTTTTCCTTCCCTCTGTTTTTCAGGTCTATCTCCAGTGAGTTATTTGTGTTGGTCTGCAATTCATGCTTTGCTGATTATTTGCTAAATGATTCGTAAATTTACGTGTCATATTTGTGTGAATTGAATCTTTGATTGAGTTTTCATTATAAACAATGTTTGAGTTCTTATCCTATAAATACATGTAGACCCATTAGTAGAATAGAGACAGTAAATGCTCATGGATAAGAGGTCTGACTAAATGAACTCGAGCAGTGGGTCGCGGGATTAGTGAACTAAAAGTGAAACAAAATTTTCTTTATTAACTCGTCGCTAGTAACATGTTTAGGCCGGCAACACTTGGGTAGGCAATCTTTAGGACTTTGCTTTTGATTTTGACGAGAGGTTGTTTCCTTAGTTATATTTATCCGGAGTATGCCTCGAGGGATTTGTATATAGTTTATCCGGGGTATGCCCCGAAGTATTTGTATTTGGAGGCCTTGGCGAGCATGGTGGATAAGTTGTAGTATAGGTTAGCTTAGGATTTTTCTTTTCCTTTTCATTTTCTTTTATTTAGGTGGGGACGACCTCGAGCCTCTTGTGTGCTTATTCTATTTTTGTTTGTGTTTACCTCAATTTAAATGTTTTGAAAGCCAACTAGATCGAGTACGCAACCGTAATCTTTACGGGATTTGGGGAGTGCCTAACACCTTCTCCCCGAGTCAAATGAACCCCCTTACCCGAATCTCTAGTGCGGACTCATGTTTTGGAGTCTAAAGTGTTTTGAAAGGAAAATCATTTAAAAATGGTGGCCTGGCACACCGAAACAATTGTCAGGTGGCGACTCTGAGTTAATTCCTTTTAAACACACATTTTTGTCACTTTCAAAATTGAAAAATCCTTTTCAAGCTTTTTACTAAATTCTTTTTATTAATTTAAGGAGGGTTTAGTGGAAAGGTTTGGTTTGGTGAAAAAAGGGGTGTGACAGGGACTACCATGAATCTGTGATTTTGCTGTTATTGTTGTTGCTGTTACTGCTTACTGACCTCCTTATTACACCGTGATAAAAGAAAATAAGAAGCTAGACTAAATTATAGTCTATGAATTGTAAAATCTTATCTATATCTTCAACTTGTTCTTGTGTTGCCTTGAACTTGTATCTTGTGTTCTTCCAATGGAATTCTTGTTGTTGCCTTGGCGATGTTTTTACCATTCCTCCAGATGTTGCTTGTCTACTATAATTTGAAATATGTATCCATTCTTCAGGTGGGCTCCTGCTTGTGATCGCTTGAAAAGTACTCCCTTGTTCTCCACGCGGGCTTCCGATTCTAACAGCAACTTTAAATCGCCTCTCCTCCCTTTGGGTGAGCTCCTGACTTCATTAACAACTTAAAAGTAAAATTCATTTGGCAATAATTTATGAAATATATATTTGTCAATTTTTATGCAGGCAGGACCACTCGGGTTGAAATAAATTAAACATCCTTTTGAAGAATAATTCAATCCAAATCCTATTTGAGGGCGGATAGTCCCATCATATCCTATTCGAGGGCGGATAGACCAAAATATCCTATTCGAAGGTGGATGAACGTAAAATATCCTATTCGAAGGCAGATGAACCTAAAATATCATATTCAAAGGCGTATGAACCTAAAATATCCTATTTGAAGGCGGATGAGCCTATAATATCCTATTCGAAGGTGGATGAACCTAAAATATCTTATTCGGGGGCAGATGAACCCAAAATATCCTAATCGAGGGCGGATGAACCCAAAATATCCTATTTGAAGGCGGATGAACCTATAATATACTATTCGAAGGCGGATGAACCTAAAATATCCTATTCGAGGGCGGATAGACCCATCATATCCTATTCAAGGGTGGATAGTCCTATGATATCCTATTTGAGGGCGGATATTCCCATCATATCCTATTAGAGGGCGGATAGTCCCATATTATCCTATTCGAAGGAGGATAGACCCATCATATCCTATTCGAGGGCGGATAGATCCATCATATCCTATTCGAGGGCGGATAGACCCATCATATCCTATTCGAGGGTGGATAGACCAATCGTACCCTATTCGAGGACGGATAAACCCATAATATCCTATTTGAGGGTAGATAGTCTTATGATATCCTATTTGAGGGCGGATATACCCATGATATCCTATTCGAGGGTGGATAGTCCCATCATATCCTATTCGACGGTGGATAGACCCATCATACCATATTCGAGGGCTGATAGACTCACAATATCCTATTCGAGGGCAGATAGTCCCATGATATCCTATTTGAGGGCGGATATTCCCATGATATCCTATTCGAGGGCGGATAGTCCCATGATATTTATTTGAGGGCGGATATTCCCATCATATTCTATTCGAGGGCGGATAGTCCCATCATATCCTATTTGAGGGCGGATAGACCCATCATACCCTATTCGAGGGCGGATAGACCCATCATATCCTACTCGAGGGCAGATAGACCCATCATATCCTACTCGAGGGCTGATAGACCCACCATATCCTATTCGAGGGTGGATAGACCCATGACATCCTATTTGAGGGCGGATATTCTCATCATATCCTATTCGAGGTCGAATAGACCCATAATATCCTATTCGAAGGCCGATAGACCCTCATCCTATTCGAGGGAAGATAGACCCATCATATCCTATTCGAGGGCGGATATACCCATCTTCAAAATTTGAAATTTAAAGACTGAAATGTATTCCTCTTGTTATACGGGTGGGCTCCCGACTTCAAAACTTGAAATTATCTTACCTCCGATTGCTTTTCTAAAAATTGTGTTGTGTTCCTATCCATTAAAACTTGAATTGATTTCCTCGTTCCTCCGAGAAAATTTTCATCAATGACAAAAATATTTCTGCCCCAATTTTTATGACTTCCTTATGGCGTGTCTTTCTACTATCAATAGCATTTTCTTTCCTTACTTCAAATCAAAGAAAATTTTGTTAGTTTTAAAATGTGGTGAGTGGTTGTGCCACTCCTGTGGGGGTGGTTTTTCCTTTTCCCTTTCCCTTGCTCTGCGTTCCCAAAACCTTGTTGGAGAATGATGTCATTTGCTAGCGATGGTAATCTTACCGGGGATGGTTTTCTCAACACTGCTGGGGATGAAAATGTTATCAGTTGGGGATAACGCTGTTGAGGATAACATTAATGGGTGTTCTTTATTCCTTCAAAACTGGTGTTTCACTCTTCTGAAGAATGTTAGGGATAACATCGGCTTTTTTGCTTTTATGAAAACAAGCTTCGCCCTTTTGTTCTGTCCGTTGGGGATACAACTTCTTTCATTAGAACTTTTTATGTTAGGGATAACACTGGTTTAAAGACCGTTTCCTTTGAGACTTGTCTTATCTTCCTTCTTTCCCAAATGGATGCCTACCTTCCTTCTTATGGAAAATTTTCTACCCCGGTTTGATGATCTTCCACATGGCATGACTTTCTGCCATCAATGACGTTCCCTTGCTTTCTTGACGAATCCTTATTCACAGTCCTTGCACCATTGTTTTCCACTTGTATCCTGACCCCCCACATTCCTATGACAGTGACTCTGCTTGAGGATTTTTCATGTTTTACTGATGAACCAACTTCTTCGTTCATCCGTGTCACTGAAAATACCTTTTCTACAAGGGATATCCATATTATTTTATGGCATAGCTAGGGAACGGGCATTTCCCCGACTTTTGAGTCTCATTGGCATTGGCCTTAAGGTCATTAACCTTTGTTTTCTGCTGGAGATATCCTCATTAGCACTAATCCATCCCTTTGTCAATTTCCTCTTGCTGGGGAATATCCTTCTGGACACTGGCCTTTGCACTTGTTCCTTCCTGGCTTATACCACTTGGATGTTCTAATCAGATCTCACCTTGCATAATAATTGGAAAGTTGGTGGTAGGTTTTGAAGTCATTTCTTACTTATTCTGACTAGACAGACTTTGTTGGGGAATTTATGATAAAAAGGAGAAAGATAAAAGGAAACAAAAATAGAAGACAAAGGAAAAAAGATGACTTTCTAACAAGAAAAACTATAAAAACTTAATCAAACGCGGATACCAACTCTACTAGTCATGACATGCCCATATGGTCTATCCTTCCTTGTTAATCGCCTTTCATACTTCTTCAGGGGCTTTCCCATATGATTCTCAATCTTCACTCGAATTATAGCGCCCGAAGGGTTTTCATTATCAAGCCTCTCTCATTTTGGTTCTTCTCTCAGCTTTCATCGCCTTTTGGTGTCTGTGAAGGTTTTCACCGGTAAGACTCTCTCATTTTTATTACTTTTCAGTTGGGGATTGGGGCTTCACCGCTAAGACTCTCTCATATTTCTTTTCTGCTGGGGATCAGAATCTTTGCTGCTAGGAATCAGAGTGTTATGTTCTGATAAGACTCTCATATTTGCCTGACTTGGCCTCTTTTGAAGACTGATCGGAAGGTCTTTCTTTGGGCTAGAAAGAAAGGGTACTTGAAGGCTAAAAAACACATCAATTTAGGTTCAAACTTACAATCTTCGGAACTAGATTATTTGTAATAAACACAACCTTTTCCCTAGTTTCTTCCTTGGGGATTTTGATCTTTTATTACACTATGACCGAGCTGTGAAGCGCTTACATATCCTCTTTGAGGAATCAGGTCAAACGTAGTTCCCAATTACTTGTGGTTCTAGTTTTCCTTTTTTTTCTTTTCACTTAATCATTTTTTTATCTCTTTTTGTTTTTTTTCTTTTGTTTTTGTTCATTTTGTTGTTGTTTTTTTATCTTCCATATTTATGTTTGGGCATGAAAGAAAACATATAAGACTCAAAAGGTTATCGAAGGATAAAGTGTTTGGGTAGCGGAACAAAATGTCTTCGTCATTTCAACCTTCAAAACATGCCAAGTGCAAACAACTCAATTAGACATTCGCTATATCTTTAAAACATTGTTGGGCAACGCTCTTATTTTCATTACCACGAATGACCCCCATGTCAACATGTGTAACTTGCCTGTAATGGTTTCCTTTTTACTTGCCCCAGTTTCACATGACCGGGCTCCAAATAATCTCAAATTATTTTTATTTCCTTTAAATGCCTCGATCATCTTCCAATGGTTTTGTGATTAACTTTTAAGATTAGGTTAGAACTGCGCACGCATGTCATGTCACTAGAGTCGGCAGAGAAGTAACTATAGAAAAGGGAGGACCAAATAATAGAAAATGTCTAGAAAATAATAGAAAACAGGTCATTGCATTAATTGACAAAGCAACAACTCGAACAACAAACAAACTAACTAAAATGGGTTACAACCCTTAGGACAAACCAAGAAAACATTAAATAAGATATTATGACCAAAAGGACGGGACAAAAATGGAAAGGTTCGAGTTACAAGACAATATCCGGGTTATACCCTCAAATAGCCCAGACAATACAAATCACAATCGTTTTTTTATCTCTTTTTGTTTTTTTTCTTTTGTTTTTGTTCATTTTGTTGTTGTTTTTTTATCTTCCATATTTATGTTTGGGCATGAAAGAAAACATATAAGACTCAAAAGGTTATCGAAGGATAAAGTGTTTGGGTAGCGGAACAAAATGTCTTCGTCATTTCAACCTTCAAAACATGCCAAGTGCAAACAACTCAATTAGACATTCGCTATATCTTTAAAACATTGTTGGGCAACGCTCTTATTTTCATTACCACGAATGACCCCCATGTCAACATGTGTAACTTGCCTGTAATGGTTTCCTTTTTACTTGCCCCAGTTTCACATGACTCGGGCTCCAAATAATCTCAAATCATTTTTATTTCCTTTAAATGCCTCGATCATCTTCCAATGGTTTTGTGATTAACTTTTAAGATTAGGTTAGAACTGCGCACGCATGTCATGTCACTAGAGTCGGCAGAGAAGGAACTATAGAAAAGGGAGGACCAAATAATAGAAAATGTCTAGAAAATAATAGAAAACAGGTCATTGCATTAATTGACAAAGCAACAACTCGAACAACAAACAAACTAACTAAAATGGGTTACAACCCTTAGGACAAACCAAGAAAACATTAAATAAGATATTATGACCAAAAGGACGGGACAAAAATGGAAAGGTTCGAGTTACAAGACAATATCCGGGTTATACCCTCAAATAGCCCAGACAATACAAATCACAATAAAATAAACCACCAAAACTCTTCCCAATTACCAAGCATGACATCCTAGCTACCAACTTCTACTGATTGGTTTTTCCTTGGAACATGGTCTCACTATCAAAAATCGGGCTTGTTAATGTCCCCCTCTCTTGTGTATAATTTGATCTTATGGGTCCAATGGTGAGCTGGCAATGGATTCTGATTGATGTTGGGTACCTCTAGTGTCTGAACCTTGATCTTGCTGGTGTCAACAAGATTTTGCACTGCATGTTTCAACTTCCAACACTTCTCGGTATCATCTCCGGGAGCCCGTGAACAATACTCACAACTTATCGAGTGGTCCATATTTTGGTTTAGGGGATTTGCTAATCTGGGGTCAATAGAACTCAACAAGCCTAATTGCCTTAATTTGTGGAAAAAAGTAGTATAGGTTTCTCCCAACTCAGTGAATGTTCTCTGTACCCATTTTGTCACGACCCAAACCCAGTCGTGATGGCGCCCAACCCTAAAGCTCGGCAAGCCAGACCAACAACCATTTTCATATTTAACAATAAGTCCCGAAAATGACAATTCAAGGAGAAATATAAGAGTTTATAATAATGATCCAGTAATAATAATAGAATAGTAATAATAAGAAATGCGAAAACCGATAATAACACTCCCAAAGATCTGGGGTCACGAGTCTAGAGCCTCTAAGCAAAAAAAACTGGATAATAAGAATATCTAAACGAAATACTCAAGTCTGAAAATATATATGTAAATAAAACTGAAATAAGAAGAGAAGACAGGTCCTGCGAACGCCAGCAGCTACCTCAGCAACTCGGATAACCCTGAATAAATGGAACTGCTCGACTAAACCTCCGGCGTACATGAATCTGCACACAACGGTGCAGGGAGTAGGGGTGAGTACTAAGTACTCAGTGAGTAAAAAGCATATAAAATAGCTAAAGGCAAGAAATCCACAAAATGCCACAAGGTAAAGCTATGTCTACACTCTGATACCTTACTACAATCTAACAATAATAGTAAACCACAGATATCACAAGTAAATAACAATGCATGAATGCAATGCAATGCACATGATCGATATGGCGCGTAGCCCAATCCATTTAACATCGACGGTGCTCACTGGGGGTGTATACAGACTCTGGAGGGGCTCCTTCAGCCCAAGCGCAATATAATCATAGCATTCATTGCGGCGTGCAGCTCGATCCATACTCAGTCCACAATATGCATATGACTCACATAACATTTTCAATATACTTATTTCCAATTTCCAATTCATTTATAAGGAATTTCGTTGGTTATTAAATTATCAGGAAAAGTTACTTAGCAGTTCATAATTGTGATTAAACCCAGGACTGAGATCAATGATTTTACAAATCATACTATCACAATGATATTTACCCCCTAAGGATACTATAGGTCGGCACAAGGACGCAAACATGGCATGAAGCCCATATATATATTCAACACAGTGTGTGTTTCAATCGCCAATATAGTATTATTCATGTTCGGGATGGACCAAGTCACAAATCCCCGGTCATAACCAATCTCGCACCTGCTATGGGATGCGAGTCACGGCCTAAATAGCGTCACAGTGCGATAAGCCGGGGTTTCAAACCCTCAAGCCATCATATATACCAACTACTCACCTCTAACCGGCCGTGGACTCGTCCGCAATGTCTTTTCCTTTCGTATAGACCTCCTCGTACAACGAATCTAGTCAAAACCACAGCGAATAGATAAATATGGGTCAAAGAAACATAACCCAATTAAATATACTCGAAAAGTACAATAATTCACGAAGTTGGTAAAACCCGAGCCTCGAGCCCACTTCTCAAAAAATTCCAAAAATCATACCAACGGATTCCACATCTCGCCACGATTCCGTACATATAAAATTTATCAAAAACGGAGTTCGAATGACCTTTCAAATTCCAAAAAACAATTTTCAAGAACAAAGCCCTAGTTCTTCACAGTTTCTACCCAATTTCATGAATTTGAGTGTTAATTCTTGTATAAAATGATGTTTTCTAGTCAAGAGACTTACCTCCAAGAAATACCCATTGAAAACTCTCTTCAAATCGCTCAAATACCTCTCTTGGCGGAGTAAAAATGGTGTAAAATTATAAGGGTTTGCGTTTGAAATTTTAACTTAACTGATCTGCCCCGATGCCTTCTTCTATGTGATCGTATAGTAGAAAAATTTGAACCCCTAAAATTCCTTCTATGCGATCGCAGCACTAGCCACGCGATCACATACCTTTGCCCCTTTACACTACGCGATCGCATCAGCCCTTCACGCGATCGCATTGAACAATCTAACAACCTATGCGTTCGCACACACCTTCACGCAATCACATAGAACAAAATTCCACCCCCTTCAGAACCTTCTACGTGATCGCAGACCTGTCTATGCGATCGCAGACCTTTCTATGCGATCGCATAGAGTAAAACTGTCTGCATTTTTTCTGCTGCATTAACATGTTCAAAATTTGCCCGTTGGCCATCCGAATTCACCCCGAGACCCTCAGGACCTCAACCTAATGCACATATATGTTATATTACTTCATTCAAACTTGCTCGCAACTAAAAACATCATCATAGGCATCAAAATCATCGAATTCTCATGGATTCAAGCCTAAGTTTCACTAAAACTTCCGAAACTTGCATTCGATCTAAAACCCGACATAAACACCTCCGAATGATCTGAAATTTTTCACGCATATCCAAAATCACTAACGGCGCTACTGCAACTCTCGAAATTTCATTCTGACCCCTGGATCAAAATCTAACCTACCATCCGGAATTTGCCAAAATCCAACCTTAGCCAATTCAAGCCTAAATGTACATCGAACCTCTGAATTCAATTCCGATTATTTTACTAAGTCATATATCATCCCCCGAAACTAGTTGAATCATCAAAAATCCATTTCAAGCCTTCTAACTCATAGGTCAACATTCTGTTGACTTTTCCAAACTAAAGAGGTTTATTGCCTCATTTTTAATTGAATTCTACCCGATTTACTTCAAATTCTCCAAACACATATAATGAAACATATGAAAGCATAAAACGGGTCGGTAACTCCCATAACGACGGGTCGGGTCGTTACATCCTCTCCAACTTAAACAAACGCTCGTCCGCGAGTGGGTCAAGAAACTTACCTGGAGTCTTAAATAAGTGTGGATATCTGCTCTACACCTCTTGCTCGGTCTCCCAAGTTGCTTCATCCATGGGCCGGCCTCT
The DNA here is from genome assembly GCA_032618575.1 of Nicotiana noctiflora. Taxonomy (NCBI): domain Eukaryota; kingdom Viridiplantae; phylum Streptophyta; class Magnoliopsida; order Solanales; family Solanaceae; genus Nicotiana; species Nicotiana noctiflora. Next base: position 228,810 of record JASVEL010000018.1, on the reverse strand, counting down.
CCACTGCACCTTCACCAAAGCTATGTCTTTGGACCTCAACTTTCAAACCTGTCGATCCAAAATGGCTACCGGCTCTACATCGTAGGTCAAGTCTTCATCCAACTGTATCATGCTAAAGTCTAATACATGAGACGGGTCTCCAACGTATTTTTGGAGCATAGAAACATGGAACACTGGATGAACTCCCGACAAGCTAGGTGGCAAAGAAAGCATATATGCCACCTCCTCAATCTTCCTAAGTACCCCAAAAGGTCCAATGAACCTTGGGCTCATCTTTCCTTTCTTTAGAAACCTCATAACGCCTTTCTTGGGTGAAACGTTCAGCAACACCTTCTCGCCCACTGAATAAGAAACATCTCGGACCTTCCAGTCCGCATAACTCTTCTAACGCGACTGAGCAGTGCGAAGCCTCTCCTGAATCACCTTCACCTTGTCTAAGGCATCCTGAACTAACTCTGTCCCCAATAATCTAGCCTCGCCGGGTTCAAACCAACGAACTGGAGACCTACTATCTCCCATATAGGGTTTCATACGACACCGTCTGAATGCTGGATTGATAGCTATTGTTATAGGCAAACTCTGCAAGAGGCAAGTAATCAGCCCAAGAACCTCCAAATTAAATAACGCAGGCACGCAACATGTCCTCTAATATCTGAATTGTACGCTCGAACTACCCATCCGTCTGTGGGTGAAATGTTATGCTCAACTCTACCTGTGAATCCAACTCTCGCTGAAATTTCCTCTAGAACTGAGAAGTTAAATGGGTACCTCTATCTGATATAATAGAAACTGGAACCCCATGCAATCGCACAATATCTCTAATGAAAATCTCTGCTAACCGATCCAATGAATAGGTAGTGCACACAGAATGAAGTACGCGGACTCGGTCAGTCGATCCACGATCACCCAAACGGAATCAAACTTGTTCAAGGTACGGGGAAGACCACTCACAAAATCTATGGTAATCCTCTCCCATTTCCTCTCGGGAATATCCTTGTGCTGGAACACTCCACCAGGTCTCTGGTATTCATATTTGACTTGCTGACAATTAAGACATCGAGCCTCATAATTCACAATATTCTTTTTCATCCTTCTCCACCAGTAATGTTATCTCAAATCTTGGTACATATTCACGATGCTCGGATGAATCGAATACCGCGAGTTGTGGGCCTCCTCTAATATCAATTCCCGGAGCCCTTCTACATTGGGCATGCAAATTGGGCCCTACATTCGCAACATACCATCATCTCCAATGGTCACATCTCTAGCATCTTCGTGCTGGACTCTGTCCTTCAGGACAAGCAAATGCGGATCATCATACTGAAACACTCGAATCCGATCATACCAGGAAGATCGAGATACCACGCACGCCATCACCCAGTTGGGCTCAGAAATATCTAGCATCACCATCTGATTAGCTAGAGCCTGGACATCAACTGCTAGGGGCCTCTCCCTAACTGGAATATACACCAAACTGCCCATACTAATAGTCTTCCGGCTTAAAGAGCCACCACATTGGCCTTCTCGGGATGATACAAGATAGTAATGTCATAGTCCTTGAGTTATTCAAGCCATCCCCGCTGCCTCAAATTGAGATCTTTCTGCTTAAACAAGTGCTGAAGACTGCAGTGGTCTGTATATACCTCACAAGACACGCCATACAGATAATGCCTCCAAATCTTTAAGGTATGAACAATAGCAGCTAATTCTAAGTTGTGAATAGGGTAATTATTCTCATGGGGCTATAACTGGCGAGAAGCATACGCAATAACTCTACCCTCCTAAACTAATACACAATCGATCCCAACTCTCGAAATATCGCAATACACCGTATAAGACCTTGAAGCTGATGGCAATACAAGTATCGAAGCTGTGGTCAAGGCCGTCTTATGCTTCTGAAATCTCTTCTCGCATTCATCAGATCACACAAATGGAGCATTCTTCCGTGTCAACTTCGTCAAAGGCGAAGCAATAGATGAAAAACCTTGAACAAACTTGCGGTAATAGCCTGCCAAACTGAGGAAACTCTGTATCTCCGTAGCTGAGGACGGTCTAGGACAATTTTGCACCGCCTCGACATTCTGTGGGTCAACCTGAACACCATCGCTGGACACTACATGTCCCAAAAAAGTCACAATATTAAGCCAGAACTCACACTTAGAAAACTTTGCATAAAGCTTCTCCTCTCTCAATCTCTGCAAGACTACCCTCAAATGTTGCGCGTGCTCCTCCTGGCTACGCGAGTACACCAAGATATCATCAATAAATACGATCACAAAAGAATCTAGATACGGCCTAAATACACTATTTATCAAGTGCATGAATGCGGCTGGGGCATCAGTCAGCCCAAAAGACATCACCAGATATTCATAGTACCCATATCTCGTTCTGAAAACCGTTTTCATAATGTCTGAATCTCTAATCTTCAACTGGTGATAGCCCGATAGAAGGTCAATTTTAGAGAATACACTTGCTCCCTCAAGCTGATCAAACAAGTCCTCAATACGAGGTAGTGGGTACTTTTTCTTTACCATCACTTTGTTCAACTATCTGTAATCAATGCACATTCTCATTATGCCATCTTTCTTCTTTACAAATAATACTGGTGCACCACAAGATGTCACACTCGGGCGAATGAACCCCTTATCTAGGAGTTCCTGAAGCTATTCCTTCAACTCTTTTAACTCGGCTGGTGCCATGCAATAGGGAGAAATAGATATGGGCTTAGTGCCCGGCACCAAGTCAATACCAAAGTCGATGTCCTTGTCCGGTGGCAAGCCCCATAGGTTTGCTGGAAATATGTTCGGGAAATCCCTCACAACGGGGACCAAATCAAGACTAGGAGCCTCAGCTCCAACATCTCTAGCGAAAGCCAGATAAGATAAGCAACCCTTACTAATCATTCATTAAGCTTTTAGGAAGGAAACCACCCTATCGGATACATAATCAGTCACGCCTCACCACTCGATCCTTGGATTACTTAGAATAGACAACGTAACTGTCTTGGCATGATAGTCCAGAATATCATGGTAAAGAGATAACCAATCCATGCCTAGAATCACGTCGAAATCCACCATGCCCAATAATAACAAGTCAAATCGGGTCTCCAGACCCCAAATAGTAACAAGACGGGATTGATATACATGATCCACAATAACTGTATCACCTACCAGGGTAGACATATGCACGAGCAAGGAAAGAATACCACGGGTCGTACCCAATTGATGCGCAAAATATGAAGATACATAGGAATAGGTAGATCCGAGATCAAATAAGATAGAAGCATCCTTATGGCAGACTGAGATAATACATGTGATGACTGTATCTGATGTGCTAGTGTCCCTCCTATCTGGAAGAGCATAAAAATGAGCCTGACCTCTGCCAGTATGGTCCTCACCCCTGGGCGACCTCTGGCTACCTGACCACCACTCCTAGCTGACTAAGTGGGTGCTGATGAAACAGGAACAAAAGATGAGGGTTGATCCCTCTGCTGAGACTGCTTACGGAGTAACTAGTGACACTGCCTCCTAATATAACCTAACTCACCACACACAAAGCAACGGCCTGAAGCCGAAGAAATGGACTGCTGGGTACCCATCGCTGTAGATGAACCCTGAGCTGAAGGAGCAGGAGCAGAGCTCTGAGCTAGAAGGGCGCTCAGTGCGGACTGGCTCTACTAACGACCCTGGTGACCCTGATGAACCTGATGAACCTGACGACCACGGTCCGACGAAGCTCGACTAGACTCTAAACGGCCTTATTGAGGAGATCTGAAGGAACGACCTCCGTTGTATTGGAACTGGCCCCTAAACGGAGCACCACTATAACTACCTGCACCATGAGGCCTCTTAGCTCCCTCTTATCGCGCTCTCGACGACGGTCTATCTTAATCTGACAAGACGCATCAACCACCTCCACAAAAGTAACTGATGTAGCCCTCTCTCTAGTTATCAATATGCGGATATAATAGTTGAGACCATCCACAAATCTCATGATCCTCTCACGATCTATCGGGATCATCTATATAGCATTCCGAGCTAGCAGTGTAAACCTCAACTCGTACTGAGTCACTATCATATTTCCCTGCTTCAACCATTCAAACTGATGACGCAGCTCCTCCCTATGAGACTGGGGCACCTACTTCTCCAAAAATACTATGGAGACTGCTACCAAGTAAGGGGCGCTGCCCCAATAGGCCTACGCCTCTCGAAGTCCTATCACCAATTAAATGCAGGCCCTGTGAACTAGAAGGTAGTAAAATCAACACCCCTAGACTCCAGAATACCCGCAGTACGAAGCATACGTTGGCACTTATCCAGAAAACCTTAGGCATCCTCGCCCTCAATACCGCTGAATGTCGGAGTCTGAAGTCTACCGAACCTCTCCAACCGATGCTGCTCGTCATCAGGCATACTTGGAACCACATGATTTGGGGCTGGTGTGACTAGTGCAGCCGGCTAAACTGGCTGAGCTGGAGCTGCCTCGGGTACCTGTAAGCCCTGAAATACCATCTCTGGTGTGCGAGTAACGAGGGTCTGATTTCCTCCCCCTGCCTAAGAAGAAGCTGCCATAGTAGAAGCCGCAACCACCTGGGCTAAGCCAGTACACACTCATAGGATCTTTGCTAAGGTCTTTTAGAGACCCGGTATCTCAATAGGCACTGCCGGTGCCTGAACCTGGGATGCTGGAATGCATGTAGCTGGAACCTGATCCTGAACCTGATCCACTAGCGTTGGGATATGACCCTGAGTCTGGTAAACTGGTGGGTCAGCAGGTGCTGTCCTTGCTGCCCGTCCTCTACCACGACCACGGCCTCTAGGTGCTACTGGTGGTCGTCTACCGCATCCGTTAACACGGGTTCTCGCCATCTGCTAGAGAATAGAATATAGAAAAATTTAGTTTCACGACAACACAAACCACATGATATGAATTCCAAGAAAGTGAAGTGTTTCCTAAAGTTCTGTAGCCTCCCGAGGATAGATACAAACGTCTATGTACCGATCCGCGAGAGCCTACTAAACTGGCTCATGACTCGCGAGGCCTAGTAACCTAGGCTCTGATACCAACTTGTCATAAACCAAAACCTGGGTGTGATGGCGCCCAACCCTAAAGCTAGGCAAGCCCGACCAACAATCGCTCACAAATCAACCGTTGTTCTCAAAACCAAATATTTAAGGAGAATATAATATGTTTAGAATAATAATCCAATATTTATAAAGTAATAATACTGAGAAATACGAAGACTAATAAAAACACTCCCAAAAGATCTGGGGTCACGAGTCTAGAGCCTCTAAACAAAACTGGATAACAGTATTTGAATGAAATACTCAAGTCTGGAAATGTATATACAAATAAAAATGAAATAGGAAGAGTAGTCATGCCCTACGGATGTCAAGCAGCTACCTAAATGATAATAGGTGAATTTGACTATAATTATGCCCTATAATCACACTTTATTGTTGAATTAATGTTGTTTATGATGACAAAATGCTTTGATTAGTGTTTATTGGTGTGTTATAGGTACATATGATATATTGGATGCTAAAAGGAGCTATTTTGGAGTCACATGTTGATGAAAAGGCCAAGTGAAGAGTTGAAGTGAAGTGAGCTTGAAGAATCAGAGAAAAATCAGAAGTATTGTTCATCCGCGGTTCACTCGCGACCGCGGATGAACCGCGAAAAAACAAGTTCTCTGAAGTTTGACTGTTCGCGGTCCGTCTGTGACCGCGGACGAACCGCGGAAGGCGCCGCAGAATGTTTCCTAGTTTTGTACAAATTCAGTTTTTAAGCCCTAAAACCTCTATATAAACCCCTAGTTCGCCCAATAGATGCATGTTGTCTATTTTTCACTACTTTTGCAAGACAATTAGCAAGAGAGAACTCTCTCAACTCATTCCTTTATTTTATATCAAGTATTTATTGATGAATTCAATTATTATTCTTGTTTCTTTGAGCATGAGTAGCTAAATCCTTTTCTAAGGTTTTGATGGAACCTATTGGGTGATGAACTTATCGTTTATGTGATTACAAATTGTTATCTTCATTTCTATTTGTTTAACTTCTTTCTTGTTGTAGTTAATTGGTAGACGTCGCAATTAGCTATGCCTATTTAGTGTGCATAACTTGGAAAAGAGTGCATATTTAGGTATATTGTTGAACAACACCACACCTAGGTTATTGGAGGAATCTATAACTTTAGGCGTAAAGACGGGGTTAGGAATAACGAAGTCTTAGGTGCAATCTTAAGTGAAATATTTAAATTAAAGCTAGCTAGGGTAGCTTGGGAGAGTGCACTAGTAAATTATTGTAATTGCTTGGGAGAGGGTTACGATACAAATAGCGTTCATGATTGATAGAATATATTAACAATTTGTATGAGCATAACGATAAGGGATTCCATCAATAGGGAAAATAAATACCTTAGTCTTTATCCATATTATTTTACCCAACATTCAATTTTTTCTTTTAACCCTTTTTAATTCTTGCAAAAGTAGTTAGTCGAAAACTCACTCAAACACATACTCGAAATTTTGGGAACTTGATTCGGAAGTACTCTTGGGTTGTGAAAGTTGTAATTGGTAGGTTAATTCCCTGGGGGATCGATTCTGGACTTATTAGACCAGGTTATATTTATTGCATCCGTTGCTTGGATGTGAATCAATTTTGGTGTCGTTGCCGGGGAATTAACGGAATTATTGATTGCCATTGACAGAACTTCAAGATTCTTATGTAGTCAGGTTCTTTCTACACTTTACATTGAATATTTTGACGGTTGTTGATTTGGGTACTCAGGTGTATGCCTAGAAAATCTGCAAGGACTGGAGAACTAATTGAAGGACTCTCAGACCCCGAGCAAACTTTTCGGGCATGTAACAGGGCTATCAAACAAATTCAGCAATCTCAGCAACCAATTAAACTCGACTTCGACATGGATAACGTAAACAAACCAAACCAGCAAGCCAGTTTAAATATGCAAGAGGCGCAGGAGGCACATGAAGGTGCACTATTTGACTGGGCACAACCCACAGCGGATAATTTGGCAACTACCATCGGTGTGCCAGCAATTCAAGCTGAGTCTTTCCAGATTACTAACAACATGCTACACTTGTTGCAAAACAAGGGATTATTCTCTGGGTCTCAGGTTGAAGATCCACAGCAGCACCTGAAGAACCTTCTCTCAATATGCAAGACACAGGCAACCGAATATGACTCCGGAAGCCATCATACTATTGCTCTTTCCGTTCTCAGTTACAGGCGCTGCATAGATATGGCTAAACTCACTCCCTATAAACTCAATTGCGACTTGGGATGAGTTAGTAAAACAATTTCACAACAAGTTTCATCCACCTAACAATACAGCTCAACAAATTGATGAGATTGTGAGCTTCAAGCAGAAACCAATGGAGACATTACATGAAACTTGGGGCAGATTCAAGGGTATGCTTTTTATGTGTCCTCACCATGGGATTCCTGAGCAGATGTTGGGTCAAAGGTTCTATATGGGGCTTTCAGACAGCATGAAGAATATTGTAGAGGTGGGGCTTTTCTGAGCAAGACTTGGAGAGAGGGCCAAAATTTGCTAGACAAGATGGCTCAAAATTTCGGGTGGACAACCAAGAATACTCCTATCACACCAGTGGTACACTCTGTACCTTTGAATCCATCCAGCACTATGGAGGAGAACATGACAACCTTATTGACACAAATGAGCATCCTGACAAAGAAGGTGGAAGAATCAGGGGTTAAGGAGCAGGTTCACATTGTAGATACTACCAATGGTGGTTTATGCACATCATGCATTAGCCAACCCATAGGTAATCCATGGGCTGCAGACCAAGAACATCATCATCAGCATGAGGATATGAACTATGTAGCCAATTATGGAGGGCAGAGACAAGGTAATCCGAGTTGGGGTCAGCAGGCTCCACAGCAATACAGGCATCCACAACTACAGTATAATCCAGTAGGTATGAGGCCACCACACAACATGGCTTCATATCCTAGACCTCAGAATTTCGGCAATCAACGGCAGGGATATCATCCACCTCCACCACAGCATGGGGGTAGACATGACGATGGGTTCGCAGAATTGAAAGCTATGATGCAACAGGTAATCTGGTCAAATGTCAAAACCAATGAGAGGATAGATGCCCACGATGCAGCCATCAAGAATATTAAAGTACAGGTGGTCCAGATTGCTATGTCTCTCAACAATTATCCTCAAGGGACATTTCCTGCAGACACACAAACAAACCTAAAAGACCAAGTCCCAAAGCAGATGATGGCAGTGACTTTGAGAAGCGGTAGAGATCTTGATGCTGAGAAAGAAGAAGAGAAAAGCAACACAAATGTTGAGACACTCACTCCAGTGCTCATTGAACTGGATGAGTCCACAAGGTTGACAGAAGTTACAGTCCAGCCGGTTGCTGAAAATAAAGAGGAGCAGCACGGAACGGAGAAAGTAGCTGAACAGGTAAAGCAGCAGGTTGAAGAGAAAGTGCTAGAAAAGGAAAACTCCCAAGTCATTGGGAAGAAGAGGCCTCCACCACCATTCCCCCAAAGGTTGGCCAAACACCGGAAAGAAGAGCAATACAAAAAGTTCTTTGAGATGCTCAAGCAAATCCAGGTAAACATTCCCTTAATTGAAGCTTTAAAAGAAATCCCTGGGTATGCTAAGATGATGAAAGATTTGATGTCGTGGAAATTTGATTTCTAAGACTTGGCCACCGTAACCCTTACCCAGACTTGTAGTGCAGTGGTCTCCAGACTCACAGCTGAGAAGCTATCTGATCCAGGTAGCTTCACCATCACATGCACTATAGGGAATTATGCCTTTGCAACGACATTGTGTGATTTGGGGGCAAGCATCAACCTCATGCCCTTAGTTATTTATAAGAGGCTGGGCATTGGGAGAGCCAGGCCTACCTTTATGTTATTACAGCTTGGTGACAGAACGGTTAAGCGTCCATATGGTATTTTAGATGATGTGCTTATCCAGGTAGGGAAGTTCGTGTTTCCCGCTGATTTTGTTATTCTTGATTGCAAGGTGGATGAGGAAATTCCTATAATCCCAGGAAGACCATTCCTAGCCACCGGGAGAGCTCTAATTGATTGTGAAACTGGGGAGCTCAAGATGAGGTTGAATGATGAGGAGATCATCTTCAATGTGCAAAAATCCATGAGGCGCCCTAGTGAGTTCGCGAATTACTCTCTTATTGATGCGGTTGATGTGATAGTGGAGACAGATGATGCAGAATTGACCATTGAAGATCCACTTAAAGCATGCCTCATGAACATGGAAGAGGTAAATGGTGAAAGTTTAGCTGAATGGGTACTATCTCTGGAAGGCAAGGGATTTTGGGAGAGAGAGCTTGAATTTGAGCCTCTACACTTAGAGAAAAGAGAGACCCCGCATGCAAAGCCATCCATAGAAGAGCCACCAAAGCTTGAGCTTAAACCACTACCATCACATCTCAGGTATGAATTTCTAGGTCCTAACTCCACTTTACCTATTATTATCTTATCTAGTTTGTTAGATGTGCAGGCCCAAAAGCTTATACAGGTACTCAAAGAATGCAAGACTGCCATTGGGTGGACCATGGCAGACATAAAGGGGATTAGCCCCGCATATTGCATGCATAAAATTCTCCTGGAAGAGGGACACAAACCTTCCAGGGAACATCAAAGAAGGTTGAACCCTAACATGAAGGAAGTGGTGAAGAAAGAGGTAATAAAGTGGCTAGACGCAGGAATCATCTTCCCAATCTCAGATAGCAGCTGGGTTAGCCCGGTCCAATGTGTGCCAAAGAAAGGTGGCATGACAGTGGTGAAAAATGAGAATAATGAGTTGATTTCAACTAGAACCGTCACCAGATGGAGAATATGCATGGACTACAAGAACCGCAAAGATCACTTCCCACTTCCCTTCATTGATCAGATGCTTGACAGGTTGGCAGGGAGGCCCCACTTTTGCTTTCTGGATGGATACTCGGGGTACAATCAAATCTCCATAGCCCCCGAGGATAGAGAGAAGACCTCCTTCACATGCCCTTATGGAATTTTTGCCTTCAGGAGGATGCCATTCGGACTATGCAATGCACCTGCCACATTCCAAAGGTGCATGATGGCCATTTTTACCGACATGGTGGAAGACATTATGGGGGTGTTCATGGATGATTTCTCAGTGGTAGGAAATTCATTCGATGAATGCCTTGTCAATCTCACAAGAGTGCTGAAACAGTGCATGGAAACAAACTTAGTGCTAAACAGAGGAGAAGTGCCATTTTATGGTACAAGAAGGTATAGTATTGGGGCACCGGGTTTCAAGCAAAGGCATTGAGGTAGATCGTGCCAAAGTTGATGTCATTGCAAAGCTGCCTCCACCAACATCCGTCAAGGCCATAAGAAGCTTTCTTGGACACGCTGGTTTTTACCGGAGGTTCATCAAAGACTTCTCCAAAATATCAAACCCTCTCTGTAAGTTACTTGAAAAAGATCACCCTTTTGTTTTTTCTGATGAATGCAGGATTACTTTTGAGGAACTGAATAAGAGGTTGGTCACAACACCCATCATCATTGCCCCCAACTGGGAGCAACCTTTTGAGATAATGTGTGATGCAAGTGACTATGCACTGGGGGAAGTACTAGGCCATAGGAAAGACAAGCTGATGCACTCAATATACTATGCAAGTAGGACCTTGAGTGGAGCACAACTAAACTACACAGTGACGGAAAAGGATATGCTTGCAGTCATGTTCGCATTTGACAAATCCGGGTCCTATCTCATAGGATCCAAGGTAATTGTATACACAGACCATGCAGCTTTAAGATATCTAATTGATAAAAAGGACTATAAGCAGCGCCTAATTCGTCAGGTGATGCTTCTCCAAGAGTTCGACCTCGAAATTCACGATAGGAAAAGCACTGAAAATCAAGTCGTTGATCATTTGTCACGACTTGAAGGAGCTGAAATTGTCAAAGAGAGTGGGGAAATTCTGGAAACCTTTCTAGACGAGCAGCTGCTCACCACCACTCTCTTTGAAGCACCATGGAATGTTGATTATGCTAATTACCTGGCCAGTGGTATTGTTCCTCACGACCTCTCGTCGATCCAGAGGAAACGATTTTTTCGTGAAAGTCAGCTTTAGTATTGGGATGAACCCTATTTGTTTAGGATATGTCTCGATAACATGATTCGGAGATGTGTCCCCGAGATAGAACAATCTTTTGTTTTGCAGGCATGTCACGCTTCAGCATATGGCGGTCACTTTGGAGGAGTACGTACAACTGCCAAAATACTTGAGGCCGATTTCTATTGGCCAACGGTGTTTAAAGATGCACACTTGTGGGTGAAAGGTTGCAACGAATGTCAACGCACCGGGAACATCTCCCGGTGTCACAAAATGCCAATGAACCCAATCCAGCAAGTTGAAGTGTTCGATGTCTGAGGAATAGACTTCATGGGGCCCTTTATCAGTTCATACGGCAATAAGTACATACTTGTTGCAGTTGACTACGTGTCCAAATGGGTGGAAGTTGTAGCATTACCCACCAATGATGCTAAGGTGGTGGTGGGATTTTTGAAGAAGAACATTTTCACTCGTTTCGCGACTCCAAGGGCTATCATCAGTGACGAGGGAACACACATTTGCAACCGGGCGTTTGAAAAATTATTGGCCAAGTATGATGTGAAACACCGAGTGGCCACTCCGTATCACCCGCAGACCAGCGGGCAAGTTGAGGTCTCCAACAGGGAGATAAATAGTGTATTAACCAAAACAGTGAATGCCACAAGGGCCGACTGGTCCAAGAAGCTTGATGATACACTATGGGCTTATAGAATAGCATTCAAGACACCAATCGGCATGTCACCATACAAATTGGTGTTTGGGAAAGCTTGTCACCTACCTGTTGAACTAAAGCACAAAGCATGGTGGGCACTGAAGCAATTGAATCTCAACTTGGACGAAGCGGGGAAATCAATCCTGACCGGGTTGCATGAATTAGAATAATTTCGGTATCTAGCATTTAAAAGTACTAGACTATATAAAGAGAGAATGAAGCGGATTCATGATCAGAATATCGTTGAGCAGAACTTCAAAAGCGGGGACAAAGTACTGTTATACATTCAACATTATGGTTGTTCCCAGGTAAATTGAAATCAAGATGGTCAGGACCCTTCCGGGTAATTGAGGCGTTTGAGTCAGGTGTTGTGGAAATTCAAACCATTGATGGTTCATGCACATTCAAGGTAAATGGACAGCGGTTGAAACCTTATGTAGGCTTGGATGACATCGAGGACAAGGTAGAATTATGGTTTGATGAACCTCAAAGGTCTAGCGAGCATTAAAATATGCTAAGATGAGTCATACCGCGACGTTAAATCAGGCGCTACGTGGGAGGAAACCCACGAACATGTTGTAAGTATTCTCATTATAGTTAGTCTATATAAAAAAAAATTCTGACCAGCGAAAACAGAAATTCAGAGAGGAGCACTGTTCGCGGTTCATCCGCGACTGCGAATGAACCGCGAAAAAGTGAACCCTCTGACGTATTGACTGTTCGCGGTCCGTCCGCGACCGCGAATGAACTGCGGAAAAGTGACCCCTCTAAAGTTTGATTGTTCGCGGTCCATCCGCGGTCGCGAACGAACCGCGAACGAACGCGGTCAGCTTCGCGGTCTGCGAAAATAAAAAGATTTTTTTTAATATTTTCTTCCCTCCCCCCCCCTTCTTTAAACCCTAAATCATAACCCCCCCCCCCCCCATAATTCCCCTCCACATCTGCCTACCACCCCCAAATCCTGTCTCTCTCTCTCTCTCTAAAATATCTCTTCCTTCTCTCTACAACCCCCACCCTTTCTTCTCCAAATCACTCCCCTTCTTCCATCCTACTCATCTACTACTCTCACTAGTAAGTTTTCTATTCTTATTCTTTTTATTTTTTTCTCTTATTCTTGAATATTTTTAATTTTGTAGACTTAGTTTGTAAGTGTAGTTTAATATGTATTATATGTAGTATATAATGTTAGTTTAGGAGAATTCATGAATATTACTTGGTTTCTTTTGCACATTGAATGTTACATGAATTTGTTTTCAATGAACCTTGTGATATGATTGGAAGTTTGGTAAAGATTGGGTTGTTGGGTCTCCAAGTGAGTTTATAATGCTAATTTTGTGTTTTGGAGACCCAAAAGTGTTGTGATTTTATGTGTTGGTTGGTTGGCCAAGTTGGGCAATTGTTATTGGTAGTAATTGATTAATGCATTTTTAAGAGACACAATGCCCAAGTAGTGAATTGTTTGTTGTTGTATATTATTGGAGATGGATTGTGTTGGTTGGGTAATGTTAGATTGCCATAATAAATAAGTGTGGGGTGCTTGAATATGCATGTGTGAAATTGTTAGATAAGTAACTAAGTATAGGAGTTATGGGATGATTGCACTAAAGGGTCAATTGTGATATTCCACGGATGGCGAAGTCTGAGTAGCCAACCGGTATCTAACATTATGCAAATTTTTGGTTGTCTTATTTGTGCAGGATCATGGCCCCTAAAAGATCACGACAGGGTGCTAGCTCTTCGAAGCAACCTACTTATGATGAGTCAAGGTTCGCCTGCGAAGAGGCGGAGGGTGATTTCCACACTAAGGCAGCTAAGAAATGGCTCCAGGAAGTTGAAATTGACCGGATGGCCCTCCGTTCTGAAAAGTCAGAAATATATGATGAAATTCGCCGACGCAAAATGGAGTTCCTATTTGACGCACCAGCCCTAGTGAACAAGATGCTTGTTAGTGAGTTCTATGGCAATGCTCCCTACGGGATGGCTAGGAGGATATTCGTCAAAGGTAAGGATGTCTCCGCCCATGTTCCTACTATTAGGCAGACACTTAGACTGTCAAATCATACTAGTGACGTGGACTACTACCACGATAGGTCGGGTGTCACATGGGACATGGTAATTGAGGCCTTATGTGTAGACGGCATCCTTGTGTGGATTAGAAATAAAACACTTCATTCTAACTGCTTTACACACACCGCTAAATTCTAGTTTTCTATCATATGTAACCGACTCTTGCCCTCTAGCAACACCAGGGATGTCAATTTTAATAGGGCACTTATAACATGGTATTTTGTAACACAGTGGGACGTAGACATCGCCCGCTTAATTAGTGATGAGATGGTGCTGAGGGGATCCCTCACAGCCAAGGGTTTTTACTACCCATCTCTTGTCACTACACTGGGTCTCAGCCATCAGACCCCAGTAATGGCCACATATGGTGACCTACTACCAAAAGCTCCGTTTAGAGCTTCTCAAATCCGGGTTGGCCGAGACACTAACCCAATTGACTTGGATGAGGAGGACGACCCTGTACCGGTTGTCTGGGCCAGGCACTCCACTGATTCAGTCGGACCTTCCAGGCACGCTCACCATGGAGCGAGTATGTCTAGGTCTGAATCCTCACGACCTATGCTTAGGTCCATGGAGGAGGAGGTTGCTGATTTGCGCACCTCCGTTGATGGCTTGCACACGCGTTTATATGCGATGTCTCAGAGGTAAGCTCGGTCAGACAGCAGGTTCATGGCATGGCTCCGAGCACTTGGACGAGCATGTCACGTCGACCCATCCACCGTCTCCGACTCCGAGTGAGTCTCAGGTAAGTTTTCTCGCCCCTCTTGAGCTTTATCTTTCTTGATGTCATGGGGACATGTAATGTTTTTAAGTGTGGTGTGGGTAACTTATCTTGTATATGTTGTATATATTAGTCGTAGTGGTTAATATAAAAAAAATCAGAAAATTTAAAAGTCCAAAAATATGAGTAGAGGACTCTTCCTGATGACGGACTATTTAGGACAAGTACTCTTGAGGGAAGCAGTCCACGTAGGAATTTTTCTTTCTTTTATTTTCTTTTTTTGGGTAGTGTATCATCTCCCCTTGGTTTTTCTTTGGACCACAATTCTTTTCCAAGGGTTTTATTTGAACCAGGTTAGGTAGATTTTTCTTTTCTTAGGATTAGATGAAAAAGGGTAACATGTAACTCCGAGTATGCACATTAGCAAAGCTTAATTGAACTTGAGAATGTATTTTCTAAGCTTGACTGTAGAATCTCAATATGCCTTAAATGTGCACAATAATGCTTGCTTAAACATCGATAGGACTTTGTAGATGAACCGGATTCTAAATGAGTTGCATGCTATGTGTGTATGAGGTTTTACTTACATTGTATGCTTTACATGATGCCTAGAACTTGCCCTATGTGTTTGTAAAGTGAAATAAAAGTTGTTTGGTTGTAGAAAGGATAGAGGCATTTCTTTGTGTAACCCCATAAACCAATAGACATGAATTCACCCGTACATAATATCTTAGTTAACCCCTTTGAGCTTAAAGCCTATTCTTTGATAACCCTTGAATGTTCATCAAATTATTATATTATTCTACTTTACCTCTTAGAATCACTTGTATTGAATTGAATATGAAAAAGTTTAAGTGTGGGGTGAAGGGAAATTGAAAAAGGGAAAATCAAGAATGAATGGTAGAAAATAGTGAACTGACCAAAATAATGTACATGTGTTGCAAAGCAAAGAGATATTCTGAGAAAAAAAAAGAGATACATCAATGAAAAATTAGTAAGGACAGTTACACTAACAAAAGACAAGTGGGGATTTGAAATAAATAAAGGTGAAGGAATGTTTAGGGGAGACATAAGGAAGAAAACTAACGGGAAATTTTGAAAAGGAAAAGAAAAGTGCTTAGGGAGGTTAGTCACTATAACCAAAAGTATCCTTCCCGTCCTGTAGCCAACATTACTGTTGACATCCAATTTTGTCCCTCCTTTCTTCTAAATTGTTTCCTTAAGCTTCTAATATTACCAATAAAATAAAAGTAGGTATTCTGTTATTTTCAACACAACTTGACTTATTTGTTGTTGTTATTATTATTAAACTATTATTACTATAGTTGTTTTTTTATAATTAGCATCGTTATTTTTGTTATTATTATTACTACTACTACTATACTACTATTATTACTCCAACTAATATTACTATTGCTATTATTTTTTATTATTATCATCCTTGGTATTTCTACTACTATTACTACTGCATTTTATTTAATATACTAAATTGACTACGATATGACTAAAAGAAGTTAATTAGAAACCCAAAGGAAGTTGACTTGAAGAAAGAAAATGGCCATAAATTCGGCCAAGACAAGGCCCAAATTTTTTCTCACTAATGTTATTTCCTCATAACCCAAATAGTCTTTAGATTCAGGCCAAGGCATGGCCCAACCATCTTAATTACATCATAAGAAAAATTCCTAATCAGTTAGGGTAACGTCTCTCTTGTCCCTCTCTAGCGCCTCTCTTTGTTTTTTTATACGCAGTTTTGGCCAAGTTTCAGCCTTTACAGAGTTTGGACAAGAAATGTTCGCTCCATTTTCGTGCAAGCTCTGTTTCGACGGGACCAAATTCATAAAAATGGTATGGAAATTCAATCCTTTTATTCAAAATCCATATTGCTTCTCTCTTCTGTGTCTTTTCTGACCAAAATCATGTGAACCATTTCATGGTCTTCAAACATTTAATTTTTAAGCCATTATAGACTCGATTTTTGAAACACCAAATCCCGCTCAAAGATCCCGCCTAGAGAAGCCATAGAAGCCCTAATTTTTCCCTATAAATAATAGCATTTTTAGGTCCATGGAGGACCACCGAAGGTTTAGTCGCTGCCTTCTCTTTTAACTTTTCGCTCGCCCCTTTAGACCATTGTACCCGTCACCCTTCTTAGAGACACTCTCTAAAAGCTTTTTTCTATTAGCCTCAATCGGTTATTCTTAACTATAACGGATGTGTCACTGTAGTTGTTTTAAAGTTTGACGCTTATTCGGAGTTGCATAGTGGAGGCCGAAAATTGTAGACTTTCGTGACGACGCCCCGTTCACTGCTCACAAAAATGTCAGTGTTGCTTTTTTTTTAATTCCATAAGATTTTAGAGACCCTTTGTGAATCAGCCCGTGCCATGAGATATTGATAGCGTTCTTGTTTTTCTGTTTTAGATTTTAACTTTCTTCTTGGAGACCCTTGATGATTAGTTTTAAGTTGTTATTGTGTTATTTGTTTTGCCAAGAATCAGGTTTATAAATGAATATATATTCTGTTAGAGAACATGATTCTAGGTCTAAACTTTTCTTCATTTGAATGTTACTAAAATGAAAAGATATGTTCTTGTTGTACTAATATAGAATATATATTATGTAAGGGAATATGATTCAAGGTCTTTCTTCATTTCAATGTTATTAAAATGAAAAATATTGTTCTTGTTGTATTAACATGGCTACTATCTTATTTGTTATTTTTTGTTAGAAGAAGATGACTTAAGTTTGATAAAATCTAAATGTTATGCCTATATGATTTTAAAGTATTTCCTTAGCTAACAGAAAGTATTGGCTATTATGTTTTCAATATGAGATATTGTTGCATGCCTGCATATTCATGTCTAAAGATCTTGTGAATAGATTTCACATATTTGTTAATCTCAATAATCCTTAAGAAGAATACAATATGTCTTTGACTGGAGCAAGCCCCTATTAAACCGTAAAGTACATTTTAGGTAGTATATAGATGAGGATTGTAAATTTGTTGACGTGAAAATACTACAATATTTAGTTTTGTTAGGAAAGGCTAGGCCTTTGGTGTTTGTGCAAACACGAAATCTGGATTTAGTCTACTGTTTTCCATGAGTACTAAATTTATGTTTAAGTAATAATTTATTTTGTATTTAAGCAATGATAGGAAACCTGACTTTGGTCTTAGTTTTGAAGCTTAGATATCAATACCTCTAGGAAAACCTAAATGTAGATAGTCCATGTTTGAACATTTTAGAAGTTTTCCGCATCAACAATATTGAATCATCTGAAGTATCTTAAGTAAAAATAGAAAACAAGCACATATTTATTTGTTATACATTCCGGACTTAATATTGTTCTGTCTAGTCTAAAGAAGTTATTGTTCGCAACTTGTAGTATTTTTTTTACTTTACTAAAATATCTATTTCTTGTCTTATATCTTATATGTTAAATCTTTCACTTTATGAATTAGAGAAACCGAAGTCTTAGAGAAAACCTTGCCTAGTTATCAAGGACAAAATTTATATTCTCTGTTATTACTTAGAGACTATGTGAATAGTATCTTCATATTACAGAATATTATTTCTTTTCTTGTGAGTTCATTCAGTTATAAATTTTGAGCAGCATGTCATCAAAAAAGGAAATAAAACTTGTTTCATTCCTCTATCTTAGCTTTCCTAGTATGTTATATAGATTTGTAAAGCTTTGTGATAGAAAACTGCATTAAGTTCCGATATTAGCATTTGTGATCCTTCACTATGTGTGCCTTGAGCGAGAATAGTCTTCTAGTGATCATATTCTCAGGTTTGATTGTCAGATCTTTTACTTGCGAACTGGTATTTATGTAGTTCTATAGAAACCATGAATTATTAAGTTCTTTATTCAGAAACATGTTATATGTTTTATATGCTCATCCATCAGATAAGCTTTCCTTACTTATCTGTAGTAGAAGAATTTGTGTATTTAAACAATATGCCTATAGCATCTTTATTATTTATGGTAAGTTATGCACTATTGTGAGAAGTCAGTACTTTATGTTAGTTAGTTATATATTTAAGCCGTGTATTAAACTTCCCTTTTTGTTGCCAGCTTAACCATCCATTTCTATAATTCAAGTGCAAATGGAATGCTAGTCTCCTAAGTGTAAAATGTGAAGATATGACATACGTTAAGTGAACTTCTATCTATTCTGTTTGAATAGATAAAATGAAGGAATCAATTTTACAACCTACTTTGAATTAAACGACGACGTGATTTTTCTACTATTTTACTTTAGCATCTGTGTATATGTAGTTGAGAATCAAATTATCTCTTCCAATTTCTTCCCTTTTCTTTTCCTCTTTGTTTGCATGTACACTTTGGAGCAAAACATGGAGTTTTAACACAAGACTCGCCACCATACCCCGAGTATGGAGCCATCACATTACATGTCTTCCCTAAATATATAGGATAACAAGAAAACAAGTGAAACACTTGGGGGCGCCTATGGCATCTTTCTTACTTTTTTCCTTCTGCCATTCATTTTTTTGTCTAATTTTTAAGATTGTTGATTTCTTTATGTATTCGAGTTTTACCTCAAGGTTGAATTTAGGAGTCACCATTGTGCTCTAAAAATCAAATAATGTTGTTACATGAGTTATACCACATCTGTAAAATTATAGGTTTACTTTGAATTGATAAAATAATTCCACTTACAGCTTTAGGAATTTTATAGATGAACTTTAAACCAAAATCGTAACTTGTGTATATCTTTACTTAAATCTCATTGACTGTTTTCTTAAAAGAGGAATTTTAGATTCTTGTTTTATATTTGAAAAAGGTAAAGAAGAATTTGCTAAGGAGCTTTACTACATTTCAAACAAGAAGTTGTCCTTTTAATATGTTTTGCCCAAGTTTGTTAAGTTTTGTACAATACAAGAATAGTTTATTTCAAGCCCTTTTCTTTGAATCTTACTTGCCAAAATCAAAGTGACATTAACAGATAGCAAGACTTGTATTTTAGAATTCAATTTAAAACAAATCATTTTCAAGTAGCTTGCATATACGTAATACATCCATTTCAGTACTTTTTTAAAAAAAAAACTTGGTTGTTTTCTCAAATACTAAATATTGCTACACTTGTATTTTCGAGTTAATCTAAGTTTGGTCGGTTAAACGTAATTACGGATTACATAGGATGCTTTTATAACCTTCCATATATGATTAATTAGAACTCTTACCTATAATATCAAGGTTAAGCAGATCATAAAAACAGAGTTAATTTTAAGCACTACTGAGCTAAAATTGGTGTCCTAATTCACCGTTAAAATAATTAGGTGGCGACTCTCTTTTTAATTGAACCTTCAGAATTACCGATATGTTATACTCTAGTTTGACCCGTGTTAAAATGGGGTATAACAGCATGGCGACTCCACTGGGGATTCTAGGTTCTAAACCATAACAAACTTAGGTTAATAATAAAATTAATTTGTGATTCTTATGATGCTTATTTGAATATCCTTTATATGATAAACTATATTTTATGAATTGTTTATCTATTCTTATTGCTTTATATAAATTATCATTCTGTTTCACTTCCTCCACTTTTGGAAAATTCACACAAAGCACACACCTAGCGGTTACGCGGTTTGCGGCCGTGCACTACTAAAAACACCTTTTAGGAGAAAGTTCGTGGGTAAGTCGATCAGCGGTGCAGTCGACAGTCATGGGCTTTCTACTCTTGAGTTGTCCACTTGGGAGCAGACTAGTCTAGCTAACTCACTCTTAGTCAACCTAAGATAGAGCTAAACCAAAATTCATTTAAGATCATGCATCATTTAACCTTAGGTGGCTTAATACCCGAGGTGTATTAAATCCATTAGTTAACCTCACCTAAATGTCCAAATGGGTTTTCAACCCCGAGTGACAATTATCATATTTATGTGCATTATTTGAAGGGTGAGCATGCCAATTATGTGGATCATTTTCTTTAAATTAATTAAATCCAATTTAAAGGAGCATGACTTCTTTTTATAACATGCGTAAACTTTTCAAATGGAACAACGAGAAGTTTAAAAATGACAAAATATCTTTTATTGTATTTTCTTTGATTTTTTTTACGTAAAAATAAATAAATGGCTTAAGCGATTCATGTACTTTTTTTGCTTTTTGAAAAATAAAATTACTTACTTAATTATAATAAATATATTTTATTATACTCTTTTGAGGAAAATACACTCTCTTTAAAATAAAATAAAAAAAGAAAAAAGAAATATGTTTAAGCAGTTATATTTTACTATTTATTATCTTTAAAAAAGTAGAATTACTTAATTAATTTATAGAAATGAGATGATACATAATGGCATATTTATCTTTGAAATACACGTTAGGCCTACCTCTGGCAAAAAAGGGTCTCCTCTACATATTAGGACGCTCAATTATTTGTTATACTTTGAAATTTATAACATGCTTGCTTGTTTATTTGCTTATTTGTTTATTTGACTTTATTAAACTAACATCATTTGTTGGTTTTCAGAAGGAAAAAGAAAAGACTATCCAACTTGCTAATATTTATACTTTATTTGTTCATATATTTTTGTTATTTATTATGAATATCATTTTTTCGAGTTAATAATAATGACAACCATCAACCGCTCCGCGCTTAACGCTCTTTAACGACTCTAGAGCACTATTTAAGTATTTTCTTAGGCCCAGATTTCTCTTAGATCCATTCCAATTCCTAGAGTCCAATTAAAATATTCTTTTATTTTTGAAAAAGGACCTTTTGTCTCTAACAAGATATCATTAAAATTGGCATAATCATTCACAATTAGGTAATATATTTTTCCTATCTAGCTTCGCTAGTTAAGGATGCCTCTTTTCTTAAAATATAGTTTCATATTTTTTAAATATTTCCACTCGTGCCTCACATAATTTTATATCTTCAATTTTCACACAGACCTAAACCTCTATGTCCAATAATATAGAAATAAATAGGTTTCATAAAATATATTTAGCATTTTACCTATGCCTTAGAATTTTCACCTTCGCGACAATTCACATTTTTCAAATTGGTAGATGGTCAAAATTTCAAGCAATGGAAGGCTATTATTTGGTCAATTTATATTGTCAAATTATTCTAATATTTGTACCTATTCAATTCAAGTATTTGTATCGTCTTATTTCGGGTTGTCGAGATTAATCTTCATGCACCCGTTAATTCTATGTTTTGGCACGTTAGCCGAGGTACTATTTCCCAAGACTTGAAAACATTATGATTTGACAATAAAAAACAATTTAGAGTATTTTCATGACTACCATATCCTTTTCAATTATTTTGACTCCAAGTTTGTGTATATACAAATACTAACAAATTCTCAAGATAAAAACCACCATTTTTGGCTCCTCTTATATGTAGCCTTATTATAAGACTTGACCCATCAATTTCTTAGGAATGCATTCTTAAAAGTTCTACCCTCAACTTTAGTTCTTACCATCTATATTATGTCTTTCCTGCGAAAGGTTGACTTAAGTTGAACATCAAAGCAAGAAAAATTTCAAAGACGATATGGCTGACCAGATTGTAGTGATTGACTTGGTTGAAGATGAAGTTGCTGGCAAGAAAATAGAATCATCCCAAGATAAGATTGTCAAGCTTGAAGTAAAAATGGCACAAATGGAGCAAGAAATTGATGGCATTAAAAAAATGATAGTCGATCCTAAGAACTCGACCAACGAAAAAGACTACTCTTCAATTCGCATAGCTCCACCTCCCATTTATGAATGTAATGCCCAGTCTTTCCCAAGTATGCACTCTTTCTTGATAGAAAAGGCATTCGGTAGCTTGGCCGAGATAAGTAAGGATAGAGAAAGTGGTGGAAAACATTTCAAAGTAGAGAGTACCCATGTTCTTTCGGGATATGTCTTACAACCTGAGTCAAATTTAGGTGTGGTAGAAAATGAAAATGGGAAATATTGCTAATCTCACTAATGTTCCAATGTACAATGGGAAAGGTTGTGCTCAAAGCCATTTGAAAGCATATCATGATTGGCTAGCATGCATAGAGCAAGGAAATGAATTTAAGTTGAAGCTCTTTGTTAGGACACTCACAGGGCCATCATTAACATGGTATGCGAAGCAAGACACATGGAAATGGTTCAGTTGGAATGACCTAGTAAAGGACTTTGTCAAGCAATATGGGTCCTCCAACGATACTACTAGCAGATGGAACTCGTTGAAGAGAAAATCCATAGAGTCTTCTCAGAGATTGAAAGCAAATGAACCTCAAGGAAATGCAGTAGAATCAACTTTAAAGCTAGGCAAGCCGTTTAAGGCACGCCTCGAGGATAAAGGGAAAAGAGTAATTGATGAAGTATTAAATCCTCCACCATTAGCACCCAAGATAAGAAAATCCCGAAACTTTACCTTTTTGAGTGAACCACCTTCTATCATTTTTTAGAGATTGAAATCATTTGGTATCATGCAACCAAAACCTGCCAAAATCCCTCCACCCCATTTCAATCCAACCAAGTGTTGTGCATTTCACTCGGGCATGGTAGGGCACACAACAGATGAATGTCATTGTCTGAAAGAGGAAATACATAATTTGTTGGATAATGGTAGGGTCATTCAGGGACCGGTGCCTCCCCTTCAATCTATGTGGTACCAACTTTCAAATGTCATCCCTATATAGAATTTCACCCAAGTAGCTTATCCGCAATTTGCTAATCCAGCAATAGAGAAGAATTGAGCATGTGGAAGAGCCTCTCAGAAGAAGAATAGTTGGGAATCATTAACTAAGATTTAGTTTTTGAAGTAGCAATATCATTAGAATTTATGTTATTTTGTATGCTTAATTGGTCATCTTTTGTATCCATCTTTTGTAAAGAACTATGACCAGCTTGATTCTTATCGGATAGAATATGTTGTACTCTAGTTCGATCTGTATTTGTTTGTAACTGAACTACGTCGGACCTGATTCCCTTGGTGGAATACGTAGGCAATCCACATCGGGTTCGGTCATATTTTTAGTAAAATTATCCTTTATGTATTTTTTTGGAACTACGTTTGACTTGATCCCCGTGGTGGGATACGTAGGCAGTCTATATAAGACTCAGTCTCATTATAGCAAAATTTCTATTTTCGATACATGAAAGAAACTTGAGCAGATTATTGGCGCGCAGGTTGAGTATGCTAAACATGAAATCATGCCATTGAGTAATCATCAGAGACTTCATAAAGACTGGAGCAATGTTCTAAAGTATGCTTGAGTCTTGAAATGACAAAAACATTCGTTAGAGCTAAAGCTTTGATGTTCGACATGAGTCAACCTTTCACAAAATTTCAAATCAATTCGCTTCCATGACAAGTCTCAAGCATTAGAGCCCTCTAGATAACAATTCATTCTCGTCCATCCTTTTTGCAACATCGGCCATCATTTCTAGTTTATGGCTCCTACTTAACATAGCATGAATTAATCTATATGCTCTATTATTTTTATGTATTTACTTTACTATGATTATGCGCTAACAGTTATTTTTGTTTGTATAGTTTTATTTTTCCTTTAAAGGTTGCCTAGCATTGAACACTGTTTTGGCTGCGAATTTGCAAAGAACGAGGCAATAATGACAGACCGATTTGAAGAATTCAACACTAATAAGGGACTATTGCAAGTACAGACAGATGGTACCAAGGCGAATGTGGTGCATGTTAATTGTAGAAAATTTTGTACTTGCCTTATTTTGCTATTATCTCAAATAATAAATTATAAACTTGATATAGTGAAGTACCTGACTTATGCCACTTGCTATAAACTGTTGATGCCTTTAATTTCCATGATTAGAACACATCATACTTATATATATACATATATATATATATATATATATATATATATATATATATATATATATATATATATATATTAATTGACCTTAGTATGTATCGAGTCGACTTCTTGTCTCTACTTCTTCGAGATTAGACGGGATACTTACTGGATACATATTGTTTATGTACTTATGCTACGCTTATGTACTTAAATGTATATGATTTGAGGCACGTGGATCCGGACATCATTTTGGTGCGTATCAGTGAGCACGCTTGGGACTTCTACGGCGAGTTGCTTTCCTTTCATGCAGATCCGCAACCAAAGAAGTCTTCCTTTGTATTTTTGTTGTTTCTGTCTATCCCGATTCAAACAATAGTATAGTGCATTATTCTTTTGTGTATATTCTACTAGTTGCCTGTAGCTTATGACACCAAGTTCTGGCACACACGTTGGTAGACATTTATTTTGGATTGTATAACTATTTTAATTCAGTGTTATCACTCGTGGCGTTAGCTTAACTTTGAAAAGCATGTTAAACTTAATTTTTGGTAAAAGGAAAATGAGAATTTAATCATACTTCCGCGTTGCCTGGCTTGACAACGATGTCGGGCGGCATCATGACCTATTATGAAAAATGGGTTGTGACATAGAATGTTGGACAAAATCCTACATGGAAGTACGTCATAGTATTTTCACTTTTTGAGCCAGATATTTTTCACGTAAATACTTATGTCATTTATTTTATGTATTTACTATTCCGCAATTATAATATAAGGCACACATAAAAAAACCAAGTCCTTTTATAATTTATGCATGACAAAAAATTAGATACCATATAAATTACCTCTTTTATATGACATTGAAGTATAAAACATTAAGTTAAAAACTCATAATCTTTAAATCTAAACTTAGCTGCAGGGATAGAAGGAAAAAGACTAATGATAGTTGGCAAGATTTAAGAAGATGGTCGGGGTGAGTTTTAAGCACTAATGGAAGTTTCATAATAGTTGAAGATATTAGTATCAAATTTCTTTCAATCTTTTATTTTCCCTTAATTTTGTCCTCAGATTAAAATATACTAGTAGAGTACTATATAGTTCTTCTAGGAATTGGCAACCCTTGGTACAATTAATTCCTTACCAGTAATTATTAAATCAAACAAAATACTGGCAAAGGAATCTGGAAGTTGCTGAGAAAGCACCGCAGTGTAAGTGTAAACATGACAGCACGATGTTGCAAGATGTCTGAACTGGAAAAACGATTTTCCAAAGAATATCAAGTCAAGAAGGGATGGTTAATATTTTTTTATTTTTTTTTCCATTTACCATATCGGTATTTTAGAAAGTTCTAAGTTTTAGTAATCTTAATCTAGATCTTGATTATATATTAAGAATAGGGGTGTGTTTGGTATGAAGGAATATATTTTCCTAGAAAATATTTTCATGAAAAATAATTAATTTCATCACTTATTTTTTCTTGTTTGATTGGTGAGTAAAATTTTTTTTCCGAAAAATATTTTTTAGTGTTTGATTAGAGAGTAGAAATATTTGAAAGAATTACAAAAAAAATACACACGACTTTACATCATAACCAAAAAAGGGGATATATTTTTAAGTTTTACCTAACCTAACCTATATTGTACGTATTTTGAAAGCACCATCAAATTCAAAACTTTTGTTCTTATAACCTTGCTTCTAAAAGCTGCGAAGTTAAATATGTGTTCTCACAACCATTACTTTCACTCTCTCTTCTTCTCATATTTTATACATATATTTCAAGGGACCGTCCGTCATTACTGCTTCTTACCTCTAGTGTCACATGGTTGCAATGTAAGAAAATTGAAGAGTAGAAGTTCGCCACTGAAGGCCATTTAAAACGTTGCTTTCGAAAATATGATTTTTTGAGTTAGTTGTTTGGATTGGTGTTGTTCCAATTGATTGAAAATATCAAAAGGAGTTCAAAATTCAAATTTGAAGTGATTTGGAGTAGATTTAAGAAGAATATCAGCTAAATTTTAGAAAAGACGCCAAGGAAGAAGACGAAGTCAGTTTTTTGTATAATTATATATAATCTTGTATAATAGTGTATAGAGTGTATAAACACATCTTATACGCTATTATACACTTTTATACACCTTTATATAAGTGTCTATAGACGAATTTTTTTCACTATTTTTAGTTACAATTTTTGTTCAAATCAGTTCAAATTTCCATTAAATGACTTCAAATTTTATATACAACCTCCTTATACTATTTCTAACAAGTCTAAATAACACCCACTCTAAATTTCTCACAAAATCAAATTCAAAATTTAAATATTTAAGGTTATTAAAAATTTAATTTTGACCATTCAAATAGATTTGGTTTGTTGAACTAACATTTGAGTCATACTTATTGATTCAAAAATTAACTTAAAAGATAGAGCAACCTTTTTTAAAATTAAATAGTAATTTTTAGAACCTATTGGAGTTGGATATTGATTCTTAGCCTATTATTTTTGGCTAGTTGGTAGTAAATTAAAATATGAGCTATAAAATTAAAAAGCATGGAGCTAAATTGTTCTTATATAAAAATTTCCCAAAATCTTTTTTAGAAAAATATTTTTATGCTAATTTCCTCTTCCCTTTCTCCTAAGTCCCTGTTTTTCTAGTGCTCCCCTCCAATCCCCCCCCCCCCCCCCCCCCAAAAAAAATGATTCCAACATGTTCATGATTCTATTTTCTTTAATAATTTAATTATTCCTCTAAAATTTCACACAACCCCAAAATATTTAAGCCAACTAAACATGAGAAAATTAAAAAATATTTTTCGAAAAAATATTTTCCTTCGTAGCAAAGACATCGAGTCAATTAATTAAATGGTCATTCAACTATCCTAAATTATCTCATAAAGTCACTTTTCTTTTGTTTGTAACAATAATGTCACTAAACTATGCCTATTGCACTCAGAAGGTACTCAATTAGATTTTTTTTTTTTCAAATTTTGGATTAAAAAATGCCTATTTCACCCTCTAAATTATAAACATTTATCTTCTTTTTATTTTTATTTTAAACTTTTTAGTATTAACAACAACATTGTAAAAATTTATTTATACAATTCAGAATAAAAAAATAAAGGTTGTAAAATATATATTCCACGCACGTAATATTAAAATAAATTATTTAAATAAAATTATTTTTAAAGTATATATTATATGTTCTTGAAAAATATGCTCAATTATATTAATGTGTTTCTATCAACTTTTCGACGACACAAAGTTATGTCACGAAAGCAGGGGAACTATCTATATAGAGTAAAATATGCTATATTAACTCCTGCATGAAATATATATAATATAATTGAGCATAAATTTTAAGAATATATAATGTATATTATGAAAATATCTTTATTTAAATAATTATTTTTAAATAAAGTGAATGAAATATATACTTTACAACCTTTATTTTCTCTCATTCTGAATTGTGTAATTAATTTTTTGAATTTTTGTTGTTAATACTAAAATTATTATTACTAATAAATTATTCTAATTATTTTTTTACTATGCTCATTATTTTATTATTTCGGTATTATATATGCTTAAATACTTTTCATGTGTTTTATTTATGAATAATATTCATTTATTCTATAGGTTCATAAGGTAAATTGAAAAGGGAAAAATTGTAATATTAAATTAAAAAAAAGATAAATATTTACAAATTTAAAGGGTAAAATAGGTATTTAACACTCTAAAATTTAAAAAAATCTAGTTGAGTGAGCTTCTGAGTGCAATAAGCATAATTCACTTGGTTGTTACAAATGAAAGTAAAGCGACTTTAAAAAATAATTTAGCATTATTGAGTGACCATTTGAATAATGGACTCCAAAAACACCCTAGATCGAATTAATCTCAGCTCACAGTAACAATCTTCTCCACTATGTTGCTATTCGAATCAGTATAACCGACAGTGCCGGCTCAACCCCCAGGCCACTAAGGCCAATGCTTTAGGCCCCCAAAAATAGGAGGCCCCAAAATTTACCCTTTATTTATATATTTATAAATTATTACTTAAATATGCCAAAAGTTCATCCCACATCGGTGGGGTACTTCATTTTGGGGAAGAATTTATCCTATAAAAGAAGGCCTAATATTCAAGATTTAAACACATCTCTCATTTGCTTTTTAATCTTTTTAAGGAATATATATCTTCTTTCTAGTATTATTTCACTTGTATTTTTGGGGTGAAATAAAATATTGGTTATGTCCGAGAAAGTAGCAAAATTAAACGAACCTCATAAAAATTGCTCTATAAAAATGGATCATAAAATAAATAATTAGCAGCAAAGGCAAAAAAATAAACGTCAAAAAGAAAAATATAAATTTTTTATTAAATATATCTAAGGCCTCATGTTAAGATTTGGCTTGAGGCCACCTACTTTGTTGAGCCGCTACTGATAACCGATAATATTGATGTATCTCGGTATGTTACTCAATGTGATAGTTGTGGGAGTTAGTTTCAAATATCAAATTTGCATGGCATAGAGATAGTTTTTTGATATTTTGAGGGAATAATCAAAATCCAAAATCATTTTTTGATCTTCTTTTTGTCCGTTCATTCCGGTACACAAGTTTCAATTTTATTTCATTATAGCATATTTGGCCGTACTCTTTTATTTTTCTAAAAGTATTTTTTTGAAAATTAATGTGTTTGTCCAAGCTTTTATAATGAGAAATTTTATTTTGATTAACATAAAAAATAATTTTTGAAAAGTTGAGAAAAGTAGATAATCTCCAAAAAAAATTTAAAAATATTTATGAAAAATACACTTAAAAATATTTTTTAAAATCTTAAAAAAATTTTGATTACCATTTATAAGTATTTTTACATTATTAATTAAATATAAAACTTCTCAGAAAAAATACTTTTTAACATAAATTAATTTTAGAAGCACGGCCAAATAGGCATTAAAATTTGGAGACTAAATAGGAGTAGTGTAATAAGCGGAGGACTAAAAGTGTTAATCTTTCTCATCTTAAAAAATAAAAACAAAAACAAAATCAAACCCCCCTTTTTGTCAAACATCTCTTCTTCCTCATATTCTAATTTCCTAAACTCAAAAGGGTAAGCAGCTGGACTGGTGGTTAGCTGACTTTACTATCTTTCATTACAACTTCCATAAATTTTCCGTTTCCTCGAAAAATCAAGACTATGGATTTTCAAAAAAACTTACTTTTGATTTCTCTTTTATCACTTTCATTCTTCCTCAGCCTACAAGCTGCTACAACGACAACAACAACAACAACTCCGGCGAAAAAAGTCTTAAATTGTTTACCATCAGAACTTATGCATCTTGCTTCTACTTGTTTTCCGACAGAAGAGTCTCCTTTAGTTTCTGAAGATTTGTGCTGTGAACTTGTTAAATCTGTAACCTCTGTTTCCGAATCTGAACAACACTATGATTTGAAGGAGTGTCTTTGTACTGCAGCTACAATAAATCGAATAGTAGTTGGGCGTAACAGAAGAGTATCTAAAGTGATCGGAAGTTGTACCGGAGAATCTACAATTAGGTACCAGTGTTTCTCTGATATTTAAATCTTAGCCTCTTGAGTTTAATTTGTTTCGGAATATGTGTCAAATTGCAGCTTTTTATGTTTTGTATGGATATGTTTAAGACTTACCATAAGATCTTGATATTTTTGTTTCCTTATTATTGAAATGTGTGATTTAGATTTATACTCTTATCTTTTTAAGTGTAAAATTTCATTGTTGTGCAAGATTCAGCTAGGCTTAACTTGAACTTCCTGTTCAGTCCACTATTTAGTTTCCATTATCTTTTGTTGGTTTCTCTATTTTTTTTAAAATAATGATAAAGTTTGCCAATGATCTATAGGAAAAAACAATCTAGCTTGAAGCTATGGTTCGGTAGCTTTTGCTCTTACCTTATATTTTTGTACAAAAAATTATTAATAGGTACAAATAATAAACTTTGAAACCCATTAATTAGATGAGAACGGTAAAATTACAAATAAATTTAAATCTTGAATCCATTTTTTACATAATCCTTCCAAACTCCATTTGTGAAATTACATATATTGGTTTTTGTTGTTGTATTTTTGTTGCTAAAAAGATGCAAGAATGGTAAAAGAAATTTGCTGTTTTTTCAGCCTGTTTGATTTATAGTGGCTATTAATTTATGGAATTAGCTCCTTTGTTTTGGTTTTTTGTTGTTTTTCCTTTCATCTTTTAGTCTTTTTTTCTTGCTTTTGTATGTATGTCAGTATGTGTGATACATGCGAAACAATCATTCAAATTCCTTGATGAGCGGCTTTAATGACTTGAAATTGAACTCTAAATAGATTAGTGTTAAGATTTTAGTTACTCAGTTAAGTTAGGTGTTTAATAACTCTACCGACAATAAGTTGGATCTACCATAGAACAGTTCATATGGTGGACCTCTGAGCCACTAAGCCAGGAGAAAAGCGGATTTTCAGGGGAAAAAGTTATTTTTAGCAACAGCTGCTTTTTATGACCCTGTTTTTCGTACTGCATTTACATGTGAGCAATAATGAGATAGGATTTTATTAAGAGGTCAAAATTTATAGGGTTAAATATAAAAATAAAGTTAAGGGGTTCAATATATAGTATATGTACAAATAAAAAGTAATTTTTGTAGATTTAAAGCATTCCACTTGTCCATATATATATATATATATATATATATATATATATATATATATATATATATATATATATATATATATGTCTGGTTCGGTTGACTTGTGGGGTTAGCTACCGATTTGTGTCCGGTCTGATTCAGTGGGTAAAAATATTATAACCTGTGCCAGGCCCCTTAAATTAATGGGTTGGTTTTGTTAGGGCTTCGTGAGCCGTGAGCCATGAGCCGGTTAAAGGGTTTATGGGTCGGCCCAGCCCATTCGACGGCTAATTTAAACAATGGATTTTTTTTGGCAAAAGGTATCAATTGATACTGCTGAATGTAAATTGATATTGTCATACTATAAACTCACTGGCCATTAGACATATGGAGAGGGTGCACAGGCTGGAATTCGGAAAAATGACATTAGAATTGGAAAAGGATTAAATTGTCCATAGATTATTGGAGTTGGTACAATAATACCTCCGTGTACCTATTTTGAGAAAAATTACCCTCACCGTTATCTTTTCGGCTCAAGAATGCCATTACGACTAGCGGCCATGTTAGATAAAAAAAATTAATTAATTTTCACGTGTCATAACGAAAAAGGTACTGCCCCTAGATTATTGAAGTTGGTACAATAATACCTCAATCATGAAAAATCTCTCTCCCACATCCCCACCCTCCCTCTCTAGCGTGTGTGCGTTCGTATTATTCTTGTTCTTTTCATCCTTTTTTTGATCTTGCACTCTATTTGAATAATCACTACAAAAATCATTTAAGTTTTATTTTCAGACAACCAAAACTTTTAGTCACTAATACTTTACGTCAACAACTTTCATCTGAATATATGAACACTAACAGAGTGTCAATAGTAATGATCATTGAGCATTTGCAATATTTTTTTTTGTATATTTTCTGACAATTTCGTATCTAGTTTTGATTATACCAATATTTTATTTGGTCTCTTCTCGGACCTCAACATTTTTCTTCTTCATTGGCTCACTATAGCTGAACATTCGACCACGTCCATAAATTAAGCTATTGTACGACGATGCTCTTCAGGATATATCAACACTGCAAATTTTAAAAAAGAGATGGTTAAATTAAGAGATATTTGAGATCATATGTCACGACCCTGGTTCACCAATCGTGAACCTATCATGATGGCACCCAGTCTTTGCGATTAGGTAAGTTTAACACAATTGCGTAATTTACAGTCTTTACGAACAAACTAAAAATAAAAGCGGAATAACATAGAAAATGTAATAGGTGCCGCTTGGTACATACACTTTATCACACTGAAAATATAACCTCCAAGATCCGGAAACTCACGGGCAAACACAGGCTAAAGAGTGTAAATCTGTGGCTCTATCCTCCAAGAGTATTTATACAATAGAAAAAAAGGGAAATGAACTAATATCGCTAAGGAAGAACATAAGGAGACTCTCCGGATCCGCGGACGCAGCAGATGCATACCTCAAGTCTCTCGAATAGCTCAGCGATCATCGATAGTGTGCTTGATCAGATGAACCTAGATCTGCACAACAAAAGTGTGCAGAAGAGTAGCATGAGTACACCACGACGGTACTTAGTAAGTGCCAAGCCTAACCTCGATGGAGTAATGACGAGGAAGGTTTGGGCCCTACTAAGAATAACCATACTAACAATATCAAATAGTGTAAAGCAGAAGGAAATCTGAAATGACAACAATATAAGATAGAAACTACAAGTAATTGACAATTAAGCCAAACAAAAAAAAATAAATAATAAGTACATGATCAATAGGACAGGATCTCCGGGAATTGAACCCGCAGTCCATTTAACTCAGTATCACAGGATCTTCGGGAATTGAACCCGCAGTCCATTTATATCAGTAACCAGGATCATCGAGAATTGAACCCGCTTTCCATTTATATTAGTAGCCAGGATCTCTGGGAATTGAACCACAGTCCATTTATATCAGTAGCCTGGATCCCCTGGAGTTGAACCCGCATCCAGTTAACTCAGTATCATAGGATCTCGGGGAATTGAACCCGCATTCTATTTATATCAGTAACCAGGATCTCCGGGAATCGAACCCGCAGTCTACAGAACAAAACACAATCACACAAGGAAAAATGCTCAGAAAAATGGAATACACTACTATGATTAACAATTAAATTCAATCCCAACATGTTCCACGTAATTTCAATTAAGAAAAGTAAGCATTTAGACAATTAATTCTATCTAATCATACTCCTTTAACTAACACATGATAAGTCTTGTATTTAACCCAGTGAAATAACAGAGATAACACCGTTTGAACAATTCAAGTAAAGTGGATTTTCAACAATTTGCACAAGTACACGCCCGTCACCTTGTGTACAAGGCATTTAAATCAACACATAATATATCCTAATGGGGGAGGTCCCCCACACAAGGTTAGACAAGCCACTTACCTCAACTCGATACAAAACCGCTAAGAAACAATGCCCTTGCCACGAGTATCCGACTCCGAGTTGCCCAAATCTATTTAAATCAATTACATAGTGTAAATAACATCCCAAGTAATTGATTACACTGTTAAAATTAAAGCTAAGGCGTGAAAATTGGTAAAATGACCAAAATACCCCTCCAGCCATCGGCTCGGAATCAATTTTTTTTTTTACGTTTTCACAACCCTCATACTCACACGAGTCTAACCATACTTAATAATCTCCCAAATCGGAGGTCAAATGCCCCCTCAAATCATCAAAATTAGTTCTAAAAAGTTTACCCCAAGTTTCATCCAAAATCCGAAATTAATAGAGGAATTCGAGTATAGATTAGTGGATATAAATCATAAGGGAGTAAGGAATCGCTACCCAATAATTGCATCTGAAAAACCCTCGAAAAAATCTCCCAAAACCGAGATTCCTAGCTTGAGTTTGAGCAAAAATGGAAGAACCCTCATTTTTGAAATGTTATATTCTGCCCAGGTACTTTATTCAGTGCGATCGCGTACGAGGGATTGCGATCGCGTAGAGTAAAATTTGAAGGCCCGGAAAATGATCTATGCGATCGCAGGGACAGGATTGCGATCGCGTAGAGTAAGTTTGAAGCTTGGAAAATTGGTTTATGCGATTGCTGGGACAGGATTGAGATCGCGTAAGGTAATGACGCGATTCTATGTGATCACAGAAAGGGTGTTGCGATCGCGGAGAAGGGAAAGCAGTAACTATGCGATCGCATGATGGTCTATGCGATCGCATTGAAGGAAAATGGTCAGCTATATTTTTCTACTACGCGACCGCATGACTGGGAATGCGATCGCAGAGAGCAATAGTGTGCAACAGAAATCGGCAATTTTCAAAGTTTCGGAATTGTTCCGTTGGGCATCCGAAACACCCCCGAGGCCCACGGGACCTCAACCAAACCCACAAACATGACCTATAACATCGTTCAAACTTGTTCAATCCTTAAACCACCTAAAACAACGTCGGAAACACGAATTAACCAAGGATTCAAGCCTATGAACTTCGAATTCTAACCAAACACATTTCGATCAAAAACCTATCCAAAACTTGTCCGATTACATGAAATTTTGCACGCACATCCAAAATGACAAGACGAAGCTACAGCAACTTCCAGAATCACAAATCGACCCTCAGATCAAAAAATCACTATCGGACCAGAATTTCAAAAATTTCAAACTTCGGCATTTCAAGCCCAAATGAGCTACGGACCTCCAAAATACATTTCGAACACGCTCCCAACCCCGAAATCACCTAACGGAGCTAACGGAACCATCAGATTTCCATTCTGAGGTC
Source organism: Nicotiana noctiflora (assembly GCA_032618575.1). NCBI lineage: Eukaryota > Viridiplantae > Streptophyta > Magnoliopsida > Solanales > Solanaceae > Nicotiana > Nicotiana noctiflora. Next base: position 193,959 of record JASVEL010000018.1, on the reverse strand, counting down.
ATCTTGACACTATTCCAAATACGTGCTATTTTTTCAACTATTAAGCTCTTATTTAGTGGCTAAGTGTTCCAAAACACTCCAAAATCTTGAACCGAAGATCCCGACAAACCAAAATAGCAGAAATGGATTTAGCGAAAGCAGCTAATGGGGGATCGAGGCATAAATTCTAAAAATGACCTACCGGGTCGTTACATCCTCCTACACTTAAACATTCGTTCGTCATCGAACGAGCATAGAAAACATACCTGAGGTAGCAAAGAGATGAGGGTACTGGCTGCGCATATCCTACTCGATCTCCTAAGTAGCCTCCTCGGCCGGCTTACCCCGCCACCGAACCTTCACCGAAGCGATATTCTTTGACCTCAACTTTCTAATTTGCCTGTCCAAAATGGCCACTGGCTCCTCAATGTAAGATAGATCCTTGTCCAGCCGGAATGAACTGAAATCCAACACGTGCGACGGGTCACCATGGTATCTCCAGAGCATAGAAACATGAAATACAGGATGGATTCCGGCTAGGATGGGAGGTAAGGTAAGCTCATATGCAACCTCCCCAACTTGCCTCAAAATCTCAAAAGGCCCTATAAATCTCAGACTCAGCTTCCTTTTCTTTCCAAATCTAAATCTCAGATTCAGCTTCCTTCATGGGCGAGACCCGAAGTAGAACCCGCTCGCCGATCATAAATGCCACATCGTGAACCTTCTTGTCTGCACAACTCTTTTGTCCGGACTGGGCTGCACGGAGTCTATCTTGAATCACCTTGACCTTGTCCATCGCATCCTGGACCATCTCTATACCTAATAACCTGGCCTCGCCGACTCGAACCAACCCACCGGGGATCTGCATCTCCTACCATATAGGACCTCATACGGCGCCATCTGTATGCTGGACTGATAGCTGTTGTTATAAGCAAACTCCGCCAGTGGCAAGAAGTGATCCCATGACCCTCCAAACTCAATCACACACGCACGGAGAATATCCTCCAAAATCTGAATAGTGCGCTCAGACTGTCCATCCGTTTGGGGGTGAAATGTCGTGCTCAGCTCCACCCGAGTACCTAACTGCTGCTGCATGGCTCTCCAGAACCGTGAAGTAAACTAAGTGCCTCTGTCTGAAATGATGGAAACTGGAATACCATGCAACCGGACTATCTCCCTGATATAGATCTCCGCCAACCACTTCGATGAATAAGTTGTGCACACAGGTATGAAATGAGCGGACTTGGTCAGCCGATCCACAATGACCCTAGTGGAATCAAACTTCCTCACCGTCCGTAAAAGTCCAGATACGAATTCCATGGTGATGCGCTCCCACTTCCACTCTGGGATCTCAATCTGTTATAGCAACCCACCCGAACGCTGGTGCTCGTACTTCACCTGCTGGCAGATGAGGCACCTAGAAGCATAGTCAACTATATCCTTCTTCATTTGCCTCCACCAATAGTGCTGCCTCAAGTCCTAATACATCTTTGCGGCACCCGGATGGATAAAATACCGCGAGCTATGGGCCTCAGCTAGAATCAACTCTCGAAGATCATCCACATTGGGCACACAAATATGCCCCTACATCCTCATCACTCCATCATCCCCGATGGTAACATCTCGAGCATCACCACGCTGAACTCTATCCTGAAGGACAAGCAAATGAGGGTTATTAAACTGCCGCTCCCTAATGCGATCAAATAGAGAAGACCGAGAATGCACACAGGCCAGAACCTGGCTGGGCTCTGAAAGATCCAATCTAACAAACTGCCTGGTCAAGGCCTGAACATCCATCGCCATAGGTCTCTCTGAGGCTGGTAGATAGGCCAAACTCCCCAAACTCTCCGCCTGGCGACTCAAGGCATCAACAACCATATTGGCCTTGCCCGGGTGATAAAGGTTAGTAATATCATAATCTTTTAACAACTCTAGCCATCTCCTCTAACGCATATTCAGGTCCTTCTACTTAAGCAAGTGCTGCAAACTCCGATGATCAGTGTAAATCTCACAAGGAGCCCCATACAAATAATGATGCCAGATTTTTAAGGCTTGAACAATGGCAGCTAACTCAAGAATGTGAATAGGGTAGTTCTTTTCATGTACCTTCAGCAGTCGGGATGCGTAGGCGATCACCCTACCGTCCTGCATCAATACCGCTCCAAGTCCAACCCGTGAGGCATCACAATAAACTGTATAGGACCCGAAACCGGTAGGAAACATCAAGATTGGGGCCGAAGTCAAAGTTGTCTTGAGCTTTTGGAAGCTCGCCTCACACTCCTCTGTCCACTAGAAAGGGGCACCCTTTTGGGTCAGTCTGGTCATAGGTGTTGCGATCGAAGGGAACCCCTCCATAAAGCGACGGTAATAACCCTCCAAACTAAGAAAACTACGAATCTCAGTAGCTGAGGAGGGCCTGGGCCAACCCTGTACGACCTCCACCTTCCTCGGATCCACTCGAATACCCTCGCTCGACACCATGTGGCCTAGGAATGCCACCGAGCTCAGCCATAACTCACATTTAGAGAACTTTGCATATAATCGCTTCTCCCTCAGAGTCTGAAGCACTATCCTCAGGTGCCGCTCATGTTGTTCCCGACTCGGGAATATACCAAAATATCCTCAATAAAAACAATCGCGAATGAATCAAGATATGGCCTGAATACGCTATGCATCAAATGCATGAAAGCTGCTGGGGCATTATTCAGCTTGAAAGAAATAACGGGGAACTCGTATTGACCATACCGAGTCCTTAAGGCAGTCTTAGGGATATCTTGCTCCAAAATCTTCAGCGGATGATAACCAGAGCCTAAATCAATCTTGGAGAACACATGTGCGCCCTGTAGCTGATCAAATAAGTCAACTATACGTTCTTCACTGTAACTTTGTTCAACTAGCGATAGTCAATGCACATACGTATAGAACCGTCATTCTTCTTCACAAACAACACATGAGCACCCCAGGGCGAAATGCTGGGTCGAATGAAACGTTTACCCAACAACTCCTGTAACTGATCCTTCAACTCCTTCAACTCAGGAGAAGACATACGATATGGGGGAATGGAAATGGGCTGAGTGCCCGACAACAAGTCAATACCAAAATCGATATCTCTATTGGATGGCATGCCCGGAAGATTAGCTGGAAACACATCGGAAAAATCTTGTAGCACTAGGACTGAATCAATAGAAGGGGTGTCAACACTGACATCCCTCACATAAGCTAGATAAGCAGCACACCCCTTTTCAACCATACGTTGAGCTTTAAGGAAGGAAATAACCCGGCTGGGGGTGTGATCTAGAGTACCACTCCACTCAATACGTGGAATGCCTGGCATAGCCAGCGCCACGGTCTTGGCGTGACAATCAAGATAGCATGATGGGGCGACAACCAGTCCATGCCCAGAATAATATCGAAGTCAACCATACCGAGCAACAAAAGATCAGCCCTGGTATCAAAACCACAACTAGTAACAAAATACGACCGATACAAACGGTCCACAACCAGAGAATCTCCCACAGGAGTAGAAACATAAACGGGGGCACTTAAAGAATCCCGAGGCACACCCAGATATGAAGCAAAATAAGAGGACATATATGAAAAAGTAGAACCAGGATCGAATAGAACCGATGCCTCTCTGTGACTAACCAAGATAATACTTGTGATAATAGAATCAGAGGCGACAGCTACGGCACGACCAGGAATAGCATAAAATCTAGCTCGGCCCCTCCCTCAAGGGCGGCCTCTATCACCCTGATCCCCGCCCCTAGCTGGCTGGGCAGGTGTGGTGGCAGCTGGAATTGGGACAATGGCCTGCTGACCTTGTGGAGCATGCTGTGGCTGTGAAGTCTATGCAGGCGCACCTATCCCGTGCCTGAGGCACTCTCTAACCAGATGGCGAGTATCCCCACATTCATAACAAGCTTTGGGAGGGCGCGGTGGCTGTGACTGACTGGGCCCGCTCCCGCTAGACTGACACCTGGAGGTACCCCGCGCAAGAGGCGCGTTGGAAACTGGCGGAGCATAGTAAGGCTCATGAGGTACTGGGAAGCTGGAGTACCACCGGTCGCTGGCGATGCTGAATGAACTAGATGATCGGAATAGCCCCTACCATATCGATCGGCTGCACCAGTACGGGCACCAGAGAAATGATCCGACTCACGAGACCTCTTGGCCTCCCTCTCTCCTTGCTCCCTAGAGATCATACCCTCAATCCGTCTGGCAATACTCGCCGCGTGCTGATAAGGCACATCCATCTCTAGCTTCCTAGCCATGCTGGACCGGATAAGCAAAATAAGATCCTCAATAAACCTCCGCACTCTCTCCCGGACCGTGGCGACTAAACCCGGTGCATGTCTGGCCTGCCGGATGTAATTGATGGCATACTCAGATACTGTCATAGTGCCCTGGCGCAACCGCTCAAACTCCGCACGGCAACCATCCCTGAGGCTCTGGGTACAAACTCCCTCATAAATTTGTCGGAGAATTGTGTCCAAGTCAGCGAAGCAGACTCGACTTGACTATCCAACTCATATGTACGCCACCAATCATAATTGGCCCTTCGAAGCTGAAAAGAAGTAAAATAAACCTCACTGGACTCCACTATGCCCATAGTACGGAGGATGCGATGACACTTCTCCAGAAATCCCAAGGCGTCATCTGAAGCTAGGCCACTGAACACTGGGGGATCATACTTCTTGAACCTCTCCAACCTGCACTGCTCGTCCTTGGAGGCATCTGACCTACTGCGGGGCTGTACTAGTGCGGCAGGCAGTATAGTAATAACCTTTGGAACCTTCTCCATCGGCACTCGCTGCTCAGAAGTGCGGGATGCGGGAGTCTGGGCCCCTCCCCTGGCCTGGGATGTGGCTGTAGCGAGAGGAAGCAACCCCGCCTGAGCCAAAGTAGTGTACATGCTCATAAACTGCGCCAGAGTCTGCTGGAGTGCTGAAGTCATAATAGCTGTAGTAGGTGTACCAAGTACCTGTGCTCTAACCGGATCCACCGGTGGTGCCTCAGCGGCAGCGCGCGCGGGTGCTGTGGCTGCCCCTCAGGCGCATCCTCGACCTCTACCCCGGCCTCGGCCTTTGGTGGTGGCAGCAGGGGCACGAGTGCTTGATCCTCGCGTGTAGCACATGTCCTCACCATTTGTGAGAGAATAGAAGACAGAAGTTAAGAATTGGTGTCAAAACATCGCACGACAAGGAATTCAAAAGAAATGAAGATTTTTTCTAAATAGTTACATAGCCCCTCGTAGATTAATACAGACGTCTTCGTATCGATCAGCGAGACTCTAATAAACCGGCCTGTGTCCTGTGACTCCTATGAACCTAGAGCTCTGATACCGATTTATCACGACCCTGGTTCACCAATCATGAACCTGTCATGACGGCACCCAGTCTTCGCGACTAGGTAAGCCTAACACAATTGCGGAATTTACAGCCTTTACGAACAATCTAAAAATAAAAGCGGAATAACATAGAAAATGTAGTAGGTGCCGCTTGGCACATACACTTTATCACAATTACTGAAAATATAACCTCCAAGATCCGGAAACGCACGGGCAAACACAGGCTAAAAAGTGTAAATTTGTGGCTCTATCCTCCAAGAGTATTTATACATCGAAACAAAAGGGAAATGAACTAATATCGCTAAGGAAGAACATAAGGAGACTCTCCGGATTTGCGAATGCAGAAGATGCATACAAGTCTCTCGAATAGCTCCGCGATCACCGATAGTGTGCCTAATCAGATGAACCTGGATCTGTACAACAAGTGTGCAGAAGAGTAGCATGAGTACACCATGGTGGTACTCTGTAAGTACCAAGCCTAACCACGATGGAGTAGTGACGAGGAAGGTTAGGGCCCTACTGAGAATAACCATAATAACAATATCAAATAGTGTAAAGCAGAAGGAAATTTGAAATGACAACAAAATAAGATAGAAACTACAAGTAATTCACACTTAATCCAAACAAAGAAAAATAACATAATAAGTACAGGATAAATAGCACAGGATCTCCGGGAATTGAACCTGCAGTCCATTTAACTCAGTATCACAGGATCTCCGAGAATTGGACCCGCAGTCCATTTTTATCAATAACCAGGATCTCTGGGAATTGAACCCGCAGTCCATTTATATCAGTAGACAGAATCTCCGGAAATTGAACCCGTAGTCCATTTATATCAGTAGCCAGGATCCTCGGGAATTGAACCCGTAGTCCATTTAACTCTGTATCACAGAATCTCTGGGAATTGAACCTGCAGTACACTTATATAAGTAACCGGGATCTCCGGGAATCGAACCCGCAGTCCACAGAACAAAACACAATCACACAAGGAAAAATACTCAGAAAAATGGAATACACTACAACGATTCACAATTAAATTCAATCCCAACATGTTCCACGTAATTTCAATTAAGACAAGCAAGCATTTAGACAATTAATCATATCTAATCATACTCCTCTAACTAACATAGGATAAATCTTGTATTTAACCCAGTAGAATAATAGAGATAACATCGTTTGGACAATTCAAGTAAAGTGTATTTTCAACAATTTGCGCAAGTACACGCCCGTCATCTCGCGTACAAGGCATTTAAATCAACACATAATATATCCTAAGGGGGAGAGGTCCCCCACACAAGGTTAGACAAGCCACTTACCTCAATCCGGTACAAAACAGCTAAGAAACAATGCCTTTGCCACGAGTATCCGATTTCGAGTGACCCAAATCTATTCAAACCAATTACATAGTGTAAATAACATTGCAAGTAACTAATTACACTATTAAAATTAATGTTAAGACGCGGAAATTGGTAAAATGGCCAAAATACCCCTCCATCCATCGGCTCGGAATCAAAATTTTTTTACGTTTTCAAAACCCTCGTACTCACATGAGTCTAACCATATAAAAATCTCCCAAATCAAAGGTCAAATGCTCCCTCGAATCATTAAAATTAGTTCTAAGAAATTTACCCCAAGTTTCATCCAAAATCCGAAATTAATGGAGGAATTTGAGTTTAGATTAGTGGATATAAATCATAAGGGAGTAAGGAATCGTTACCCAATAATTGCCTCTGAAAAACCCTCGAAAAATCTCCCAAAACCGAGCTCCCTAGCTTGAGTTTGAGCAAAAATGGAAGAACCCTCATTTATGGAATGTTATATTCTGCCCATGTATTTTGTTCAATGCGATCGCGTACAAGGGATTGCGATCGCGTAGAGTAAAATTTGAAAGCCTGGAAAATGATCCATGCGATCACAAGGACAGGATTGCGATCGTGTAGAGTAAAGTTTGAAGCCTAGAAAAATGGTCTATGCGATCACATGGACAGGATTGCGATCGCGTAAGGTAATGAAGTGCTTCTATGCGATCGAAGAAAGGATGTTGCGATCTCAGAGAAGGGAAATCAGTAACTATGCGATCGCATAATGGTCTATGAGATCGCATTGAAGGAAAATGGTCAGCTATATTTTTCTACTACGCGATCGCATGACTGGGAATGCGATCGCAGAGAGCAATAGTCTGCAACAGAAATCTGCAATTTTCAAAGTTCTGGAATTGTTCCGTTGGGCATCCGAAACACCCCCGAGGCCGCCGGGACCTCAATCAAACCCACATACATGACCCATAACATCGTTAAACTTGTTCAAATCCTTAAACCACTTAAAACAACACTGGATACACGAATTAACCAAAGATTCAAGCCTATGAACTTCGAGTTCTAACAAAACACATTTTCGATAAAAAACCTATCCAAAACTTGTCCGATTGACCTGAAAATTTGCACGCACATCCAAAATGACAAGACGAAGCTACAACAACTTCCGGGATCCCAAATCCACCCTCGGATAAAAAATTCACTATCGGACCGAAATTTTAAAAATTTCAAACTTCGGCATTTCAAGCCTAACTGAGCTACGGACCTCCAAAATACATTCTGAACACGCTCCCAACCCCAAAACAACCTAATGGAGCTAACAGAACCATCAAATATTCATTGCGAGGTTGTCTTAACACTGTTCCGAATACGAGTCATTTTTTCAACTATTAAGCTCTCAATTAGGGACTAAGTGTCCCAAAATACTCCGAATTCTAGAACCGAACATCCCAGCAAACTAAAATAGCTTAAATGTATTTAGGAAAAGCATTTAATGGGGGATCGGGGCATAAATTCCAAAAATGACCGACCGGGTTGTTACATCCTATGTCTGAGAATATGAGAGAATACGACTTATTTGTGAATGTGACTATAATAAAGACTTGATTGAGCTTATTGTATGAAGCAGTAAAGTGTAATAAAAAAATTGATGATGATGTTATTTCTATAATGAAATAAAAACAGGAGTATCGATGTATACATTTAACATACAAAAACTAGGAAGAGGAAGGTGATTAACTATACGAGAGATTTTTGTTTGCATAGGGAAAAAATGGGTGTAAGAGAGTTCTAGTAAATAGAATAATTTTTAAAAGTAAGAGGAGAAAGGAACGGAGGAAAAATCTCTTAGAATGTGGGTGACTTTATTTTAATTTAGGTGAGTCTTAAGTTAGGCCAATGGGACGATGACACATGAAAATTAATTAAGTGTTTTTGCCTAATATGGTCTATGAAAATTGTGTGACGTAAATTATTGGTGACAAAAAATTTTGATTGTCTGAAAATAAAACTTTAATGATGTTTGTAATGATTGTTCAAATAGAGTGCAAGGTCAAAAAAGATAAGAAGACCAAGAAGAATATGAATGCACACACGCTAGGGGGTATGGTAGGGGGTAGGGGAGAGATTTTTTGATCTGGTGGTATTATTTACCAACTCCAATAGTCTGGGCAAGTTTTGACCTTTTTCCCGTTATGACACATGGAAATCAATTAATTTTTTTTATCTAACATGACCGTTAGTCGTAAGGGAATTCTTGAACCGAAAAGATAACGTCGAGGGCAATTTTTAAAAATCGGACGGAGGGCATTATTGTATCAACTCCAATAGTCTAGGGACATTTTTATCCTTTTCCGCATTAGAATTAGTGGTGCACCATTATGGACCCTTGAAAAAAATGGAGAATGCATAAGTACCCCTTCACCTATACCCGAATTTCTAACTACACACTTTTTCTTTGCGGGAATCCTATTACCTCTCTAAACTTATTGTAAATGAAATTATTTACACCCTTAATGCTGACAACCAAACTCTTGGCAATTGGTGAGCTACACGCGCCTCCTCATGTATTTTTAGTATTTTTTAAATTCTTTCTTCTCTTTCTTATTCTTATTATTCCTTTTTTTTTGGTTATTTTATTTTTTTCTTTTAGTTTTGGTCACCAGCGGCATAAATTGGTGGTCGTTGGAATTTCACAAACACTTTTATCCCGATCTAAGTGTGTTTTATTTTATATGATGAATCCCCCCTCCCTCTCCCCCTCAATTTTGAGTGTATTTTACTTTGCTTATGAATAGATCTTTTTGTGAGTTTAATTTATGCGTGAAAAGAAAAGTTGAAAGAAAAATTGTTAGACAAAGTCGTCGGTGAATGAATAACCGCTGGAATTAGAGAAGAAGCACAAAAAAAAAAAAAACAAAGAAAAAGGAAAAGGAAAAAAGTAAGAAAAAAATGGTAAAAAAAAAAAATATAATTTGAAAATCATTTTTTCTTACTTCTCACTCTCATTTGGGAGAGTGCAGAGTGAAATACACACACTTTGCCACGTCAATATTAAAGATACAAATAGTTTTATTTAAAATAAGTTTAGGGGGTAATATGGTTTTCATAAAGAAAAATGTCTTATTGGAAATATGGGTATAAGTCAGGAAGTGCTTATGCATTTTCCATAAAAAAAAAATAGGTGACATGATCGAAGAAGCTATATAGAATATAATATCTAGGTGACGGTTTACTTAAAAATACTTGCCTATAAAAGATGTGATTTAATCTATTATAGGCAGTAAAATTACATTTGATTTGTATGAAATCTTTTACATTGTTAACGTATATAAATTAAATCAAGAAAGTTTAATGCATTTTCCGTTAATAATGGAAGATACGATACTGGACATACCTTGACAGACCGAAGGTCCATATAGTAGATACAAAGATACAACTATCCCTGGCCAGATGCATAAGAAAGCAACATACTCAGTGAAACTGTTCATTTCTGCAATCAAAAATAAGATGAATGTCCAATTTGACGCCATTATTTGCTGCTACACTTTTTCTATAGGATTTCGACGCCATTAATTCTCTACCACCAGATTTAAATATTGATACGGATTCTTTAAGTTAATGATACAAGGACGTGTAAAGGAGCATCCCGATGCACTAAACTTTTGTTATGTGTGTGATAGATTATAATAAGCAGCGGAAGCAATTCCAGTATGAAAATCACATGTAATCTAGAGAACTAGCTTAAACGGAATTTCGCGGTTACCTCTCGAAGCGTGAACACGGTTCTTTAGTCATGTGAGTTTTCAGTTTCACATCGTCTTGTTGAAATCTCCACGACCCGAATGATCACGATCGCCAAATATTCTTCCGGTCTTCTATTGTGTTACCGAAATAAATATTCGGAAATAATAATTTTGTATGGGCGAAATTTTTTAGGAAAAATGCTGAAAAATTCGGCCGCTCTCTTGTTCCCTCTAGGTGGAAAACCTTATGTATTTATTGCATAAATTTTAAGGGTTAAAACCCTTTTCCAAAACCTATTGGGTTTTCTTTTCCCCGAGGAAAAGAATTCCTTTATTTCTTATTATTTAAGCACAGTAGGGACCACAAAATTTAATTAACAATGCTCCAATTATGAAGTCAATTTCTAATTTTTTAAATTAATATCTAACATAATTAATTACGAATTATTCTACTAAACATCCTCAATTGCACTCCTTATTCATTTTCGAAATTCATCCATTAAATGAACTCCCCATATTAAGATTCAGATACTAATAAATTAAAATTAACTTATTGATAATTTGATTTATTAATTATTTCCTTTAGACTTTCGCTTGACTTATTTCATGTGCCGGATACAAAATTCACCGGCCGGGTTTATACATTAAAGCTTATAAGCTTTCTTAAAGGTGTATCATCAATCTCTAAACCGAGACATGGTTTTCATCAACCAATTATTAATTCACCAATGTACATTATTATTATCGAATTTACCAGGCATATTGACCCACGGAAGAATCTTACATTTTAACAAATTAAAATAATAATAATAATAATAATAATAATAATAATAATAATAATAATAATAATAATAATAATGTCAAGATTAAAAGTATATGTACATTAATGGTTGGAGAGTTTATTTAATACCTATCTCTACTTGGTCTGTTCAATACATACAAAATGTATTAGCATAAGAAATTGGAATTAAACCATTTTCATAATCAAAATAAATTATATTTAATCTTGTGCTACAATCATTTCTGATGGTTTGTCCAATTCCATCATTAGATTGTGAACTCAAACTTTATACTTTCCTGCATCAAGTTTATAATTTATCGTTTGAAATAATGGCAAAATAAAGCAAGTATAGGCTTTCCCACAATTTAACATGCGCACATAGTACCGAGGCGATTGCCCGAACCAGTAGAAATAAACTGTGCACTTGCCGAGGGTTGACGACGGGCATATAGATGCATCTATTCATACCGAGGCTATCGGCCCAATCCAGAAATAAGGATAAAATATCAAGCTCACACACACGACACATAAATGGTGAAAAATACCAAGCCAGACTCAAGTAACTATACAAGTATGCTCTTATGCCCGTTTTAAGTCTCTAGTATACACTAAGTGTTCATAATAACCAGTTAACATAAGAGATATATCTAATAGAATGTTGTGGGTCCAAAGCTACCAAAACAATTAACATAGTAGTAGCTACGCAATATATATTCAATCATTAATCTTGTTGGGACAATTCCCTCTTACGAGGTTAGAAATGAGACCCACCTCGCTATAAAAGTGCACTTCCATTGTCCAGGAACGTGCCCAAGTCCTTAATTCGAAGCCGAACAATCCCAAACTAATCAAACGAAGTAAGAACTAGTAAATAAATGCTTACAATGTCAAACTCTAGCTATTTAGGCAATTTTCTAACCATTAACACAAGTTTCCTAAATTCCGACCACGGGCCCACGTGCCCGAATTCCGAGATATTTTGAAGGAAGTTGTTCTCTTTCACCTAAGGATCACAAATATATGATTTGTAGTTCATCACATAGCAAATTATATGATTAAATCTTAGATTTTATTAAACCCTAGGTCTAGCTCTAATCTCTTGATTTTACCTAATTTTTAGTGTTAAATCTACCTAATGTTTATGTATTTGAACTAAAAGTGAGTGGGAATTACTTACTTTGCAATGATATGTGGAAACTCTCTCTTTGAAACCCCGAAAATCGCCCAAGTGCGGTAAGAGATATAATAAAAATGACTTTGGGTTCGAATTAAATGAACCCTTTTGCCCATCTATTTTTGCTTATGCGGAAGGATTCCTGCTTCTGCAAGGTCCGTTACTGTGGACAAGCGTCACTTTTGCCGAAATGGACAACGGAGGCATGGGCCGCTTCTGCGGTTAGGATCTTGCTTCTGCGAGTTCACTTCCGTAGAAGACCAACCGCTTCTGCGGTTTTAGGCCTGGGAAGGTGGACCGCTTCTGCGGTCGGGGGTCTGCTTTTGCGGTTTCTCCTAGGCGTGGCCCCTTGCGCTTCCACGATCATTAGACCGTATCTGCGGTCCTGCTTATGCGTTCCAAGAACCGCAGATGCGGTTATGACAGAAGCAGCAAATCCTAGCCCTTTTCTAAGTTTCCAACTTCACTTGAACCTCGACCATTTGACGCTCGGCGCTCCCAAGCCCCCCTCCCCCCGAACATATTGTTAAGTTTGAAATCATGAGACGAACCTACTCAAACCCGAGAAATACCCAAAACAACACTAAATTAAGGAATCATACCCCAAAACCAATTGAACCAAATCATTGAACATCAAGTTTTAAATTTTCTTCCAACGGGTCAAAATGCCCTCAAACTACTCGCATTGACACCAAATTTTACGGGTAAGTCTTAACTGATATTTCGGACTTGTACCAAGTTTCGAAATTGATATTCGAACCCGATACCTAGGAAAATAATAATTTCTTAAGTTATTTAAATCTTAGAAACTTTAACGTAACAATTTCATATAAAAATTTATTACTCGAGCTAGGGACCTCGAAATTTGATTCTAGGCATATGCCTAGGTCCCATATTACCACACGGACCCTAAACAATTGTCAAATCACGATTCCGGGTTTGTTTCCCCAAAATATTGACCAAAGTCAAACTTTGCCTTTTTAGAGAAACTTAAAGAAGAAACTAGACTTATTGTTGCTCAAAACTCTTCCAACTTCCGAACCACCCGTCCCCGCAAGACATAAATTAGTTAAAGCAAGTGCGAAAAGTTTTATTTAAGGGAACGGGGTTCGAAAATGCAAAATGACTAGTCTTGGTCGTTATATTCTCCACCTCTTAAACAAACGTCCGTCCTCGAACGGACTTAGAAAAGTACCTGGACTGCTAAATAAGTGGGGATATCTTCTTCGCATGTCTTCCTCGGACTCCCAGGTCGCCTCCTCGACCGGTTGGCCCCTCCACTGGACTATTATAGCAGAAATCCTCTTGGACCTCAAATGGCGGTGTTGTCTATCAACAATAGCAACTAGATCCTCCTCGTTGCCCAAGCTCTCATCTAACTGAATGGTACTGAAATATAACACGTGGGAATAGTTGGCATGATACTTCCGAAGCATCGATACATGGAAAACTGGATGAACTCCTGATAAACTGGGAGGTAAAGCAAGCTCATACGCAACCTCTCCAACTCGCCTCAACACCTTAAAGGGGCCAATAAACTTTGGGCTCAACTTGGACTTCTTTCGAAACCTCATAATGCCCATCATGGGCGAAACCTTAGATGGAACCTTCTCGCTAATCATGAATGATACATCATGTGCCTTCTGATTCACGTAACTCTTCTGCCTAGACTGAGTTGTTCGGAGTCTCTCCTGAATCAACTTTACCTTATCCAAGGCATCCTGAACTAGATATGTACCAAGTAACTTAGCCTCATTAGGATCAAACCACCCGATAGGAGAACGACAATGCCGACAATATAATGCCTCATACGGGGCCATCTCTATGCTGGTCTGATAGATGTTATTATATGTAAATTCCGCCAAAGGTAAGAACTGATCCCACTGCCCTCCAAAGTCAATCACACATGCTCTAAGCATATCTTCTAAAATCTGAACTGTCCTCTTTGATTTCCCATCGGTCTAAGGATGGAATGTCATGCTAAGCTCTACGTGGGTCCCCAACTCACTTTGAACAGCTCTCTAGAAATAGGAAGTGAATTGAGGGCCTCTGTCTGATATGATGGAGACCAACACACCGTGCAACCTAACTATCTCCCGAATGTAAATGTGGGCATATCTCTCCGCCGTATAAGTAGTCGCCATTGGAATGAAGTGGGCCGACTTGTCAACCTATACACAATAACCCATACTGAATCAACCTTCCGCTGAGTCCACGACAACGGAACCAAGAAATCTATGGTGATGTGCTCCCACTTCCATTCCGGAATGGGCATATGCTAAAGTAGGCTACCTGGTTTCTAGTGCTAATATTTGACCTACTGGTAGTTCAAACACCAAGCAACATACTCCAATATGTCCTTCTTCATCCTCCACCACTAGTAGTGCTGTCTCAAGTTACGATACATCTTCGTGGCACCCACATGAATGGAATACCTTGAACTGTGGGCCTCCTCTAGAATTCTCTCTCTCAAGACATCAATATTAGGAACACATACACGGCCCTGAAGCCGTAACATACCATCCTCACCCATAGAAATCTCCTTGGCACCTCCCTGAAGTACCGTTTCTCTGAAGACCACCAAATGTGGATCATCGAACTGTCGGGCCTTAATCTACCCCAATAACAAAGACTGAGCAACCACCCATGCTAGAACTCGGCTGGGCTAAATGTCTAATCTCGCAAGTCTGTTAGCTAAAGACTGAATGTCCAAAGCTAATGGTCTCATCTCAGCAGGATCGAATGCCAAGCTACACATACTCTCCGCCTTCCTACTCAAGGCATCTGCGACCACATTCACCTTGCCTGGATGATAAAGAATGGTAATGTCGTAATCCTTTAGTAACTCAAGCTACCTGCGCTGCCTCAAACTAAGATCTCTTCGCTTGATAAAATGCTGCAAGCTGCGATGGTCGGTGTAAACCTCACATTGCACCCTATATAAATAATGCCTTTATATCTTAAGACCATGAACAATGCTGCAAACTCTAGATCATGCACAAGGTAATTTTTCTCATGAACTTTTAGCTGGCGTGAAACATATGCAATAACTCGCCCCTCCTACATCAATACACATCCCAAGCCAATGTGAGAAGCATCGCAATACACTGTATACATCCCTAAACCGGAATCAATACAAGAACTGGTGCTGTAGTCAAAGCCGTCTTGAGCTTCTGGAAGCTCTCCTCACAATCATCAGACCAACATAATGGAACACCCCTTTGGGTCAATCTGGGCAGAGGTGATGTCATAGATGAAAAGCCATGCACAAATCGCTGGTAGTAACTTGCCAACCCCAAGATACTCCTAATCTTGGTCACTGAAGTAGGATGT
Organism: Nicotiana noctiflora; assembly: GCA_032618575.1. Classification (NCBI taxonomy): domain Eukaryota; kingdom Viridiplantae; phylum Streptophyta; class Magnoliopsida; order Solanales; family Solanaceae; genus Nicotiana; species Nicotiana noctiflora. Next base: position 178,286 of record JASVEL010000018.1, on the reverse strand, counting down.
GGCCAACTCTGAACTGCCTCAATCTTCTTGGGATCCACCTTAATACCCTCTACTGACACTACATGCCCCAAGAATGCTACTGATTCTATCCAAAGCTCATAGTTGGAGAAGTTAGCATAAAGCTTCTGCTCTCGCAAGGTCTGAAGCACTACTCTTAAATGCTACTCGTGCTTCCCCAAGCTACGCAAGTATATGAAGATGTCATCATTGAAGATGATAACAAAGGAATAAATATAGGTCCTGAACACCTTGTTCATCAAGTCCATAAATGCTGCCGGAGCATTACTGAAGCCAAATAACATCACCAAGAACTCATAGTGGCCATATCTAGTCCTGAATGCGGTCTACAAAACATCTGAATCCCGAATCTTCAGCTGACGATACCCTGACCTCAAGTCAATCTTAGAGAATGCCCTAGCACCCCGCAGTTGATCAAACACATCATCAATACGGGGCAATGGATACTAATTCTTGATGGTGACTTTGTTCAACCGGCGGTAATCAATGCACATCCTCATAGTCCCGTCCTTCTTCTTTACAAATTGCACTGGTGCACCCCAAGGCGATACACTGGGCCTAACAAACCCTTTAGCTAACAACTCCTCCAACCGCTCTTTCAGCTTCTTTAGCTCCCTAGGAGCCATACGATACAACATGATAAATATAGTCTGAGTGCCTAGAGACAAATCAATACAAAATTAGTATCACGATCCGGAGGCATGCTAGGAAGTTAAGAAGGAAAAATAACGGTGAAATTGGACTATTGGCACTGAATCAATCATCGGGGAATCGGCGGTGGTGACTCAAACATAAGCTAAGTAGGCCAAGCACCCCTTCTCAACCATGTGTTGAGCCTTCAGAAAAGAAATAACACTATGGAAACCCTTCCACTCCAATCTCAGCAACCCTAGCATGCTCGACAAATAGTCTTGGCATGGAAATCTAGAACAACGTGATATGGGGATAACCAATCCATGCCAAGGATAACCTCAAAATTGATCATATCGAGCAATCGAAGATCTGCTCTAGTCTCAAAACCATTGAAAGTAACCACACAAGACCGGTAGACTCAGTTCACAACCACAAAATCACCCACAAGAGTGGACACATGAACAGGAACACCCAAGGGTTTAGGAGAACTAAGAAATGAGCAAACAGAGATGATACATATGAATAAGTAGACCCTAGATCAAATAATACCGATGCATCTCTACCGCTAACGGAGATAATACCTGTGATGATGGAATGTGAGGCCAATGCATCTGGCATGGCTGGAAGAGCATAAAACCTAGCTAGAGCACCAACCGAATAGCCTCCACCTGACTGAGGAGTAGCTGGCTGACCTCTCCCTATCTGGACTCCACTTCTGGATCGACCTCTACCAGTCTGCCCGCCACCTTTAGGTGGTTGTGCTGCTGGTGCCGGAGTCATGGGCTGCTGCCCCTGCTGCACTACTTTTCCCCTAAGCCTGGGGCAATATCTCCTCATGTGGCCTATGTCACCGTACTCAAAACAACATGGTGCGGCGATCTGCTGCCCCGATGATTGTCCCCAATGAATAGTAGCTCCCGTGGGAGGAGCCTGAATAGCTGGTGGAAGATATGAAGTCTGCGGCATAGCACTAAAGTAGGGAGCAGAAGAACCCTGATGACCTGAATAACCACTCGAAGAACCCTGAATAGCTGGTGGGCGGTAGGAACTCTCTGGCATGGCACTGAAATAGTGACGTGCTAGAGCACCACAGGCTTGGGGTGGTGGTAATGAAGATGGGGGCCTACTGGTCTGACCCCTCAAATACTGACCTCTGCCCCTAGCTGGGGCACCTCTAAACTCCCCAAAGAATCTGGCTCTCTTGTCCTGCTATATCTACTCCCTACCCCTATGGCGATACCCCCCAATCCGACGAGCAATCTCGACCATAAGCTGATACTTTGTATCCATCTCCACCTCTCGGGTCATATCCGACCAAATACTGGGCTGCAATGTGGGGACAAACCTCCGCACTCTCTCTGCATCCGTAGGGTGTATCATAAGTGTCACACCTCCTTTTTCCGCTACTGCACGGGCGACAAGGGGAGTTTTTCAAATTAAAGGACAATCAAAACGGGATTTATTATTAAAGATTCAGAGTCACCACTTGGGAGATTTATGGTGTCCCAAGTCACCGGTTGAATCCCGAATCGAGGAAATGAATGACTCTTATTACAGTCTGCGTACCAGAAATCCGGATAAGGAATTTTGTTAACTCGGGAGAAGGTGTTAGGCATTCCCGAGTTTTGTGGTTCTAGCACGGTCGCTCAACTGTCATATTCGGCTTAATTATATGATTTTTAACAATTATGAACTTATGTACCAATTTTTACTTTGAACCGCTTTTATCATTTATCATATTGGAAGAGAATTACAACGTTGTGAGAATGCATCTCGAATTGCGTCACATAAATTGTATCCGCAAATTTTCAATATATTCCAACTTCATTGGGATTTGGATTTGGGTTACATAAATCTGTACCCGAGTTTAGGGAGATGAAATTATTAAATACGCGCCTAAAGAAACTAATGCGTTATTATTTTTAGAATGCCGTGAAATTTGCTAAATGGCATGTCCCGTAGTCTAAGTATTTTTAATACATGTACGTTTATGAGGGCCCGACAATTTTATGTTTCAGTGAGCAAGGCTCGTCTTGTTTATTTTAAAAGGGCAGTCCTAAAGTGACTACATTCTTTCTATTCAATTCGCCTCTAAAGTAAAAGAGAAAAAATCTTAATTAATTACATGCTTGAAAAATTCGGGTCTATTATTAATAAACAACTTACGACAAATGCTAACGAAATATCTACAAATTTAGCTTTGCATAACGAGAAATTATTTTAGTGCCACATTTTGTAAGCGAATATTACGAAAAGTAAAAAACAAATGATGAATAGAACATGAAATTTACAATTGATATTATAAATATAGACTAATGATACCCTAGCTAAATTAAACTTACATTATTAGATGAATAAACCTTTAAAGTTAATTATTTTTGATTATTTTTCAACCTTACTCATTAATGCCTATTCAAAAGTTTATCAAACTTAATCTTATCTCGTTTTATTTGAACTCAAGTCACGCCTACCAGATTACGATCTTAACCCTACTATGCCGAGCCAAACTTCAAATATAGAAGACACCGATTTTATGAAATTATTAGCAATATTATTTCTGCCTAGTGCTTGTATACGTGTGTTATGCACAAAATTCAAAATCATGAACTAAAACTCGCTTAAATTCTAGTTCCATGAGTCCGAAATTACACTATATAATCCAACCACCTATTATTGACTACATAAATAAAATTTAAGAAATACAATCCGTTCAATGTATTACAGTCAATAAAGTTTCTATAGTTCAGTTCACACATGGAAAAACCATTCTAATACATGCTAAGATACATCAAATAGACTACTTCTTACACATGAAAACTAAACGCACAAAAACAGAGAAATTCCAATAGCCTCATTCCAACAATTCTATTACTTTCTTTCCATATATTTGAAAGCTTAGGATAAGTACCTGGTATATGAAACCAAAGAAGAGGAAGATCCGTGGAACAGCAGTAGCACACAACAACCAGCAACAAACACTAATAACCAATGGAACAGTAGCAGATCCCCCACAGCAAAAAAACCTATTTTGCAAACCAGGAATACCAAACGCAATCACAGGCAGAAACAGAAAGAACAAAAGCAATAGAACAACAGTATTCTGGTTTTCAAACACTTAAAGAAAAGAAGTCTGAAGCTTCAATGACACAGTAGCAGATTAATGCTGGTTTCATTAACAAAAGAGACCTCACATTCAGTTTTTCTAACTCTCAAACGATTGCCCTTTTGCCTTAAACTCTCTCAGTATTTTTTTCCTCCTAGTTATCGGATTTGTGTCCCTATTTAAAGAACAAAATCAATTCATCTTTAAAAACCAACTTTTACTTTTCCATCTTGTATTCTCCCTTTAGCACATGTATCCCCCTTTGCCTTTTATCATTCTTGTAAGGCCCCGTGAAATTTTTGTGCATAAAACCTAGTAGATGTGGTGTCATGGTCCGAATGATGTGTTAGGAATGAAGAATAAAATGTAGAATAAAATGTAGAATAAAATGTAGAATAAAAATGTAGTGCGGCCCTTGGTAGTGATTTAAGTTTCAAAATGTAGAATAAAATTTTTTCCAGAAAAATGTCAATCTGCGGTGCACTTTTGCGACCGCAGAATCAACATGCGGTCCGCATAGTGACCGCAAATCGTTCCAGAGAGTTGCCCAAAATTGTGTCCAATGTGCGGTCGATATGCGATCGCATGTCAATCTGCGGTGCACTTTTGCGACCGCGGAATCAACATGCGGTCCGCATAGTGACCGCAAATCGTTCCAGAGCCTGCGTAATTTTTGAGCCATTCTGCGGCCACTATGCGGACCGCATGTTGATTCTGCGGTCGCATAGTGACCGTATATTTGATCCCGGCCCAGATTTTGTAACATTTTGACCCGATCTCTTCTTTAATATAACACCTTTCTTCTTCATTTTATCATATCATCTCACCAAAATTAGAGAGAGAAGAGAGGGTTTTTAGAGAGAAAGTTCTTCATCTTCAAAGATTGTTCCAACTACTTAATTCCAAGGGATTCTAGGGCAAGGATTCAACTTCCCCAATATTTTCAAGGTAAAAACCCTAACTATTTTCTTTGATTTTCAGTTTTAATTGGGTAAAGAGAGGTTTGCATATAATAGCTTTTGAAAATAGAATTTTTACACTCATGCATGATTATTGAACTTGATTTCTAGTAAAAAGAAGTGGGTAGAAGTAAAAGTCTTCAAGAACAAGGTTGGCAAGAGTAGGATATCTTGGGTAAGCATAAAGTAGGAGGAAAAACATCATCACCAGGTATGTATGGCTAATTTTGATTCTTGTAAAATCGCCCATATGTGTGAAATTGTTTGGCATGTGTTAATTTGAGAGATTTTATGTGATTTTTCGATATCATTGTTGTGTTGGGTATACAATTGATGATTGAACTACATTTGGTATGGTTTGAAATACGAATTGAAAGATGACAAAGGAATTGAAATTGGTACGGAACTGAGGAAAATTGCTGTGATGGCATATTTGGCTTATTGTGGAAGGAATTTGAAACACCTTAATTGTGGTAAATTGTTGAACATGATTATGTGGGCATTTCTGATTTTTGGAATACTTGTAACTTGTTTTTGATATTGGCTTGAGAAGTAATTGAGAACATGAACCAATGTGTAAGTTGCTATTTGAACTTGTTGAAATTGTGTGTAGTACCTTATCTGCTGTTTGAAATTGTTGTGTTTTCAACTGTAAGGCGGGGTCGTGTTGCGCGCCGCAACGTGGTGAAATAAGGTTTGGGTTGGGGTGATAAGGGTGGCCGAGGTAATAAGGGTGGTCAGGGGCAATAAGGATGGAAAGCGATCGAAATCGCTATTGAAAATTGATACATAAATCAATAATGTGAAATTGTGAAAGGAGACGGCAGGAGAGTTTGCAACCTGTGGGGCACTGATTGCCCCTTTGTTTGACTACTTGTGTTTTACGTGATTGATTGCTTATTGTTAAATTGGTTGATCGTGGAAAGTGCTTTGTGTGAGAATTATTTGAATTGAGGAAAATGTGGAAACATGGTTGGCTGGCTTAATTGATTGTTGATGTAATTTAATGGCTTGAGTTTACTTGGGACAAAGTTTGTCCATACATACCAGTACAATTTAAGTGTACTGACGTCCCTTTTGCCGGGGGCGCTACATTCGTGTCATGATTGTAGGTGGATCGGTAGCAGGCACTTCAGCTCGTCGGCAGTAGTATTCTTCTCCTTCCACTGCCCGTCTTGGTGAGCCCCTTTCTTCCTCGGGGCCTTGTGTGGTTCTTGCCACTTCGGTTTGGATTTCATTTTGGTTTTGAAAGGTATAGCCGGAGCCTTGTTACCGGCAAGTATTGTATTTCCCTTTTGTATCCTAGAGGCTCTGTAGACATGTAAACTGTGGGACTCCAGTCTTATATATATAAGGTGTTATGTCGGGCGTTGTAAAAGTTGAAATCTTGTTAATGAATCACTCGTATCATTTTATTTGTTTAATGTGAAATCAATTATGATTAGTAATATATTTGGTTAATGAGAAACAGGTCATCACAGGGGTAACGCGTGGGAATGAAAGGCACCCAGGTCCGCTTGACTGGGGCAACCCGGTCAGGCGCCGGTCATGTCCCTCGATTTGGGGCGTGACAATTCTCTCCCATGTTATTCCACTTTAGTTGGTCTAAGTATGGGTTTTACCTATTAAACAAATCTCCAGAGTTAAAAAATACAGTGAATATCCTACTGTAAAGCAGGTTCCACTACCATTTTCATGTGTATTTTCAGCATTTAATATTAAATTAAACTGTTTTCTGACTTTCCCTTACTTAGTGTCATTGCCAGGATGTATTTACACTATGGCCTGCCCTAATGGTTCAACACATGCTCAAGGGTGGCAGTCCACTAAGCTCTAAAATTTCTATTTAAATTGCAGCTAAATTTGATTCAGCTATAACCAATTCAGATTCCTAAACTTATCCATGAACAAATCACATTTCAATTCAAATGATGATTCGGGCCAAACTAGGCAGTATTGACCACATCACTGTCACATTGTTCTAACCATACAAACATATACAACCAATCGACAACATTCGCTTAATCAATTACAACGCATATAATCGACAACAAATAACCGACAAAAAATCAATGATTCATAGTTCTTGGGCGAAAAAGAGGAAATACGAAACTAATTATCCGGCGATATTAATCGAATCGAATATGTGTCCTATAACAAACATATTTAAACCAACAAATAGAATCAACCATCGACCAAATAAAAGGTCTTGTGGAGTAGAACAGAAAAATTAACAAAAATCGAAAAGAATTATAATACAACTAAACCAACAAACAGATATAAAATAGATACAAATAGAAGAAAGAAAATAAATACCTTAAAAATGACAAATTCGAAAGAAATGGACTTGGACCACTTCGAACTCGAAACATTTGAGGCCAAACAGACTTTAATCGAGTGTTTTCAAGTAAGAACACTTTGACTAAAGCCCATTGAACCATCAAAATTCTTCAAAGCAGGCTCAAAATTCTTCTAGGGTTCTTGGGGCTCAGTTTGGGGTTCAAGTGGTTTGGGCTTGATTCGAACCAAACCAGTGTTATTTTGTTACGAGGGAGGTCAAGGGATAATAGGGTGTGAGTTTGGAGGGGATTGGGGGTACCTTAGGGTCTAGCTCGAATCTTTGATTGAAGATTCGAGAAGCTGGAGGGTGATTCGATGTAAACCAAGCTTGGATTAGGGTTGAGGGGGTCGTGGTACTATAGGGGTGTTAGATTGGTGGTCATCGGTGTTATTGCCGCCAGGTTATGGCGAAGGGGTGGGGTGGCTGCTTGCTAGGGTTCATGGGGTGTCTGGTATTGGTGAGAGAGACGAAGGGAAAAAGGGTCATTTGGAAATGAAACAGGTATAAGGGGTTTAGGGGTCTATGACATTTTAGAAATCAAATTCTTAATCTGGGCCATTGGATGATAGGTTCTAACGGCTCAGATTTAAAAGAAATGATGGGGCGATCCGGTTTGGTAATGGGTCCGGGTCAGATAGCGGATGTGGGCGAGGGTTGGAGGATTCGACGGTCAAGATGGATCGTGATAAAACGACGTCGTTTGGGGCGTTTGTGAGGTTTGGTCCTTGGACCGGGTAAAGGGTGCAATTTGGGCTGGTGAGGGGTAGGCCTGGTCCGATTTTCTCCTGAATTCCATCTCTTTTCTTTTCTTTTTAATTCCTAGTTTATTAAGAAACAAAAATCTAAAAATCAAATTAACTTATGACAAATACTAATTAACTTTTACTAACAAATAACACACAAAATTAAGTATCAATTAAAAAAAACGAATCACACAATTAGACCTGTAAGTGTATTATTTTTTGAATTTTTGGTAAAAAAAACATATTTACTCTTAATAAATCCTAAGTAAAATACAACGTGTTTTTGTGTTTTATATTAATTTAATCAAATAAAGACGCACAGACAAATGCAAATAATAAGGAACAATTACACAAAATTCGCAAAAAATACACATAACGCAAAACTATTTTATTTTGAATTTTTGGGAGTGATCCTCACATAAAGCATAAATCACGTGCTCACAGCTGCCCCTCTTTGCTCGTAAACTTAAAGAGTTTTTGTGTAAAGATAAAGTGAGCGGATAAGAGCGATTTTTGCCTATTTGAGTACTCCATGTGAATAACCTTTGAAAGATTTGACCGAACCTTTGCTTAAAAAGGTCTCCTACATATCCTGGGCTAAACAAGAATCAGGTTAATGTATTTCGGGAAGTTTTGGTAGCTAGGACTACCAAGGGATTGTGGTTCTGCTGTTACTGCTACTGTATGTCGTTACCACTGCTTTACTGGTCTCCTTATTACGCCATGCTAAAAAGGGAAAACAAGAAGCTAAGCTAGCCTATGGATCATAAGATCTCATCTATCTTCAACTTATTCGTGTCGCCTTGCCTTCTTGTCGTCTTGTGTTTCTTCCAGTGCTTTTATTCTGAGAACTTGGAGGTGGCATTGGCCTTCGCTTCTCTGAATACCAGTTTTCATCGTTTTGCTCAATCTGCTGGGGATAGAGCTTTCTCCGTCATGTTTGTTATGTTGAGGGGGTAGACAAAGTTCAAAAGCTATTCCTCTCCGAATGTGTCTCATATTTCTTATGAATCATGTGCCTGGATTTGTGCTGGGAACTCTTGTTATAACCTTCCACTTTAGGGTGGGTTACTGGTTTCAAAACCTGCAATGTAAAGTGTTTTTCCGGCCATTGTTGCCTTCTTTCTCACTTCTGAATTTGAATTTGTGCTGGGGATCTTCCGATGTGACCTTCTGCCTTCATGGTGGGTCGCTGGTTTCAAGACCTGCAATGTAAAGACTAAAAAATATTCCTCTTGTTATACAAGTGGGCGCCTATTTTCTATGACATGAAAAATATTCCGTTTATTATACAGGTGGGCGTCTATTACTCTAAAGACATGCAAAAGTATTCTGCTAGTTGTACATGTGGGTGCCTATTTATCAAAAACAAAATATTCCACTTGTTATACAGGTGGGCGCCTATTATCATAAAGACAATAAAATTATTCCACTTATTATATATGTGGGTGCCTATTATCATAAAGACATAAAATTATTCCACTTATTATACAGGTGGGCGCCTATTACTCTAAAACATGAAAATTATTCCACTTATTATACAGGTGGACGCATATTATCAGAAAGACATAAAATTATTCCACTTATTATACATGTGGGCGCCTATTACTCTAAAACATGAAAATTATTCCACTTATTACACAGGTGGGCGCCTATTACTTTAAAGACATGAAAAAATTATTTCCTAGTTATATAGGTGGGCGCCTAAATGCAAAAAACATGAAACGTATTTCCTAGTTGTACAGGTGGGCGCCTAATTGGTAAAATATGAAATATATTCCCTTGTTATACAGGTGGGCTGTAAGGCCCCGTAAAATTTTTGTGCATAAAACCTAGTAGCTATAGTGTCATGGTCCGAATAATGTGTTAGGAATGCGTAGAATTCTTCGCGGTGAGCTTGCTCGCCGCGGTTCGGACCCTTGGTAGTGATTTAAGTTTCAAAAATGAAGAGAATCAATTTTTCCAGAAAAGTGTCAATTTTGCGGTCAAGAATGCGACCACATATCTGCTATGCGGACCGCATTCTTGCCGCAAAGCTTACCAGAAGGTTTCCCAAAATCATGTTGAAAATGTGGTCGATATGCGATCGCATAATGAATCTGCGGTGCACATTGCGACCGCAGATCAAGAATGCGGACCGCATTGTGGTCGCATTCCGTAACAGAACTTGTGTAATTTTGAGGTCATTCCGCGGTCACTTTGCGGACCGCATGTTGATTCTGCGATCGCAGATACGACCGCAGAATTGACCCCGGCCTAGATTTTGTAACATTTTGACCCGATCTCTTCTTTAATATAACACCTTTCACCCTCATTTTTCTCATATCATCTTACCAAAATTAGAGAGAGAAGAGAGGGGTTTTAGAGAGAGAAGTTCTTCATCTTCAAAGATTGTTCCAACCACTTAATTCAAAGGGATCCTAGGGCAAAGATTCAACTTCCCCAATCTTTTCAAGGTAAAAACCCTAGCTATTTTCTCTAATTTTCAGTTTTAAATTGGGTAATGAGAGGTTTGCATATAATAGCTTTTGAAAATGGAATTTTGCACTCACGCATGATTATTGAACTTGATTTTTAGTAAAAGAAGTGAGTAGAAGTAAGAGTCTTCAAGAACAAGGTTGGCAAGAGTAGGATATCTTGGGTAAGCATAAAGTAGGAAGTTAAAGGAAGAAAACTCGGTACCAGGTATGTATGGCTAATTTTGATTCTTGTGAAATCGCCTATATGTGTGAAATTTGTTTGGTTCTTGTTAATTTGACAAATTGTGTGAAATTCTTGATGTTGTTTTTGGGATGTTCAAAGTTGTTGTTGAACTATGAGTGATGTAATATGAGATATGAGCCGAAAGACAAATGAGAATTGAATTTGGTAAAAGAATTGCGAATAATGGCATATATGGTACCTTGTGGAAAAGAAACGAAACACTTGAGGTGTGGTAAGTTATTGAACATAAAAGTATGAACATTCTCGGTTTTGGAACACTTGTAACTTGGTTGTGATATTGGCTTGAGAAGTAATTGAGAACATGAACCAATGTGTAAGTTGCTTATTTGAACTTGTTGTAATTGTGTGTAGTACCTTATCTGCTGTTTGTGATTGTTGTGTTTGAAACTGTACGGTGGGATCGGGTTGCGCGCCGCAACATGAAGAAATAAGGTGTGGGTTGGGGTGATAAGGGTGGCCGAGGTAATAAGGGTGGTCAGGGGTAATAAGGATGGAAAGCGATCGAAATCGCTATAGAAAATTTATACAAAAAAAATCAATGATGTAAAATTTTGGGAAGGAGACAGCAGGAGAGTTTGCAACCTGTGGGGCACTGATTGCCCCTTTGTGTGACTACTTGTGCTTTACGTGATTAATTGGTTGTTGTTCAATATGATGATCTTAGAAGGTGCTTTGTGTTGAGAATTATCTGAAATGAGGAAAAATGTGGAAAACTTGGTTGGCTGGCTTAATTAATTCATGATGTAATTCAATGGCTTGAGTTTACTTGGGACAAAGTTTGTCCATACATACGAGTACAATTCAAGTGTACTGACGTCCCTTTTGCCAGGGACGCTACATTCGTGTTATGATTGTAGGTGGTTCAGTAGCAGGCACTTCAGCGCATCGGCAGTAGTATTCTTCACCTTCCACTGCCCGTTTTGGTGAGCCCCTTTCTTCCTCGGGGCCCTGTGTCATTCATGCCACTTTTGTTTAGGTTTCATTTTGGGTTTTTGCAAGGTATAGCCGGAGCCTTGTTACCGGCAAGTATTGTATTCCCTTTTGTATCCTAGAGGCTCTGTAGACAAGTAAACTGTGGGATTCCAGTCTTATGTATATATTATGTTATGTCGGGCGTTGTAAAAACTGCAAATTTGTTAATGAATCACTGAATGGTTTAATTTGTTTAATGTGAAATCATTCATGGTTAGTGAGATATTTGGTTAATGAGAAGTAATCAACACAGGGGTAATGCGTGGGAATGAAAGGCACCCAGGTCCGCTTGACTGGGGCAACCCGGTCAAGCGCTGGTCATGTCCCTCGATTTGGGGCGTGACAAACTTGGTATCAGAGCCTAAGGTTTTAAAGTGTCCTAGGATGTCTCGGAGCCGTGTCTAGTAGTGCCCTTCTTATCGGTGTGTTGTCGACCACATCAGATAAGTTGGGGGCTACACGGACATTTAGGAATTTACCTATTTCTTTGTTAATCTATATCGTGCGGTAAAGTGCAATGTGGAAATATCTGTGTCTAATTCGCGTCTTGTTCCCAAATTTTCAGAATATGGCACCTAACAAGAAGGCTAGACTCGGCCTTGGGGCCAATGCCGGCCCAAGTGCGGCTGTTAATCATGTGCCCGATGCAGTGGGAGAGAATGACCCACCGGTCCTGAATTTGCCTGGCCCATCTGTTCAAAACCCAAGTGTCCCTATTCCAGCTGCGGCAGAGGATGCCACCATTCCTCCTGCCAGTGTTCCTGACTCAGATATAGTTCCCGCTTCGGGATCTGGTATCTATAATGAGGATCTTAGGGGAGCTATTTATATGTTAACACAGTTAGTGGCCGCCCAGGCCCAGAGATCCCATAATGCCCCTACATCCTCCAGCGGAAAGGGAGATTCCTCTAGCTCCAGAGTCCACCAGTTCTTGCGGTTGGCCCCTCCAGAATTCTAAGGTACCGATCCAGAGGCTGACCCACAAGATTTCCTTGATGAGATATACAAGACTCTCAGAGTGATGAAGGCTACAGATATAGAGGGGGTAGAGTTGTCCTCTTACAGGCTGAAGGGAGCGGCACGTTCATGGTTCAAAATGTGGGAGGATTCCCGTGAAGAAGGAAGCCCTCCGGCCAGATGGGATGAGTTCGTAGATGCATTCATGGACCACTTCTTGCCTACCGAGGTGATGGCAGCCCATGCCACGGAATTCGAGGTCCTTAAGCAGGGCAGTATGAGTGTTTGGGAGTATCACATGGAGTTTGTAAGGTTGTCCAAGTACGCTCCTCATTTAGTGTCGACCATGGATGCCCGGGTTCGACGGTTTGTTCAGGGCCTTAGCCCTTTGGTAGTGAATGAGGCCGCCACAGCAGCTTTGCACTCAGATATGAACTATGGGAGGATCGTGGGATTTGCTCAGGCCACAAAGGCCAGGAAATTGAAGATTCGTGCAGAAAGAGAAAGTAGCAGCATAGCCCGGTCAATGGGTCATTCAGGGAGATCACTTCCAGGGAGAGGGTCATCAGGGCCATCCCAGTCATATGCTCAGTCCTCCGCGAGTGCACCGCCATCAGTGCACAATCATCAGCAGGGCAGTCATTCGAGACCCGATTCAGATAGCAGGAGGTCTCGTCAGTCTGGTCGTCCTGGGGTGAGGTCCCAGCAGCAGGGGAGACCTACATGCCCCAAGTGTGGGAGATTTCATACAGAGACCTGCTACCTTGACATGCCGAAATGTTTCAGGTGCGGGGTGAGAGGTCAGATTTAGAGGGACTGCCGTGCACCCAGTCAGGGTATGGGTAGGGGATCTGCTCAGTCATCCAGTTCTTCGGCTGCTACATCATCAACGCGTCCTCCAGCATCAGCAGGACGTGGCACAATTAGCGGTGGAGCTCATGGTAGGGGTGGACCTAGCCGATTCTATGCGTTGAGTGGCCGCCAGAGTGTAGAGGCTTCTCCAGATGTTGCCACAAGTATCTTGTCTGTACAGAATATTGATTGTTATGCCCTTATTGATCCGGGGTCCTCACTGTCTTATGTTACTCCATTCATTGCTTCAAGTTTTGGGATAGAACCCGAACAACTTCATGAGCCGTTCTCTGTGTCGACTCCGGTTGGTGATTCTATTACAGCCTCACGAGTCTATAGAAATTGTGTTGTCACGGTCAGTGGTCATGATACCACTGCCGATCTTCTTGAGCTTGGGATGGTTGATTTTGATGTAATTATGGGGATGGATTGGCTCTATTCATGCTTTGCCAAACTCTATTGTCGGACGAGAGTTATGAGGCTCGAGTTCCCTAACGAGCCAGTTATTGAATGGAGAGGAAATGGTGTAGTGCCAAGGGGTAGGTTTATTTCCTACCTTAAGGCTTCGAAGATGATTAAGAAGGGTGTATCTATCATTTGGTTCGGGTAACGGACACCACCTCAGAGGTGACTACCCTCGAGTCCGTGCCAATTGTGAATGAATTTCCTGAAGTGTTTCCGGATGAGCTTCCGGGCATTCCGCCGGATAGGGAGATTGATTTTGGGATCGATGTATTGCCAGATACTCAGCCAATATCCATTCCACCATATAGAATGGCGCCGGCAGAGTTAAGGGAGTTAAAGGAGCAGCTGAGGGACTTATTAGAGAAAGGGTTCAACGACCGAGTGTGTCGCCGTGGGGTGCTCCGGTTCTTTTTGTCAGGAAGAAGGATGGGTCACTTCGAATGTGTATTGATTATCGGCAGCTGAACAAAGTCACCATCAAGAATAAATATCCTTTGCCTCGAGTGGATGATCTGTTTGACCAATTGCAGGGAGCGAAGTTCTTCTCAAAGATTGATTTACGGTCTGGGTACCACCAGTTGAAAATCAGGGAGCAAGATATTCCTAAGACCGCCTTCAGAACTCGTTATGGTCATTTTGAGTTTTTGGTTATGTCTTTTGGGCTAACCAACGCCCCAGCAGCTTTCATGGACCTTATGAATAGGGCTTTCAAGCCATTCCTAGATTCCTTTGTGATTGTATTCATTGACGACATCCTCATCTACTCTCGGAGCAGGGAAGATCATGCCATTCACCTCAGGAGCAGCATTGCAGACCCTTCTTCAGCATCAATTGTATGCCAAGTTCTCAAAATGTGAGTTTTGGTTGGAGTCCGTAGCCTTTCTAGGGCATGTTATTTCCAGTGAGGGGATTCAGGTGGATCCTCAGAAGATTGCGGCAGTGAAAGATTGGCCTAGACCCACGACCCCAACAGAGATTCGTAGCTTTTTGGGTCCGGCAGGGTACTATCGGAGGTTTGTAGAGGGATTCTCAACCCTCGCTTCCCCATTGACAAAACTGACGCAGAAAGCAGTGAAGTTCCAGTGGTCCGATGCTTGTGAGAAAAGTTTCCAAGAATTGAAGTCAAGATTGACCTCGGCACCAGTATTGGCCTTGCCAGAAGGCACAGAGGGATTTGTAGTTTATTGTGATGCCTCCAGGAGTCGGTTTGGGATGTGTATTGATGCAGCACGGGAAAGTGATAGATTATGCTTCCAGGCAACTCAAGAATCACGAGAAGAATTATCCGACGTATGATTTGGAGCATGCAGCTATTGTGTTTGCTTTGAAAATATGGCGGCACTATCTTTATGGAGTTCATGTAGATGTGTTTTCAGACCACAAGAGCCTCCACTATTTGTTCAAACAGAAGGACCTGAATCCGAGACAGCGGCGGTGGTTGGAATTGCTTAAGGACTATGATATGAACATATTGTACCATCCAGGGAAAGCAAATGTGGTAGCCGACGCTCTTAGTCGAAAATCCATGGGTAGTTTGGCTCATTTGGGTATGGATAAGATACCCATGGCTTGGGAGGTTAACCAATTGGCCAGTTTAGGGGTTCGTATTTCGGCGTCAGATGAGGGGAATGTTTTGGTGCATAATGGAGCAGAATCATCATTGGTTGCGGAAATCAAGGAAAAACAGTTCATGGATCCAGCATTGGTTCGGGTGAAGGAAGCAGTTATGAATGACAAGACCTCATCATTTGTACTCAACAGCGAGGATGGTGTATTGCGGTGTCAAGGTAGACTATGTGTTCCAAATGTGAACGAGCTTCGGGAAAGAGTGATGACAGAGGCTCATATTTCCAGGTATTCGGTGCACCCAGGTTCCACGAAAATGTATCATGACCTCAAGGAGATTTATTGGTGGAACGATATGAAAAGAGATATGGCAAGCTTTGTAGCTAAATGCCCGAACTGTCAGCAAGTGAAGGTCGAGCATCAACGGCCTGGTGGATTAACTCATCTTATAGAAATACCAAGCTGGAAACGGGAGATGATCAATATGGATTTCGTGGTGGGGTTACCTCGCACTCAGTATAAGTTTGACTCAATATGGGTGATAGTGGATTGACTCACCAAATCAGCTCACTTCCTGCCAGTCAAGTCCACTGATACTGCGGAGCAATATGCAAGGTTGTACATGAAGGAAATAGTAAGGCTTCATGGCACTCCACTTTCTATTATCTCGGATCGCGGGGCTCAGTTTACAGCTAACTTTTGGAAGAAGTTTCAGCAAGGTTTGGGAACTCAGGTGAATCTCAGCACAGCTTTTCACCCGCAGACCGACGGCCAGGCCGAGCGGACCATTCAGACGCTTGAAGATATGTTGCGGGCTTGTGTCTTGGATTTCAAAGGTAATTGGGATGAACACTTGCCACTGGTAGAATTTGCTTACAATAAAAACTATCATGCTAGCATTCAGATGGCCCCGTTTGAGGCATTGTACGGGAGAAGATGTAGGTCGCCAATTGGGTGGTTTGAGGTAGGTGAAGCGGAATTGCTAGGGCCAGATATGGTGTACGAAGCTATGGAAAAGGTCAAGGTTATTCAGGAGAGAATGAAAACAGCACAGAGTCATCAAAAATCCTATGCAGACGTTCACCGAAGGGACTTGGAGTTTCAAGTCGATGATTGGGTGTTCTTGAGGGTATCTCCTATGAAGGGAGTCATCCGATTCGGAAAGAAAGGGAAATTGAGTCCTAGGTATGTCGGGCCATATCGGATCGTTCAAAGGATTGGTCAAGTTGCTTATAGGCTAGAGTTGCCTCCTGAGATGTCATCAATGCATCCGGTATTCCATGTGTCCATGTTGAAGAAAGTGATTGGAGATCCATCCACCATCATGCCAGTCGAGGCTATTGAGGTTAATGAAGATTTGTCGTATGAAGAAGTTCCAGTCGCCATTCTTGATAGGCAAGTCCGTAAATTGAAAAATAAGGAAGTTGCCTCTGTTAAAGTATTATGGCGAAGTCAACAAGTTGAGGAGGCCACATGGGAAGCAGAAAAAGAGATGAAGGAAAAGTACCCCCATTTGTTTGATCAAGCCTAGAAGAAATTAGGTGACCCTTCTACTCCTAGTAACTGTCATCTTGTCCAAGTTGTTTCTCTTTTAGTATTAGTGAAGTCTCCTTCATTTTGTAATGAGTTAAATGTGTTGTTGCCTTGGGTTACTTGAACCTTTCTTGATAAATGAAATCCTTATAAAGATTCATGTGTTAAATAAGCAACTAATAGTAAGTGTGGATTGGTAATGGTTTGTTTGTGTGTACATAGTGTATTAAAATGATTAAATAAGGAAAGAACTCATTGAAGTGACTATTTTATGTGCAATAGTAACAATGTGATAGAATATGTGCATTCGTTGAGGTAAGAAAGTATATACCAGTTGTGAAAAGTGTTGTATTTGTGTACTGTTGTTTGGTAATGTGTTTCGGGGGCCCTCTGACAGGTGGATATGTCCATAATACAAAGGAAACTCTGGCGAAATTTTTCTAAAATATAAGAGTTAGTCAAAATTTTGATGGTTGCATATCATGTCTTTCAAAACTAACTCATTTATTTCAAAATCCTCATTCGAGGACGAATGATCTTAAGGGGGAGGATGTAAGGCCCCGTAAAAGTTTTGTGCATAAAACCTAGTAGCTATAGTGTCATGGTCCGAATAATGTGTTAGGAATGCGTAGAATTCTTCGCGGCGAGTTTGCGAGCAGCGGTTCGGACCCTTGGTAATGATTTAAGTTTCAAAAATGTAGAGAATCAATTTTTCCAGAAAAGTGTCAATTTTGCGGTCAAGAATGCGACCGCAGATCTGCTATGCGGACCGCATTCTTGCCGCAAAGCTTACCAGAAGGGTTCCCAAAATCATGTTGAAAATGCGGTCGATATGCGATCGCATAATGAATCTGCAGTGCACTTTGCGACCGCAGATCAAGAATGCGGACCGTATTGTGGTCGCATTCCTTAACAGAACTTGTGTAATTTTGAGGTCATTCCGCGGTCACTTTGCGGACCGCATGTTGATTCTGCGATCGCAGAATTAACCCCGGCCCATATTTTTTAACATTTTGACCCGATCTCTTCTTTAATATAACACCTTTCACCCTCATTTTTCTCATATTATCTTACCAAAATTAGAGAGAGAAGAGAGGGGTTTTAGAGAGAGAAGTTCTTCATCTTCAAAGATTGTTCCAACCACTTAATTCCAAGGGATCCTAGGGCAAGGATTCAACTTCCCCAATCTTTTCAAGGTAAAAACCCTAGCTATTTTCTCTAATTTTCAGTTTTAAATTGGGTAATGAGAGGTTTGCATATAATAGCTTTTGAAAATGGAATTTTACACTCATGCATGATTATTGAACTTGATTTTTAGTAAAAGAAGTGAGTAGAAGTAAGAGTCTTCAAGAACAAGGTTGGCAAGAGTAGGATATCTTGGGTAAGCATAAAGTAGGAAGTTAAAGGAAGAAAACCCGGTACCAGGTATGTATGGCTAATTTTGATTCTTGTGAAATTGCCTATATGTGTGAAATTTGTTTGGTTCTTGTTAATTTGACAAATTGTGTGAAATTCTTGATGTTGTTTTTGGGATGTTCAAAGTTGTTGTTGAACTATGAGTGATGTAATATGAGATATGAGCCGAAAGACAAATGAGAATTGAATTTGGTAAAAGAATTGCGAATAATGGCAAATATGGTACCTTATGGAAAAGAAACGAAGCACTTGAGGTGTGGTAAGTTATTGAACATAAAAGTATGAACATTCTCGGTTTTGGAACACTTGTAACTTGGTTGTGATATTGGCTTGAGAAGTAATTGAGAACATGAACCAATGTGTAAGTTGCTTATTTGAACTTGTTGTAATTGTGTGTAGTACCTTATCTGCTGTTTGTGATTGTTGTGTTTGAAAATTGTACGGTGGGATCGGGTTGCGCGCCGCAACATGAAGAAATAAGGTGTGGGTTGGGGTGATAAGGGTGGCCGAGGTAATAAGGGTGGTCAGGGGTAATAAGGATGGAAAGCGATCGAAATCGCTATAGAAAATTTATACAAAAAAAATCAATGATGTAAAATTTTGGGAAGGAGACAGCAGGAGAGTTTGCAACCTGTGGGGCACTGATTGCCCCTTTGTGTGACTACTTGTGCTTTACGTGATTGATTGGTTGTTGTTCAATATGATGATCTTAGAAGGTGCTTTGTGTTGAGATTTATCTGAAATGAGGAAAAATGTGGAAAACTTGGTTGGCTGGCTTAATTAATTCATGATGTAATTCAATGGCTTGAGTTTACTTGGGACAAAGTTTGTCCATACATACCAAGTACAATTCAAGTGTACTGACGTCCCTTTTGCCGGGGACGCTACATTCATGTTATGATTGTAGGTGGTTCAGTAGCAGGCACTCCAGCGCATCGGCAGTAGTATTCTTCACCTTCCACTGCCCGTTTTGGTGAGCCCCTTTCTTCCTCGGGGCCCTGTGTGATTCATGCCACTTTTGTTTAGGTTTAATTTTGGGTTTTTGCAAGGTATAGCCGGAACCTTGTTACCGGCAAGTATTGTATTCCCTTTTGTATCCTAGAGGCTCTGTAGACAAGTAAACTGTGGGATTCCAGTCTTATGTATATATTATGTTATGTCGGGCGTTGTAAAAACTGTAAATTTGTTAATGAATCACTCGAATGGTTTAATTTGTTTAATGTGAAATCATTCATGGTTAGTGAGATATTTGGTTAATGAGAAGCAATCAACACAGGGGTAATGCGTGGGAATGAAAGGCACCCAGGTCCGTTTGACTGGGGCAACCCAGTCAAGCGCCGGTCATGTCCCTCGATTTGGGGCGTGACATGGGCACCTAAATGGAATGACATGAAAAGTATTCCCTACTTATACAGGTGGGCACCTAATTGGTAAAATATGAAAAATATTCCCTTGTTATACAGGTGGGCGCCTAAATGCAAAGACATGAAATGTATTCCCTAGTTAGTATTTCCTTGTGATACAGGTGGGCGCCTAAATGCAAAGACATGAAATGTATTCCCTAGTTATACAGGTGGGCGCCTAATTGGTAAAATATGAAAGGTATTCCCTTGTTATACAGGTGGGCGCCTAATTGCTAAGACATGAAAAGTATTCCCTTGTTATACAGGTGGGCGCCTAACTTCTAAGACATGAAATGCATTCCCTCGTTATACAGGTGGGCACCTAATTGCTAAGACATGAAAATTATTCCCTTGTTATACAGGTAGGCGCCTAACTTCTAAGACATGAAATGTATTCCCTTGTTATACAGGTGGGCGCCTAATTGCTAAGACATGAAAAGTATTCCCTTGTTATACAGGTGAGCGCCTAACTTCTAAGACATGAAATGTATTCCCTCGTTGTAAAGGTGGGCGCCTAATGCTAGGACGTGAAAAGTATTCCCTTGTTATAAAGGCGGGCACCTAATTGCTAAAGACATGAAAAATCCCTTGTTATACAGGTGGGCGCCTAATTGGTAAAGACATGAAAATGTATTCCCTTGTTATACAAGTGGGCGCCTAATTGCTAAGATATGAAATGTATTCCCTTGTTATACAGGTGGGCGCCTAATGTAAAGACATTAAAATGTATTCCCTTGTTATACATGTGGGCGCCTAATCATCTAAGACATAAAACTGTATTTGAACTTGTTTCCTCGTTCAACCGAGAAATTTTTTGACAACGATAGAAAATTTTCTGCCCCAGTTTCGGTGACCTTCCTTGTGGCGTGTCTTCCTGCCATCACCAACCTTTATTTTCCTGTAAGATCAAAGAAAATCATGTTAGTTTAAAACATGGTGAGTGATCTTGACACTCCTGCTGGGGGATTATTTTTTCCTTTTCCTTTTCTTGCTATGTGCCTCCTAACTGGTTGGGGATAATATTAATTGCTGGGATGATTTTTCTGTTAGGGATGGACTTTCCATTCATCCGTTTCACTCTCTCTTGTTTCAAAACACTCTGGGGAGTCTTTTCAACTCCAAACCACTCTCTTTAAGAGTTTCTCTTTCCTTCAATACTGTAGGGGATACGATGTTATTAGCTGGGGATATTGTTGTTAATGATGCGGATACTGGGATTATCTTGTTGTGGATGGATTCTCCCTTTCTCCCTCCCCTTTTCTGTGCGGTCTGACCATCTCGGGACTTGGTCAGTCATCTATCGATGTTCTGCTGGGGGTCTTCTGGGAACTTGATCTATAAGTTCCTCAACCATTGCTTTCCAGCTTTTCTCCATATTTCCCTTTGTACCATCTCGGCGACTGGTAGTAGACTCTAAAAAATCTTTCTTTTAATATAAAAAACAAATTTCTGGAAAAGTCTTTTAGACAAAGAGATGAAAAGATAGAAAAAGAGAAAAATCTTTCTGAACAATATGCTGGGGAAAAGAAAAAGAAAAGAACTTATCTAAATGGTATGACTGGTCCCACTGATCATGTCTTTCATTCCGGATTAATCGACCCAGTCTATTTGCATCAGCCAATTTTTCCGATGGCCTCATTTGCCGGGGGTAAATAGATGCGCAACTCTTTGCCATATATGGATCCTTTTCGCCAAACTCATCTTGTCGACTCATAGCGCCCTTCGAGGGGTTTTCACTAATGAGACTCTCTCATTTCTCTCAGCTCCCGTTGCCTTAAGGTACATGTGAAGTCACCCTAAGACTCTCTCATTTTAGTTATTTTAGCTTATGTCGCCTTATGGTGCCTATGAAGGTTTTCACCGATAAAACTCTCTCATTTTATTTTTCAGCTGGGGATTGGATTGTTACCGATAAGATTCTCTTTGCTGGGAATTCTTTTGGCTATCCATTCTTTTCAGCTCATGATCCTTTTTAGTCGAGGATCAATATATTACCCCGGGCTCTCATTTTCCTGACTTGACACCTATTAAACAATGATCGGGAGGTCTTTTTCGGACATAAGATGGGTGGTTTTGTGTGGGTAAGAAAAGAAAAGGTTATCAATAAATTCAAAATAACTTGATGGGTAAGGGAGTACAACTCTTGGAATCCAATTTCTTAAAAAAAAAAAACTTCTGCCCCAGTTTTCTTGCTTGGGGACTTTTGAATTGCGTGACATTTTGTCACTTCGCGACCTAGGCATGAGGCGCCTACGTATCCTTTCTTGAGGAATCAGGTCAAACGTTGTTCACACTGTTTTGCTTTGTTGTGATTTTCTTATCATCCTTTTTTTTCATTTTTTTTCATTTTTCATTTTCTTTAACGATTCCAAAAGAGGGGTATGAAACAAAATAATTAAGGCTCAAAAAGGAAAGCAAAGGTTGAAAGTGTTTGGATAGAAGAAAGAACTGCCTCCGTCATTTCATTATCCAATAAGCACCAAATACAAATAAACGAGCAAATAATTATCATGTTTAAGGAAATTACACATAATATCTCTTAACCGCATCAGAATTGATAGCCATGTCGGTGCTTCTTCCTTCAATATCTGTAAGACATAAAGCGCCGTTGGATAACACCCTGGTCACAGTATAAGGTCCTTGCCAATTTGGGGCGAACTTGCCTTTTGCTTCAACTTGACGCGGGAGGATCCGTTTCAATACTTGCTGCCCTACTTCAAATTTTCTGGGGTGCACCTTCTTATTGTATGCTCTTGCCATTCTCTTCTGATACAATTGGCCATGACATACTGCTGCAAATCTCTTTTCATCAATTAAGCTTAGCTGTTCTAGTCGAGCTTTGACCCATTCATCATCATCAATCTCAGCTTCAGCGACAATTTGGAAAGACACAATTTCAACCTCCGCTGGTATTAGTGCTTCAATTCCGTATACCAACAAATAAGGAGTTGTACCAACTGAAGTACGAACGGTAGTGTGGTAACCTAACAATGCAAAGGGTATCTTTTCATGCCACTGTATGGACCCTTCTATCATTTTTCTTAGTATCTTCTTTATGTTCTTGTTAGCCGCCTCAACTGCACCATTCGCCTTAGGACGATACGGGGTGGAGTTATGATATGTAATCTTGAACAATTGACATACTTCTTTCATCAAACTACTTAAGATTAGCACCATTGTGTGTGATGATTACCTTTGGGATCCCAAATCTACAGATGATATGGGAATGGACAAAGTCCACCACTGCCTTCTTGGTCACTGACTTGAAGGTCTTTGCCTCTACCCATTTGGTGAAATAATCAACGGTTACCAGAATGAACCTATGACCGTTGGAAGCTACCTGCTCAATCGGTCCAATGACATCCATGCCCCATGCAACAAATGGCCATGGTGCTGACATTATACGTAATCTTTTGGCGGAGAATGAATCAAATCTCCGTGTACCTGACACTGATGGAATTTTCGCACGAAGCTTATACAATCACGCTCTATAGTGAGCTAGTAATATCCTGCCCATAGGATCTTCTTCGCCAATACATATCTGCTCATATGCGATCCACAAACTCCGGCATGGACCTCTATCATTACTGTCATGGCTTGACTTACGTCTATACATCTCAACAATCCCAGATCTGGGGTTCTTTTGTACATCACTCCTCCACTAAGGAAAAACACATTTTCCAATTGCCGAAGGGTTCTCTTTTGCTCTCCGGAAGCTTGTTTCGGGTATATCTCCATTCGGAGGTATTATTTGATATCATAAAACCACAACTCACCATCCATTTCTTCCTCTATCATGCTACAATAAGCATGCTGCTCGTGAACCTGGATATGCCATGGGTCAACATGAACTTTATCTGGGGGGTGCAACATTGACGCTAAGGTGGCCAATGCTTCGGCAACCTCATTGTGAACTCTCAGAATGTGTCTGAACTCCACCGATCGAAATTGCTTGCTCAAATCGTGCAAGCACTATCGATATGGTATAAGTTTCAAATCCCATGTTTCCCATTCACCTTGAATTTGATATACCAGGAGGTCCGAATCCCCCAAGACCAAGACGTCCTGGACATCCATGTCTGTGGCTAACCGTAACCCCAAAATACAGGCCTTATATTCAGCTATGTTGTTTGTGCAATAGAAATGCAGTTGCGCCGTAATAGGATAGTGATGTCATGTTTTTGAAATGAGTACCTCTCCTATTCCCACTGCTTTTGAATTTGCGGCTCCATTAAAGAAAAGCTTCCATCCCGGTTCCTCAGTCGATTCTACCTCGTCTATATGCATCACTTCTTCATAAGGAAAATACGTCCTCAATGGCTCGAACTCTTCATCAATAGGGTTCTCAGCTAAGTGATCAGCCAATGCTTGGGCCTTCGTGGCCGTCCTCGTCACATAGACGATGTCAAATTCTATAAGTAATATCTGCCATTTCGCTAACCTCCCTGTGGGCATAGGCTTGTGAAAGATATACTTCAATGGGTCCAAGCGTGAAATGAGTTAAGTAGTATATGATGACAGATAATGTTTTATCTTTTGTTCTACCCAAGTTAGGGCGCATCATACCTTCTCTAGTTAAGTGTACTTAAACTCATATACTGTAAATTTCTTGCTGAGATAATAGATGGCTCGCTCCTTCCTCCCTATACTATCATGTTGCCTCAATACGCAGCCAAACAAATTCTCTCGTACCGTCAGATAGAGAATCAGTGGTCTTCCTGGTTCAGGTGGAACCAATACGGGTCGATTTGATAGATACCCCTTGATTTGGTCAAATGCTTCCTAACATTCCTTCGTCCATTCTACCGTAGCGTCTTTCTTCAACAGCCGAATATGGGCTCACAGGTTGCTGTAAGTTTAGCAATGAATCTACTGATATAATTTAATCTTTCCAACAGACTCATCACCTCCGTTTTGTTCTTCGTCGGTGGCAAATTCTAGATGGATTTGATCTTTGATGGGTCAAACTCAATGCCTTTCTGGCTGACGATGAATCCTAGTAGCTTTCCTGACGGAACCCCAAAGGCACATTTGGTCGGGTTGAGCTTAATATCATACCTTCGAAGTCTTTGGAAGAACTTCCTTAGGTCTACTACATGGTCTTCTTGCCGCCTGGATTTTATGATCACATCATCCACATACACTTCAATCTCTTTGTGTATCATGTCATGAAATACAGTAGTCATTGCTCTCATGTACGTTGACCCAACGTTCTTCAAGCCGAATGACATTACCCGGTAGCAGTAAGTTCCCCATGGCATAATGAAAGCTGTCTTTTCTGCATCTTCTTCATCCATTAAGATCTGATGATATCCTGCATAGCAATCCACAAAGGATCCGATCTCGCGGCTAACGCAATTATCAATCAGGATATGGATGTTGGGCAATGGAAAATTATCCTTAGGGCTCGCCTTGTTGAGATTGTGGTAGTCAACATATACCCTGATCTTCCCATCCTTCTTTGGCACTGGTACCACATTGGCCAACCAATCGGGATATTGGGTGCCACGAATAATTTTTGCCTGTAGCTGCTTGGTTACTTCTTCCTTGATCTTCACACTCATATCTGTCTTAAATGTCCTAATTTTTTGCTTGACAAGAGGGCATGCCGGGTTAGTGGGCAATTTGTGAACCACTAAATCGGTGCTCAATCCTAGCATGTCATCATATGGCCATGCGAAAATATCTTTGAATTCAATGAGGGTTTTGGTTAATTCCTCCCTAATACTTGGCACAATGTCGATGCTGATTTTTGTTTCCCTAACGTCATCTTCATCCCCTAAGTTAACATCTTTAGTGTCATTTAGATTGGTCTTTGGTTTCTCTTCGAATTGGCATAATTCCAAGTTTATGTCCTCAAAGGCCTCATCCTCGTCGTATTCAGATTCGTTATTTAACTCAATCTCTTGTTCAATTATGTTGGAGATGGATTAATTATTTAGACTAGGTCGAAGATCCGTTGTGCATTCCATGTCATTAGGATCAGTAAAAGAAGAACTGTTCAGAAAAAAAAAAGAAACTAAAATTAAAACAAGAAAAGAAAGGAAACTTTCATTTTTATTAAGAAATGCGGAATAACAGAGTTTCACACTTGAAGAAATAAAAACAAAACCAAAATGGATTACAACTCTAGGATAATCCAGGAAACAAGAAAGAAAATCCAGAGCCTACTACCAAGACTCCCTTCGAGTGGGAAGATGAGTAACTGCCCAGTTGTTGATACCGGCCTTAGGGCCCACAAATTGTATGTCCACTTTGCGAGAACCCTCTCCAGCTTCTACCATATAGACATCAGCAAACATTTGTTCAAAGCTCCGATCCAAATCCCCATCCATATCGATCGATGGTCCTAGAATTTTCGGGACCGACGACTTCTTGGAACTTGCTCTAACAAAAGATCTGGAAAGGCGCGAAACTGGCTTGGGGAGATCCCAAACTCTTTTCTGCATTTTCTTGGTTCGCTCTACATCTGCCACAGTAGGTTTGAACCCCGGTCCAAAGGTCCCTAAATTTTCAGGCAAGGATATAGGCTGAACAATACCCTGAAGCTCTGCCCTCAGACCTTTTCCTGGCACAAACGCATTTCCCAGCATCTCTGAAACCATCATGACAGTTGTGGGAGCTATCCTGGGGAGTTGGAGGTTCTCTAGATTTTATCCACTAAAAGCCCGTCAAAAACCTGGTACACCCATGGTCCCTTGTCATTATCAATCTCTATGAATGGCACAATTTCATCTCCCACAAGGCTTGTATCATCATCACCGAGCACCACTATCTCCTACCCGTCCCATTCAAATTTCACCATCTGGTGTAATGTAGAAGGTGCCACTTTGGCAGTATGGATACAAGGTTGCCCAAGTAGAAGATTTTATGATACTGTTACATCAACCACTTGGAATTCCATGGTGAACTCTACTGGACCAATGATCAATTCCAGTATGATGTCACTTACCGTGTCGGTACCACCTCCATCGAAACCTCGGACACAGACGATGTTCTTGTGAATCCGGTCATGATCAATTTTCAGCTTGTTCAAAGTAGCCAAAGTACAGATATTGGCACTTGACCCATTATCAACCAATACTCGGGTGGCCACCGAGTCTTCACATTTCACGGTCAAATACAAGGCTTTGTTGTGTTCTGTACCCTCTGTTGGTAACTCATTATCAGAAAAGGTCACACGGTTTACTTCGAAGATTTTGTGCACTATCTTCTCCAAGTGATTTACAGAGATTTTGTCTGAAACTTGAGCCTCGTTCAGGATTTGCATCAGTGCCTGGCAATGATCGTTGGAATGAATCAGTAAAAACAGCAATGAAATTTGAGCTAGAGTCTTTCTTAATTGTTCCAAAATGGAGTAGTCTTGTGTCTTCATTTTCTTCAAAAACTCCTCAGCTTGTTCTTCCGTTACTGGCTTCTTTGCCACTGCTGGACAAGACTTTCTTAACTCGATGGGAGAAAAGCATCTCCCCGAATGAGTTAACCCCTGAGCCTCACCTATTTCTTCTTCCACTTGCTTGCCTTTGTACATTACCACTGCTTTCTCATACTTCTAAGGTACAACCTTGCTTCTAGCCACTAGCAGTTGGACTACAGGCTTGACGATGACCGGTTCCTGGCAAACTCCCTTTACAATAAATACGGGTGCACATGATGCTCCCGATACTACCACTTTAATTGCTTCTAGTTTCTTGGGAGTAATGGCTGGATTCTTCCCCAATATCACCACAGGTTTAACCTCTAACTTCTCCATATGTACCCCTGCTTCCTTATCGATCATCTTTTCTTTTGGGATAGCCTGGATCATTATCACTGTTTGTGATGGTTTCTTCGACTCTCCTCCTTCATGCACGAACTCAATCATATTATCCTCGTGGTGCGCCGGCAATGGGTTTTGATTGATGTTGGGCGCTTCCGATGTTTGGACCTCAATCTTATTGGCATCAATGTGATCTTGTACAGCATGCTTCAATCTCCAACATTTCTCAGTATCATGCCCTAGCATTCCTGAGTAGTACTCGCATCTTTTCGATTGGTCCACATTCTGGGGCGAGGGATTTGGCATCCTAGGCTCGACATGACTCAACAAACCTAACTGCCTTAATTTGTGGAACAAGGCGGTATGGGTTTCTCCCAATTCAGTAAAGGATCTTTGTCTCTGTAGCCTATCATTTTTAGAAGCTTTATTTCCGCAAAAAGCTGCCCCTGGAGGTTTCCTATAGGCCCTTATTGGAGGGTAGGAATTTTGGGGTGGTGGGTATGTGTTATGTGGAAGTAGATAGGTGTTTTGCGGAGGTGCATATGCATTTTGGGGAGCCGGTGCGCACCATTGCGGGTGAACCGGTAGTTGAGTGTATGTTTGTGCTTGGTGTACGGAAAAATGTGGTTCCTGCGGAGGATAGTAGTGTTGTGCTGGTCTCTGTGAAGAATGTGGATAATTTGGATTGTAGGGTCTGGGTTGGTTGTAGTATGTTTTACTGGCCCTGGACCAACTGCCTGCTTCCACAGTATCGACTTCTTCTTTTTTCTTTCTCCCCAGCATACCTCATGTGCCGCTTTGAATAGCTTAGGTTGTGGCTTTGAGTGCTGAGTAGTTCAGAATTTTGTCGGACCTTAGTCCTTCTTCTATCATGACCCCTATTTTCACCACCTCGTTAAAAAACTTTCCAACCGCTGTCACCAAGTGACCAAAGTAGGTTGGGTCCAATGTCTCTAAGAAATAATCCACCATTTCTCTCTCTCTCAAAGGAGGATCTACCCTATCTGCTTGCTCTCTCCACCAAAAACTGAACTCACGGAAAGTTTCACCGGGTTTCTTAACTGTACTTAGTAATGTGAGACGGTCGGGGACTATGTCCAGATTGTATTGAAAATAACTGGCGAATGCTTGGGCTAGATCATCCCAGGTGTACCATTTGTCCTGATCTTGCGTAGTGTACCATTCGAGCGCTGATCCGCTTAAACTTTGGCTGAAATAAGCTATTAATACCTCATCTTTGCCACCCGCCCTTCTCATTTTGCTGCAAAACCCGTGTATGTGCACCATGGGATTGCCATGCCCTGCGTATAAGTCAAATTTGGGCATTTTACCGCCGGTAACTGAGCGTCAGGAAAAAGGCACAAATCTTTGTAGGCCACACCGACCTGATTGCCCAACCCATGCATACCTTTGAGGGTTTGCTCTAGGCTTCTGACCTTTATCATCACCTCATCTTGTTCCGGAGCCTTTGCCAGCCTTTAATGCTCTGTTCGGACTTCCATGCGAGGGTTATGGGGTTCCGGTACATTGAAGGTAGGTTCTGGGGGATAATAGTGAGTATCATGAGCAGGAAATAAATGCTCGCTATTTGATCTATGTAGTGTGGCTGGCGGGGGTCCCATGAAAACAAGAGTGCTTGGCGGTGGGAAATGTTGGTTAGGTGGTGGAGCTTAGGTGTCATAGGGTCTTCTCCCTTGATAATAGTGATGACTTGGTATGCTTGTTGAAGGGCCTGGGTGCAGGTATTTCGGAGCATGTCCTATTGTAGGATTGGCTGGTAGTTCAGGGCTTTTTTGTGCTTTGTCCAAGGCTAAGTGTATCGCGCTCATTTCCAACCATATCCGCACTATTTTCTCCATGGCTTCTTTCAGTAATTTTCTAGTTGGCCTCTCTTCCTCGATGCTGTGCTTCGAAGTAGTCATGCTTAAAGGTAGAGGTCCTTTAGATCTAGTTGGATAGCGGTGTGGTGCCAGAACGTACTAACAACTAACTGATAGGAATTATGAAATAACAAACTTAACAGATTTAGTAATCACATATTGGGATGCAATGTTTGCTAATCAGTTAATCCTTTCTAACATGTCTTGCATGCGTCATCCCAGCTTGTCTTTGGAGTATTTACGGAATCTTAAAACTTTCCCCTTTCTTATTTTACTTTTCTTTTATCATTTATGGTGGTCGAATCTTAAGTGGATTGCCTACGTATTATGTCCCCACGTGAATTAGACGCAGCGTAGTTCGTGTAAATATAAAACACACAAGTATTTTTTTAAGGTTTTTCAACTCTCGTTCAAAAAACTTGATTTTAAAACCAAACATAAAAACAATGGACAAACATACTACTACCTTTTATATGAAGAGCAGAATAACTCACAACTAGACTCAAAACTTGAAAAATGCAAATTCAAACAAAACATGCTTTAGGGCTTTGAACTTCTGTGCCGGTGAGGCCCTGTCTGGCCTGGATGTGGTCCTCGGTGCAAGACCTCTTCGAAGATTCTTTAGTCCCCCCATAATTTGATAGATGTAACCCATGATAGAGAAGAAGAGGGCCTCCCGGGGCATCTGTTCACATGATAGGCATCTTATTTGAATGTAATGCCCAATCTCATCGATCCTTTCCCGAATGCCATCCCTTTCTCTAAACAATTGTTCTATCTACCGTTTTTTCAACCCCAATACTCGTGCATTGTCTGCAAATCGATCTTGGAATTTTTCCATTTGTTCTTCCATCATGGCCATCATGTTATAACATCATTTCCTGTCCTCCCTAGCTTCAGGGGCTTGTCTGAAGACCCGTTCTTGAAGAGTGGAATTTGCCTCTCTTAATATCCCGATGCTCATCTCATAACCCCTCTTGACCTGCTGCAAGTACTCCCTTCGTTCCATTGTGCCTTTCTCCCATCTGACCTGCATCCTTGCCCTGCTAGCCTCGAACCTCTCTAGACTCTCTTGGCTTTCCTTAAACTGTTGGTTCAATCTGTCTATCAACCTCTGGTCAGATCGACTCCTTGGTTGGTTGTTGGGTTCTTTTCTGATCCGCCTGATTCAAGCCTTGAGAGTGTCATTTTCTTGAGTTAATTTCTTTTTGACCCCTTCGTCAGCTGCAGTTTGTAAACCATTTTCATATTGGAGATCCTGGACATGCTTCTCTAGTTCCCCTATGCAGCCCTTGTACTCGCGTTCTTTGGCCAACCAAGCTAATCTTTCTTTAACTTTGTCATCGAAAGCTTGAATGTGGGGCATTTTGGCAGGCCTAACCATTTCAAGCTTGGGTCCAGGGCTCACGTGAAAACTCCTTTTAAATCAAGCAATATAATCGGGATCGACCTTGCCTTTAATAGGGTCAGGTACCATGGTGCTACTTTTTAGATACCGGCAATAGGGCCAATCTCTATTCACCAATTCTTCAGGAATAGTTGCCTCGGGGTGTAGTTCAATGGCTATATTTCTTAGGTCCGTTTCCTCAGGTATCACCTGATATCTTCCAAGTTGCCTCAAAACTCTTTGTGGCGCATATGGCTGTATACTTCTTGCTCCTATCACCATCAAGTAGCCTTTTGAAGCGGTCATGTAAATGATCTCCATTATCAGGAGCCACCCTATGGTCCATTCAATTTGATCTGCTCTCAACTTTCTCAAATAGGAAATCCATGCTTCAAACCCCTCAGGTGGTTCATAATCTTCCACCCTTTCTTCGTATTTAATGATGAAGTTGATCCCATATGAAGCATGTCTCAGGAACTTAGGGTGGTGTCGAATTTGTTCGATCATCCACATTTGCAGGAGAATGCTACAACCTTAAAAAAACTGACTCCCAGATTTGCACAAAGTCAAGGCCCGGTACATGTCAGACAACACAAGTGGGACAAGAGTGTGATCCTTTTTGTCGAAGAGAACCTACGGGATCCTAGCTATACGGATGTCTATTGTCCCTTTAGAATTTGGAAAAACCATGATTCCTAAGAATTCCACAATAAAAGCGAACCGGCGATGAATCTCGCACGTGCTCTTGTTCTGTTTGTTGTTTAGACCCTTTTCATGTGTTTCAAATCTGGTTGAGTTTCCGAATCTGTAATACAAAAAGTAGAACTTGCAACTCCCATTTCTCACGCGATCGTTACTCGTTTGCTTGCTGATTTTCAAAAGATCGAAGCATTTACGCACAAAGGGAGCCCTGGGAAATATAAGCTTCTGCTTTCTTAACTCCCGGCCGAAGGCAATGTACCCAGCTATTTATTCTTATGTGGGCGTGAGTTCAAAATCTGAGAAATGGAATACATTGTTAACGGGGTTCCAAAAAGTCACCAAAGCCTTGATTAAATCATATCGTGGCTTGATATGCAGTATGTCTAACAAAGGACCCAATTGGTCCTTTACCCAAACTTGGCCATCTTTATCTAGATCATCCCACCAATCTCGTAGTTGTACGTGAGCTCTTTCAATGATGACTTGGGGTGATTCCAGGATAGTATTCATTTGAACCTGTGGAAATTCAAGATTTAGGGGTGACTCTTATAAACTCTCCGTGAAAACACATTTTCTAGACAAAAACAGTATCACCGGCTTATTTATGACAAAATTAAATATTTGACACACTTTTTATGGCTATTTTTGCAAAAGAGAGATTGGACCCGATGGGGGTTGCCTACGTATGTCACGTCCGGTGAGAATCAAACCGGCGCAGTTCGCCAAAGAAAACAAACTAAGTTTGAAAACAAGAATCCTTTGTTCTTTCAAATAAATCCAAAAAATATTATTTTTTCTGAATATATTATTTTTAAAACAAGACACACTAAAATAAACTCTTTTTTTCTTCTTAATTTTGTTTAAATTTCTAAAAATAATTTAACAGGATTTTGACACTATTCGGGTAAAACTAGTGATTAATCCTCTACATTGTTACTTCTTTTTTTTTTTTAGTTTTCCAATATTTGAAGTGCCGATCTAAAAAAATAAATGCACAAAATAGGATGCAGCAGGATGGTCTTTTCACTTCAGGTTGCTTGTCCTAGACGAACCCATCCCCTATCTTGAGTCCCCTAAGTCAAATGCACATGGTGCAGATAAGCGTTATTACTAGGGATCTGGCATGAAGCTGTGTTTTACTAGGTAAAAGAAAAACGTGGGTTTTGGTCTAGAGTTAAGGTACCCGAGCGGACAACTGGGGCTGAGGAGGGGGCGATGTAACAGGAGCACTAAAGTCTGCCCGGCTTTATCACTTGCCCAACACTCGCTCTATTTGGAATAATGTTTTTAAAGGCGGGCTACGCGAACGTATGCACCATTTTTTAAAAGACTCAGAAAGAAGTAGGGTTTCGGCACAATTTATATACCGTTCAAAAATATCAAAGCGATAAAAACATCATTTTGTACATGTGAGCTCAATCATATAATAAAATCAGATAATAATAAATAAAGTCAAATACAACGATAATTCTAAGCTAGAATTTCTAACCTGGAACCAGTGGTTCTGGGTCATGTTCCCCAGCAGAGTCGCCAGAGCTGTCACACCTCCTTTTTCCGCTACCGCACGCGTGACAAGGGAGGTTTTTCATATTAAAGGACAATCGAAAGGGATTTATTATTAAAGATTCAGAGTCGCCACTTGGGAGATTTATGGTGTCCCAAGTCACCGGTTGAATCCCGAATCGAGGAAAGGAATGACTCTGTATTACAGTCTGCGTACCAAAAATCCGGATAAGGAATTCAGTTAACCCGGGAGAAGGTGTTAGGCATTCCCGAGTTCCGTGGTTCTAGCTCGGTCGCTTAACTGTCATATTCGGCTTAAATATCTGATTTTTAACAATTATGAATTTATGTACCAATTCTTACTTTGAACCGCTTTTATCATTTATTATATTGGAAGAGAATTACAACGTTGTGAGAATTAATCTCGAATTGCGTCACATAAAATGTATCTGCAAATTTTTAATATATTCCAACTTCGTTGAGATTTGGATTTGGGTCACATAAATGTGTACCCGAGTTTAGGGAGATGAAATTATTAAATACGCGCCTAAAGATACTAACACGTTATTATTTTTAGAATGCCGTAAAATTCGCTAAACGGCATGTCCCGCAGTCTAAGTATTTTTAATACATGTACGTTTATGAGGGCCCCGCAATTTTATGTTTCATTGAGCGAGGCTCGTCTTGTTTATTTTAAAAGGGCAGTCCTAAAGTGACTACATTCTTTCTATTTAATTCGTCTCTAAAGTAAAAGAGAAAAAATCTTAATTAATTACATGCTTGAAAAATTCAGGTCTCTTATTAATTAACAACTTAAGACAAATGCTAAGAAATATCTACAAATTTAGCTTTGCATAACGAGAAATTATTTTAGTGCCACATTCTGTAAGCGAATATTACGAAAAGTAAAAAATAATGATAAATAGAACATGGAATTTACAATTGATATTATAAAAATATACTAATGATACCCTAGCTAAATTAAACTTACATTATTAGATGAATAAACCTTTAAAGTTAATTATTTACGATAATTTTTGAAAGCAAATTCAACCTTACTCATTAATGCCTATTCAAAAGTTTATCAAACTTAACCTTATCTCGTTTTATTTGAACTCAAGTCACGCCTACCGGATTACGATCTTAACCTTACTATGACGAGCCAAACTTCAAATATAGAAGACTTACTGATTTCATGAAATTATTAGCTATATTATTTCTGCCTAGTGCTTGTATACGTGTGTTTTGCACAAGATTCAAAATCATGAACTACAACTCGCTTATATTCTAGTTTCATGAGTCCGAAATTACACTTTTATAATCCAACCACCTATTACAACGTTGTGAGAATTAATCTCAAATTGCGTCACATAAAATGTATCTGCAAATTTTCAATATATTCCAACTTCGTTGAGATTTGGATTTGGGTCACATAAATGTGTACCCGAGTTTAGGGAGATGAAATTATTAAATACGCGCCTAAAGATACTAACACGTTATTATTTTTAGAATGCCGTAAAATTCGCTAAACGGCATGTCCCGCAGTCTAAGTATTGTTAATACATGTACGTTTATGAGGGCCCCGCAATTTTATGTTTCATTGAGCGAGGCTCGTCTTGTTTATTTTAAAAGGGCAGTCCTAAAGTGACTACATTCTTTCTATTTAATTCGTCTCTAAAGTAAAAGAGAAAAAATCTTAATTAATTACATGCTTGAAAAATTCAGGTCTCTTATTAATTAACAACTTAAGACAAATGCTAACGAAATATCTACAAATTTAGCTTTGCATAACGAGAAATTATTTTAGTGCCACATTCTGTAAGCGAATATTACGAAAAGTAAAAAATAATGATAAATAGAACATGGAATTTACAATTGATATTATAAAAATATACTAATGATACCCTAGCTAAATTAAACTTACATTATTAGTTGAATAAACCTTTAAAGTTAATTATTTACGATAATTTTTGAAAGCAAATTCAACCTTACTCATTAATGCCTATTCAAAAGTTTATCAAACTTAACCTTATCTCATTTTATTTGAACTCAAGTCACGCCTACCGGATTACGATCTTAACCTTACTATGACGAGCCAAACTTCAAATATAGAAGACTTACTGATTTCATGAAATTATTAGCTATATTATTTCTGCCTAGTGCTTGTATACGTGTGTTTTGCACAAGATTAAAAATCATGAACTACAACTCGCTTATATTCTAGTTTCATGAGTTCAAAATTACACTTTTATAATCCAACCACCTATTATTGACTACATAAACGAAAGTTAAAATTACACTACGTTAAATGTATTATAGTCCATAAAGTTTCTATAGTTCAGTTCATACATGGCAAAACCATTCCAATACATGCTAAGATACATCAAATAGACTACTGCTTACACATGAAAACTAAATGCACAAAAACAGAGAAATTCCAATGGCCTCATTCCAACAATTCTATTACTTTCTTTCCATATATTTGAAAGCTTAGGATAAGTACCTGGTATATGAAACCAAAAAAGAGGAAGATCAGTGGAACAACAGTAGAACACAATAGCCAGCAACAAACACTAGTAACAAATGGAACAGTAGCATATCCCCCACAGCAAAAAAAAAACCAATTTTGCAAACCAGGAATACCAAACGCAATCACACGCAGAAATAGAAAGAACCAAAGCAATAGAACATCAGTTTTTTGGTTTTCAAACACTTAAAGAAAAGAAGCCTCAAGCTTCAATGACACAGTAGCAGATTAATGCTGGTTTCAATAACAAAAGAGACCTCACTTTCAGTTTTTCTAACTCTCAAACGATTGCCCTTTTGCCTTAAACTCTCTCTGTATTTTTTTCCTCCTAGTTCTCTGATTTATGTCCCTATTTAAAGAACAAAATCAATTCATTTTTAAAAACCAACTTTTACTTTTCCAGCTTGTATTCTCCCTTTAGCACATGTATCCCTATTTGCCTTTTATCATTCTCTCCCATGTTATTCCACTTTAGTTGGTCTAAGTATGGTTTTACCTATTAAACTAATCTCCAGAGTTCAAAAATGCAGTGAATATCCTATTCTAAAGCAGGTTCCACTGCCATTTTCATGTGCATTTTTAGCCTTTAATATTAAACTAAAATGTTTTCTGACTTTCCCTTACTAGTGTCATTTCCAAAATGTATTTGCACTATGGCTTGCCCTAATGGTTCAACACATGCTCAAGGGTGGCAGTCCACTAAGCTCTGAAATTTCTATTTAAATTGCAGCTAAAATTGATTCAGCTATAACCAATTCACATTCCTAAACTTGGCCATGAACAAATCAAATTTCAATTCAAATGATGATTCAGACCAAACTAGGCAGTATTGACCACATCACTGTCACATTGTTCTAACCAAACAAACATATACAACCAATCGATGAAATTCGTTTAATCAATTACAACACATATAATCGACAACAAATAATCGATAACAAATCAATGATTCACAATTCTTGGGCAAAATAGGGGAAATACGAAACTAATTATCCGACGACATTAATCGAATAGAATATGTATCCTATAACAAACATATATAAACCAACAAATAGAATCAAGCATCGACCAAATAAAAGGTCTTGTGGAGTAAAACACAAAAATTAACAAAAATAAAAAAAATAATAATACAACTAAACTAACAAATAGATATAAAATAGATAAAGATAGAAGAAAGAAAATAAATACCTAAAAAATGAAAAATGCGAAACAAATGGACTTGGACCACTTCGAACTCGAAACTTTTGAGGCCAAACAGACTTTAATCGAGTGTTCTCAAGTGAGAACACTTCGACTAAAGCCCATTAAACCATCAAAATTCTTCAAAACATGATCGAAATTCTTCTAGGGTTCTTGGGGCTTAGTTTGGGGTTCAAGTGGTTTGGGCTTAATTCGAATCAAACCAGTGTTGGTTTGGCTACGAGGGAAGTCAAGGGATGACAGGGTGTGAGTTTGGAGGGGATTGGGGTACCTTAGGGTCTGACTCGAATCTTCGATTGAATATTCGAGAAGCTGGAGGGTGATTCGAGGTAAACCAAGCCTGGATTAGGGTTGAGGGGGTCGTGGTGCTATAGGGGTGGTAGTTTGATGGTCACAGGCATCGTTGCCGCCGAGTTTATGGCGAAGGGGAGGGGTGGAAGCTAGCTAGGGTTCCTGGGGTTTCTGGTATTGGTGAGAGAGACGAAGGGGAAAAAAGTCATTTGGAAATGAAAGGTATAAGGGGTTTAGGAGTTTATGAAGTTTTAGAAATCAAATTCTTAATCTGGGCCGTTGGATGATTGGTTCTAACATCTCAGATTTAAAAGAAATGATGGGGCGATCCGGTTTGGTAACGGGTTGGGGTCGGATAGCGGATGTGGGCGAGGGTTGGAGGATCTAGACCGTTGATTAAGTGAGATCGACGGTCAAGATGGAGCATGACAGAACAACGTCGTTTGGGGCGTCTATGAGGTTTGGGCCAATTGGATCGGGTAAAGGGTGCAATTTGGGCTGGTTTGGGGTATGCCTGGTCCGATTTTCTCCTGATTTCCATCTCTTTTCTTTTCTTATTAATTACTAGTTTATTAAGAAACAAAATTCTAAAAATCAAATTAATTTGAAAAATACTAATTAACTTTTACTAACAAATAAAACACATAATTAAGTATCAATTAAAAAGAATGAATCACACAACTAGACTTGTAAGTGTATTATTTTGTGAATTTTTGGTAAAACCAAAACATAATTACTCTTAATAAATCCTAAGTAAAATACAACGTATTTTTGTGTTTTATATTTATTTAATCAAATAAACACGCACATACAAATGCAAACAATAAGAAAAAACTACACAAAATTCGCAAAAATACACATAACGCAAAACTATTTTATTTTGAATTTTTGGGAATGATCCTCACATAAAGCAAAAATCACGTACTCACAATAAGTGCATGGTGAGATAACTCATAAAACCTTGCCCTATAGTCGGTCACAGACATCTGACCCTACTCAAGGTGTTCAAACTGATACCGCAACTCTTCCCTCTCAAAGAGAGGAATATACCTATCTAGGAACAATTGTACAAACTGACCCCAGGTGATGGGAGAAGAACCGGCGGGCCTACCAAAAACATATGACTGCCACCATCTACGGGCCTGCCCTCAAGCTAAAAAGTAGTGAAGTCGATTCCATGGGACTCCAATATCCTTAAAGCGTGCAGTTTCCCCCTGCACCTATCGATGTAATCTTGGCCTTCCTCATGACGCTCACCCCCAAAGACTGGGGGTGAAGTCTGGTCCATCTATCCAGTAACTTCTGCGGATCAAAATTCACAGCGGGCCTGGATTGGGGTGCCACTGTAGTAGCTGGCTAAACCTCCTCTGCGGGTAGTGCACCCGGAGTCTGATATACTGTAGCTGCATGACCTGGAGCCTATGCAGTAGGGGTCTATGCTCCCCCATGCCTGCGAAGCAGCTGGGTCTGCTGGAAATAAACCAGCCTGAGTCATAGTGTCTATGAACCGAAGCATCCCACCCATGACCTCCTGAAATCCCGGCGCAATTATGAAATCCACCGGAGTAGGCACAACTGCGGGCACCTCGCCCTGCTATTCAACAATGGGAAACCCCGTAGGATCTTCTAGTGGTGCATCTAGAATAGCTCTGGGATACTCGCGTCCCCTACCGCGTGCCGGCACCCTCCCCCAGCCTCTACCTCGGCCTCTAGCAATGGGGGGGGGGGACTCCTCCCGTGTACGGAATGTCGGCGGTACGAGTCCCACCATCTGTGAGACAATAGAAGAGGAAATATTGTACACTGACCACTGCACGATGGAAAATGAATAAAGAGTAGTGTTTCCTAACACCCTATAGCCTCTCGACGATAAATACAAACGTCTCTGTACTGATCTACAAGACTCTATTAGGTTTTCCCATAACTTGTGACACCTACGTGAACCTAGTGATCTGATACCATATTGCTACGACCCATTTTCCATAATAGGTCATGATGGCGCCCAACACCATTATCAGGCTAGCCGATGCGAAAATGTGATTAAGTTCTCATTTTACTTTAACCAAAGATAGTTATACATTTTGAATTTAAAGTTAAGACTAGCAAAGATCATAAAGTACTAAAATAACAATACAACACAAAAATAAATGTCTACTACTATGTGTACCAGAACCTGGCGTCATAAGCCACAAGCAACTAGTAGAATATACACAAAAGAATAATACTCGATCCTGCTATCTAAATCTGGATAGACAGAATAACAAAAATAGAAAAGAAGACTTATTCGACAGCGGATCGGCTTGAAAGGAAAGCGGCTCACCGTAGAAGTCACAGACGTGCTGACTGATACGCACCAGAATGAGGTCCAGATCTACTTGACTCAAATCATGTACATTTAAGTGCCAAAACGTAGCATGAGTACATAAACAACATGTACCCAGTAAGTATCTCATCTAATCTCGAAGAAGTAGAGACGAGAAGTCGATTCGATACTTACTAAGGTCAATTAATATATATGTAAGTATGATGTGTTCAAATCATAGAAAATTAAAAGCATCAACATTTTATGGCAAGTGGTATAAGTCAAGTACTTTCCTACATAAAGTTTATAATTTATCATTCGAAATAACGGCAAAATAAAGCAAGTATAGGCTTTCCCACAATTTAACATGTGCACATAGTACCGAGGCGACGGCCCGAACCAACATAAATAAATTGTGCACTTGCCGAGGGTTGACGACTCACCTACAGATGCATCTATTCATACCGAGGTGATCGGTCTAGTCCACAAATAAAAATAAAATATCAAGTTCACACATATGACACATAAATGGTCAAAAAAACCAAGTCAAACTTATGTAACTATACAAGTATGCTCTTATTCCCTTTTGAAGTCTCTAGTATACACTTAGTGTTCATAATAATTAGTTAACATAAGAGATATATCTAATAGGAATGTTGTGGGTCCTAAGCTACCCGAACATTTAACATAGTAGTAGCTATGCACAGGCTCTCGTCACCTAGCGCGTGCGTAGTCCCCACATTTAGTAATAAATACTCAATCATTAATCTTATGGGGATAATTCCGTCTTACGAGGTTAGAAAGGAGACTCACCTCGCTCCAAAAGTGCACTTCCAATGTCCAGGAACGAGCCCAAGTACTTAATTCGAAGCCGAACAATCCAAAACTAATCAAACGAAGTAAGAACTAGTAAATAAAGGTTTACAAGGTCGAACTCTAGCTATTTAGGTAATTTTCTAACCATTAACACAAGTTTCCTAAATTTCGACCCCAGGCCCACGTGCCCGGATTCCGAGATTTTTCGAAGAAAGTTGTTCTCTATCACCTAAGGATCACAAATATATGATTTCTAGTTCATTACATGGCAAATTGTATGATTAAATCTTAGTTTTTATTAAACCCAAGGTCTTGCTCTAATCTCTTAATTTTACCTAATTTTTAGTGTTAAAACTACCTAATATTTATGTATTTGAACAAAAAGTGAGTGGGGATTACTTACCTTGCCATGATATGCAGAAACTCTCTCTTTAAAACCCCCAAAATCGCCAAAGTATGGTAAGAGATATGATAAAATGGCTTTGGGCTCGAATAAAATGAACCCTTCTGCCCAGCTATTTCCGCTTATGTGGAAGAATTCCGCTTCTGCGGACAAGAGCCGCTTTGCGGAAATGGGCAAGGGAGGCCTGGGCCATTTTTGTAGTCAGGATCTCCTTCTGCGAGTCTACTTCCGCGGAAGATCAACCGCTTCAACGGTTCTGGGCCTGGGAAGGTGGAATGCTTCTGCGGTCGGGGGTCTGCTTATGCGGTTCCTCTTGGTCAGACCCCTTCCGATTCTGCGATCATTAGACTGTATTTGCGGTCCAAGAACCACATATGCGGTTATGACAGATGCAGCAAATCCCAACCCTTTTCTAAGTTTCCAACTTCACTCGAACCTTGACCATTAGACGTTCGGGGCTCCGAGCCCCACCCGAACGTACGGACAAGTCTGAAATCACGAGGCAGGCCTACTTAAACCCTCAAAATACCCAATAAAACACTAATTTAAGGAATCACACCCCAAAACCAATTGAACCAAATCATTGAACTTCAAGTTCTTAATTTTCTTCCAACGGGTCAAAATACCCTTAAACTACTTGGATTGACACCAAATTTTACGGGTAAGTCTTAACTGATTTTTTGGACTTGTAACAAGTTTCGGAATTGAAATTCGAACCCGATACCTAGGAAAACAATGACCTCTTAGTTTATTTAGCTATTTGAAACTTTAACTTAACAATTTCACATAAA
The DNA here is from genome assembly GCA_032618575.1 of Nicotiana noctiflora. Classification (NCBI taxonomy): domain Eukaryota; kingdom Viridiplantae; phylum Streptophyta; class Magnoliopsida; order Solanales; family Solanaceae; genus Nicotiana; species Nicotiana noctiflora. The sequence goes on along the minus strand of JASVEL010000018.1, from coordinate 137,040 downwards.
AATTCATTACTCGGGTTAGGGACCTCGAAATTCATATTCGGGCATACGCCCAGGTCCCATATTTTCCCACGGACCCTAAGAAATTGTCAAATCACGATTCTGGATCCGTTTTCTCAAAATATTGACCGAAGTCAAACTTGACTTTTTTAGAGAAACTTAAAGAAACAACTAGACTTATTCTTGCTCAAAACTCTTCCAACTTCCGTACCACCCGTCCCTGCAAGTCATAAATTAGTTAAAACAAATACGGAAAATTTTATTTAAGGGAACAAAGTTCAAAAATGCAAAACGACCAGTCGGATCATTACATGTTGGTCACATGACAATAAATTATGAAGTTTCGGGTTTAAATTTTAACAGAGACAAATATATTAGGTAATCTTGTTTTGTTTATTGATATCCATGTTAGTGAAAGGTAGCAATACCTCATCAGATTTGTCGCCGGAATTTTCTTAATCTGTGTCGAAATTTGGCTACACTGCTGCTTAAATATCCCATTTTAGAGATTGAAATTATTTATTGTTAATTCATTTGTGAAAATCGATTCTATGTTCGCTGGTTGATATTGCATTTGACGGGTAAGGGGTCATGGATTCAAACTTCAAACCTCGTTGAAACCTGATTTTAAACAGTTTAAAAGAAATTCACTTACTAAGGATTGAATCCTCAAACTCATGAAACCTTCTTTCATTAATATATGTGCTTGTATTAGCACTTGTGCGATGCGCGAACATAAAACATTAACTTATGATTTGGTTTAACTTTAAATTAAATCTTCTATATATAAATTATAAATAATTATTTGATATTAATTAAGAAGCAGGATACGAAACCATTTTTTAAATCTCATAGTGGATAATTTATATTATTTTTCTATATCGGTAATAACCCAGCCCTTGTATTATATTTTATGGTCCATATTAAATAATAGTATACTTATAACATTGTGATCTGTCTTGTTTGAGCATATTAAATTATATTATTTTAATAAAATTCTTACTACCACTTTATTTATCAATCTCAAATTCAAATATCTTATCCTTCTACATTTTTAGACATAATTTTTTTCTCCTTTTTGTTCATTGCTTATAGTTTTTGCAAATTTATTGCTTAATATTTGTGACGACCAGGCCAGTCATCTTAAGAATTAATGCCCCGATCCTCTATTAATTGCTTTTTTCAAGACTATTTATGCTAATTTGAATTGTCGGGATGTTCGGTTTTGAACTTCGGAGAGTTTTAGGACACTTAGTCCCTAAATGAGAGCTTAAGTGTTGGGAAGTTGTCCGTAGTCGAAATAGTGTGAAGACGGCCTCGGAATGGAAATCTGATGGTTCCGTTAGCTCCTTTAGGTGATTTTAGGGTTGTGAGCGTATTCACAATGTGTTTTGGAAGTCCGTAGCTGATTTAGGATTGAAATGCCTAAGTTTGAATTTTTGAAATTTCTAGTCCGATAGTAAGATTTTGATCCAAGGGTTGGAATGAAATTCAGGAAGTTGCAATAGCTCCGTCATATAATTTGGGATGTGTGTGTAAAATTTTAGGTCATTCGAACATGATTTGGTTAGGTTTTTGATCGAAAGCGTATTTTGAAGATTAAAAGTTCATAAGATTGATCTTTGGTTTGATTCATCGTTTTGATGTTGTTTTAAGTGCTTTATAACTTCGAGCGAGTCCGTAGTAGGTTATATGACTTCTATGTATGATTAGACGGGGTCCCGGGAGCCTCAGAAGTGTTTCAGAAGGAAAACACATCTTTTTCCTCCTATTTTGAACTTTTGTATTTACTGTTTCTGATTTCCTTATACGCGATCACGAAGTTTCTCCCGCGATCGCGATGCATTTTTGAAGACCACCTCAAAATCATTCTTCGCATTTGTATCTGTCCTCACGCGTTCAGGATGCTCTTCTTATTTATTCATTGCGTTCGCATATAACCTTCCGCGATCACGAAGGTTTATTTTCCCATGCTTTGCGATCATATCCTCAACCACGCGTTCTCATAATAGTAGTTAGGAGTTGGGTCAGTTGGCCATTTTTATTCTTCGCGTTTGCATGAACCCCTCCGCGATCGCATAAGCCGCCACCCCACTGTTCTTCGCGTTCGCACCCCTTTTCACGTGAATGCGATGCGTGTTTCTTGGCATCCCTGAATTTCTTCTATGTGATCGCGACCATCCTTTTGCGATCGCGATGCACAAATATCTGGGTAGACAGATTTAAATCCCAAATTCGAAGGTTTTACCATTTTATTATATTTTGAGTTCTAGAGCTCGACTTTTGGCGATTTTTGAAGGGATTTTCACCTGGGTGATTTGGGTAAGTGTTTCTCACTCGACTTAGGCTAATTTTCATGAATCTTCTCTTAATTTCATCCTTTAATTTCGAAATTTGAATAAAAATTAGGTAACACTTTCTAGGCCAAATTATTGAGTTTTTTTGTGAGTGTTTGACGTCCGATTTGGGAGATTTTTGCATGGTTAGACTCATGAAAGTACGAGGATTCTGAAAATATTAAATTTATCCGGTTCTGAGACGTTGGTCTGAGGAGCATTTTGGTCATTTTACCTAATTTCACGCTTTAACTTTGAATTAAATAGTAGAATCAATTGCTTGAGATGTTAATTACAATGTGTGATTGAATTGAATAGATTTGGACCATTTGGAGTCGAGTACTCATGGCAAGAGCGCGGTTGCTAGTTGATTTTAGTCGGTTCGTGGTAAGTATATTGCCTAACCTTGTTTGGGGGCTTCCCCTTAGGATTTGAGTCTTCTTTGATGATTGTATTCCTTGTACGCGAGGTGACTAGTGCGTGCTCGGATTTATTTGTGGAAAATTTGCCCTTTTAGGCTCTTAGATTCTTGTAATCACCGAATATGAAGTTGTTCTTGATACGATTGAGTTTCGTATTACTAGTATCACCTTTACATGACTTACTTTGAATTTATCTGCTCCCTTTTTGCTATTCTTGTTGCCTAATTGACTTTTACTTGTTTCACTATAGAAATTTATCCTTCTATAGTCACATTATCATTCCTAATTGCTTGTCTTTATTTGAAAAGTATTATTTCTATCTCTCATGTAATTAATTGGTCTTAATTGGAAATAAGTTAGATATCCTATGTTTAGTTGATATTTTCTTAATTGTAATTATTTGATTCATGTTAACTTCCTTGTTGTTGAACTTAATATTATGGAATCGTTGTTTCATATTATTTCTCCCTTGTTGAATTATTCTTATAGCGCTTAATATTTCTCTATTACAGTTATTCCTTGTGAGTTAGTTGTACCGTCTTTTGGTAAATAGAAATACCTTGTTTATTCTCTTGCTTTGTTCCTGTATATATTGTCATTTGTTGTGTTTTACATGAGACTATGATGCACGATGTTTCTGCCATGCGGTTGTTGATGATGTGATGCATGAGGTTTCTGCCGTGCAGTTGTTGATACTGTGATGCACGAGGTTTTTACCGTGCCCTTGTTGATACTGTGATGCATGATGTTTTTAAATCTGTTTGAAAATAAGGCATATAGCCTCTTAGAATGAAGCTAGTTTCAGAAAAGTCAATCTGAGGTTGACTATGTAGTTAGAGGGCTCGGATGTGAATTCCGGTGGTTCGGTTAGCTTCGGAAGGTGATTTGTAACTTAGGGGAGCGATCAGAATTGAATTTGGAGGTCCGATGCAGAAATAGTCTTGATTGGTTAAGTTGGAATTTTGGTGGAATCCGATTTTGATAAATTTTATGTGCATGGACTCGTGGCGAGACGAGGATTTTGAAAATGAGAATTTCATAATTTTTTGAGAAGCGGGTCCGGGGCTCGGGTTTTGGCAACTTCATGTTTTTGGGTGTTTTTTGAGTTATTTCAAACGGGTTATGTTTCATTACCCTATTTTGATATATTCCTATTGGTTTTGATCAGATTCGGCAACCGTGGAGGTTGATTCTCGAAGAAAAGGCATTGCAGACTAGTTTTTAGAGCCGGTTCGAGGTGAGTAATGGGTGTGGATGATGACCTGAGGGTTTGAAACCCCGATATATCACTATGTGACGCTGTATTGAGGCGAGACACGTACTCTACTATGAGTGCGGGGTCGATTGTGATTGGGGACTACGACTTAGTCCGACTATGTGTCATTGTACTGTGTTGTTGGCTATGAATAAGCCGGTAAACCTTCTACTTGGATGGTTGTGGATATATTTGGGTTGTGTGCCAGTTATTTGGATCTCGTGAGATTCGTTATCATTGCTTCAATGATTATAGCATGTTTTGATGATATCAGTCCTAAGCTAAACACTGTCAAAAAATGATTTTTCAAACTCTAAGATTTCTGAACACTGATTTCTATTATTTCTGATAAACGGACTTAAACATGGTATTATCTGTGCCTGTGAGGCTTGCATTGCATGTAGCTGGACTGGTAGTGGATCAGGCTACGCGCCACAGCATATGTCAGGAATATTGCGCTTGGTTAGTAGGAGCCCCTCCGTAGTCTGAACCCCCAAAGTGAGCGCGGGTACCCAAATGGATCGGGCTATGCACCGTAGCGGTCATGTTCATATATCTGCATTGCATCATTTATTGCTGCTATACCGCTTTAGCTGTTATTGCTTTCTCTGAGACTTATACTGTTAAAAAGAGGTATTATATATCTTTACTGTGTGGTCTATTGGGTATTCTTACCTTCAATGTCTTTATACATGCTTATTACCACTGAGTTGGAAGTACTCACTCTACTCCTTTCACCTTGTGTGCAGATCCAGGGACATCACAACAGGGCTGACTCTCCAGCTGTTTCAGAGTTATATTCGGATTGACGAGGTAGCTGCTTGGCGTCCGCAGGACTCGACTTTCCCTGTTTTCCTTTACTCTTATATTTTTTCGCGTTTGTCAGATACACTATGTATAAAGTATAATTGTTATATTCGTTGGTAGAGGCTTTTGACTTGTAACCCCAGATTCTGTGTGGAGTGTTATGCTGTCTTTGGGATATTTCGTAACTTATGCTAAATTTCGTATTTTGCTTATCATTGTTAACGCTTTTGAAGTAAAATGAGATATGTAGCTTGGTATTGTGTAAAATTGGTCAGGCTAGCCTAGCAATGTGCTGGGCGCCATCATGACCGGGTTTTGGGGTCGTGACAAGTTGGTATCAAAGCCTAGGTTACTAGGCCTCATGAGTCTTAAGCCGGTTAGTAGTGTCTCGCAGATCGGTATAGAGACGTCTGTATTTATCCTCGAGAGGCTGCTACCCTTTTAGGAAACACTTCATATTCTTGAACTCTTGTCATGCAGTTTTATTGTTACGAGAACTGAACTTCTATATTATATTCTCTTGCAGATGGCGAGGACTCGTGCTACAAGAGGAGGTGGATGACCACCATTGCCACCAGCTAGAGGCCGTGGTCGCGGTCGTGGTAGTGGTCTCGGTAGAGCAGCAGGGGTAGTGCTAGTAGACCCACCTGTCGCCCCAATTCAGGATCAACCCCCAGTGGTTGAGGCTCCAGCAACACCCGCTCGGGCACCAGTAGTGCCTATTATTATTCCTGGCCTTCAGGAGGCATTGACCCAGATATTATCTGTCTGCACTGGTTTGGCTCAGGCAGTTTCAACTACTACCGTCGCAACGACATCTTAGACGGGGGTGGTCATCAGACCCCCACAGCTCGCACACCAGAGCAGTTTGTACAGGGATTTCAGATGCAAGAGGCAGCCCCTGCTCAGGTAGTTGCACCGGCTATTCTAGTTGCGCCAGCCCCAAGGTATGTTGTTCCGGTGATACCAGACGACGAGCAATGTCGCTTAGAGAGATTTGGCAAACTTCAGCCGCTTACATTCAGTGGTACTGAGGGCGAGGATGCCTAGGGATTCTTGGACAAGAGTCAAAGGATGTTGTGTACGGTAGGGATTCTTGAGTCTAGTGGGGTTCTTTTACTACATTCCAGTTTTCGGGTCCAACATTCATATGGTGGGAGGAGTTCGAGAGGCGTAGACCTGCAGGGGCAGTACCCCTTACTTGGCAGTAGTTTTGCACTCTCTTTTTAGAGAAGTATGTGCCGCAGTCCGGTAAAGAGGAGCTGCGCCGCCAGTTTGAGTGGCTAGTGTAGGGTGATATGACAGTGATTCAGTACGAGTTGAGGTATAGTCAGTTGGTCAAGCATGCTATACGGATGATCCCGACAGACCGGGAGAGGATCAGGAGGTTCATAGATGGCCTCAACTATTCTATTCGTATCTTGATGACCAGGGAGAGAGTAGTGGAAGCGTCTTTTGAGGAGGTTGTGGATATGGCATGCCAGATTGAGGCGGATCGTCACCGTGAACGAGAGGAGAGGGAGGCCAAGTGACCTCAAGGTCGGGCAACTATAGTGGTGCTCCATCTAGGGGCTAGTTTCATCAGGGAAGTGGTCGTTCATCTAGACCTCCTCAGTCAGGCCGTCCAGAGCACAGTGGAGCTTCTTCCGGTCATGGCCGTCAGGGTTTTTAGCAGGGCCAGTTTTCACTCAGCGCCCTCCCATCTCACAGTTCAACACCTTCTTCTTCAGCCCATGGTTCATCTATGGCGAGGGGTTCCCGTCAGTCCATTTCTCCAGCTCCATCTACTTCAGCACCATCCTAGGCTAGTAGGGGTGGAGGTCAGTCTTCTAGAGGTTGCCCCAAGAGTGAGGAGCAATCGAGTGGTGGTTAGGCACGTTTCTTTGCACTTCCTGATATGAGAGATGCTGTTGCTTCAGATGCAGTGATCACATGTATTATTTCAGTTTTCCACATAGATGCTTCCATTTTGTTTGATCCCGGGTCTATATATTTGTATGTGTCTTCTTATTTTGCTCATCATTTGGGTATGACTCGTGGTTGTCTTGCTTTGCCTGTTCATGTATCCAGCCCGGTGGGTGATACGATTATTATAGATCACATCTATCAATCCTGTCTTGTGTCTGTTGAGGGTTTGAGACTCGAGTGGATTTGCTATTGTTGGGTATGGTAGATTTCTATGTGATTTTGGGCATGGATTGGCTATCCCCGTGCCACACTATTTTGGACTGTCATGCCAAGACAGTTACATTGGCTATTCCTGGTATTCTGCAGATTGAGTGGCGGGGTTCAACTGATTATGTCCCTAGCCGGGTGATTTCATTCTTAAAGGCTCGAAAGATGGTTGAAAAAGGGTGTTTGTCATATTTAGCATTTGCAAGGGATGTTGGAGCTGATACTCCTAGTATTGATTATGTGCCCGTTGCAAGGGACTTCCCTCATGTATTCCCATTAGAACTGCCACGCATGCCACCGGACAGGGAAATAGATTTTGGTATTGATTTGGTGCTGGACACTCAGCCCATCTTTATTCCTCCTTATCGTATGGCATTGACTGAGTTGAAGGAACTGAAAGAACGCTTTAGGAGCTTTTAGATACGGGATTCATTCACCCTAGTGTGTCACTGTGGGGTGCACCAGTGTTGTTTGTTAAAAAGAAAGATGGATCAATAAGGATGTGTATTGACTATAGATAGCTAAACAAGGTAACAGTGAAGAACAAGTATCCTCTACCGCACATTGATGATTTATTTGATTATCTCGAATGAGCGAGGGAGTTCTCGAAGATTGATCTTCGTTCAGGCTATCACCAGCTGAAGATTAGAGATTCTAATATTATGAAGACAACCTTCAGAATGAGATATAGGCACTGTGAGTTTCTTGTGATGTCTTTTGGGCTGACCAATGCCCCAACCGCACTCATGCACTTGATAAACAGTGTGCTCCAGCCGTATCTGGGTTCCTTTGTGATTATATTTGTTGATGACATCTTGGTGTACTCTTGTTGCCAGGAGGACCATGCTCAACATTTGAGAGTTGTATTACAGATGTTGAGGGATGAGAAGTTGTAAGCGATGTTTTCCAACTGCGCATTTTGGCTTGAGTCTATAGCTTTTTTGGGTCATGCGGTGTCTTGTGATGGTATTCAGGTTGACCCGAAGAAGATAGAGGCAGTGCAGAGTTGGCCTAGACCGTCCTCAACTACGGAGATCCAGAGTTTCCTTGTTTTAGCGGGGTATTATCGCCGGTTTGTTCAGGGATTTCAATCCATTGCTTCTTCTTTGACAAGGTTGACGTAGAAGGGGGCACTATTTGTGTGGTCAGATGAGTACGAGGAGAGCTTTCATAAGCTCAAGATAGCTTTGACCACAGCTCCAGTGTTAGTCTTGCCATCAGCTTTAGGTTCATATACCGTATATTGTAATGCCTTGAGAGCGGGGATAGGTTGTGTATTGATGCAGGATGGTGTAGTTATTACTTATTCTTCTCGTCAGTTGAAGATTTATGAGAAGAACTACTCTGATGATGATATGGAGTTAGTTGCCATAGTTCATGCCTTGAAAATTTTGAGGCACTATTTGTACGGCGTGTCCTGTGAGGTGTATATTGATCATCATAGTCTCCAGCACTTGTTTAAATAGAAGGATCTTAATTTGAGGCAACAGAGGTGGCTTATGACATTACCATTCTATATCATCCGGGGAAGGCCAATGTAGTGGCCGTTGCTTTGAGCCGAAAGGCGGTTTGTATGGGCAGCTTGGCGTATATTCCAGTTGGGGAGAGACCATTTGCATATAATGTTCAGGCATTGGATAATTGGCTAATGAGGTTCGATATTTCAGAGCCTAGTAGGGTGTTGGATTGCGTGGTTTCTCGGTCTTTCTTATATGATCGCATTCGTCAGCGCCAGTACGATGATCCACACTTGCTTGTCCTTAAGGGCAGAGTTCAGCATGACGATGCTAGGGATGTTACTACTGATTGTGATGGTGTGTTGAGGATACAAGGCCGGATATACGTGCCCAATGTAGATGGCCTTTGTGAGTTGATATTGGAGGAGGCCCATAGCTCACGGTATTCTATCCATCCAGGTGCTACAAAGATATATCAGGATTTGAGACAGCATTACTGGTGGAGAAGGATGAAGAAGGATCTTGTGATTCGTGTAGCACGGTGCCTCAACTGTCAGCAGGTCAAGTATGAGCATCAGAGGCCCGGTGGCATGTTTCAGCTCACTTCATTCCTGTGTGTACTACATACTCCTTGCAGCGGTTAGCAGAGATATTCATCCGTGATATTGTGAGATTGCATGCGGTTCTAGTTTCTATTATATCAGACAGAGGTACTCAATTTACTTTGCAGTTGTGGAGGACATTTCAGTGTGAGTTGGGATCACAGGTTGAGTTGAGTACTACATTTCATCCTCAGACAGACGGACACTCCGAGAATACCATTCAGATATTGGAGGACATGTTACATGCCTATGTTATTGATTTCGGTGGTTCATGGGCTGATTACTTGCCTCTTTCAGAGTTTGCTTATAACAACAGCTACAAATCCAATATTCAGATGGCGCCGTATGATGCCTTATATGGGAGACGGTGTAGATCTCCAGTTGGTTGGTTCGAGGGCGGTGAGGCTAGGTTTTTGCGGACAGAGCTGGTCTATGATGCATTGGACAAGGTGAAAGGTGATTCAGGAGAGACTTTGTACAGCCAGTCGCGCTAGAAGAGTTATGCGGACCGGAAGGTCCGGGATGTGTCTTAATCAAGGTCTTGCTGAAGGTTTCGCCTATGAAAGGCATCATAAGAATTTGGAAGAAAGGAAAGCTCAGTCCGAGATTCATTGGCCCTTTTTGAGATTCTCAAGATGATTAGAGAGGTGGCCTATATGCTTGCTTTTCCACCCAGTCTATCGGGAGTTCATCCGGTGTTTGACGTGTCTATGATCCGGAAGTATGTTGGTGACCCATCGCATGTGTTGGATTTCAGTAAATTTCAGCTTGATGATGACTTGACTTATGATGTGGAGCCTATAGCTATATTGGGTCATCGGGTGCGGAGATTGAGGTCCAAGGATATTGCGTCATTGAAGGTTTAGTGGAGAGGTCGGCCTGTGGAGGATCACACTTGGGAGATCTAGCCGGAGATGCGAAGCAGATATCCACACTTATTTGAGACACCATGTATGTTTCTTGACCAGCTCGAGGATGAGCATTTGCTTATGTTGGGGAGAATGTGATGACCCGGCCCATCGTCATGAGAGTTACCGCCCCATTTTCCCCTTATTATGTTGTTTCATGTTTCTATATTTGTATTCGAGTCTATCGGGTGAATTTCGATTAAATCTTGTTGAAAATAAGGCATATAGCCTCTTAGAATGAAGCTTATTTAAGAAATGTCAACCTGATGTTGACTATGTGGTTAGAGGGCTTGGATGTGAATTCTAGATGTTTGGTTAGCTTCTGGAGGTGATTTGTGACTTAGGGGAGTGATCATAATTGAATTTGAAGGTCCAATGTAGAAATAAGCTTGAGTTGGCTAAGTTGGAATTTTTGTGGTATCCGATTTTGATAAATTTTATATGTATGGACTCGTGGCGAGATGAGGATTTTAAAAATCTGAATTTCATAATTTTTTGAGAAGCGCGCACGGGGCTCGAGTTTTGGCAACTTTGTGTGTTTTGGGTATTTTTCGAGTTATTTCGATTAGGTTAAGTTTCATTAGCCTATTTTGATGTATTCCTATTGGGTTTTATCAGATTCGGCACCCGTGGAGGTTGATTCTCAAGGGAAAGGCATTGCGGACTAGTTTTTGGAGCCGGTTCGAGGTGAGTAATGGGTGTGGATGATGAGCTGATGGTTTGAAACCCCAGTATATCACTATGTGACGTTGTATTGAGGCAATATACGTACTCTACTGTGAGTGCGGGGTCGTTTGTGATTGGGGACTATGGCTTAGTCCAACCGTGTGTCATTGTACTGTGTTGTTGGCTATGAATGAGCCAGTAAACCTCTTACTTGGATGGTTGTGGATATATATGGGATGTGTGCCAGTAATTTGGATCCCGTGAGGATCGTTACCATTGCTTCTATGATTATAACATGTTTTCAAGATATCACTCTTGAGCTAAACATTGTCTAAAATGTTTTTTCAAACTCTGAGATTTCTGAACACCGATTTCTATTATTTATGATAAATGGACTTAAAAATAGTATTATCTGTGCCTGTGAGGCTTGCATTGCATGTAGTTGGACTGGTAGTGGATCGGGCTGCGCGCCGCAACATATGTCACTGATATTGCGCTTGGGCTGTAGGAGCCCCTCCGGAGTCTGAACCCCCCAAGTGAACACAGTTACCTAAATGGATCGGGCTACGCATCATAGCGGTCATGTTCATGCATCTCCATTGAATCATTTATTGCTGCTGTACCGCTTTAGCTGTTATTGCTTTCTCTTAGACTTATACTATTAAAAAGGATAAAAAGAGGTATTGTATAGCTTTACTGTGTGGTCTATTGGGTATTCTTACCTTCAATGTCTTTATACATGCTTATTACCGCTGAGTTGGAAGTATTCACTCTACTCATGTACCTTGTGTGCAGATCCAGGGACATCACATCAGGGTTGACTCTCCAGCCGTTTCAGAGTTATATTCGAACTGTCGAGGTAGCTGCTTGGCATCTGCAGGACCCGACTTTTCTTGTTTTCCTTTACTCTTAGATTTTTCAGCGTTTGTCAGATACACTATGTATACAGTATTATTGTTATATTCCTTGGTAGAGCCTCTTGACTTGTGACCCTAAATTATGTGGGAAGTGTTATGTTGTCTTTGGGATATTTTCGTAACTTATGCTAAATTTCGTGTTTTGTTTATCATTGTTAATGCTTTTGAAGTAAAATGAGATCTGTAGCTCGGTATTGCGTAAAATTGGTTAGGCTGGCCTAGCAATATGCTAGGCACCATCACGATTGGGTTTTGGGGTCGTGACAGATTGTAGAGAATTGTGACGACCTGTGGAGGCATTCCTATTATTTTAATAATGTGATTGTAGGTTGCTTACCTGTATGAGCTTTACCGCTTGATAGTTGTGAGGAAACATTGTATGTGCGGTCCGTTCTCCCTTTTCATGTTTGCTAGTTGGTAAATATTCTTGTTAAAAACACTTGCACAAGAAATACACGTAGTTGGACACCCCATTAGAGGTGAATTCCTTCCGATTTTGTTAAGGGTGGAGATATACCCTCGTTTGTCCATTATGTATGTGAGAATGGCCCTAGTTAGCCAGTTAGTTGTCAGTATGACCGTGTGATTGATGGGCACATGATGCCAAGTATTAGATTTCAGATGCTGGGTTTCGCGAGTTGTGGGTTATTCCGAGATTTTGGTAAAATAATGTGGAAGGAGTTGAATAAGACCGTATGCGATCATCATTGTAGGATATGAGTTATTGACTTATTTTTCCCCATGATGTGTTGTGACTTTAGGATTTGGATGTGATTCTGCCGTCATTTTGTACCATGATTTATTATATCCTAGTTGTTACTTGTTGTCCTCTTTTCCTTATTGGGAATTGTAGCATTTTTAGTCATTCCTGCAGACTTTACATATTTATACATCGATTCCACTATTCCTATTATACTACTGCTTATTTTGACCGGTAGGTGCCTTGACTGTTCCTCGTCACTACTCAACTGATTAGTCTTGATACTCTCTGGACACTGCCGTGGTATGCTCATGCCACTCTTCTGCATAATTTTGTTCTGCAGATACAGGTACTCCCATTCAATTCTATCAGCCTTGGAAGGAGGCATATCGGTTGAGATTTCGAGGTATATCTGCTACATCCATAGACCGAAGAGTCCCTTTCCATCTTTGTGTAATAAGTATAGCTCTTTCAGTATTTCTCCATTGTACAGATATTCTTGAGTCAGAGCCTCTTATGTATCACTTAGCTTGTGATTTGTGAGATTCCGAGTTTTGGGAATTTTTTTGTGTTAGCTCCGAGAGTCGTTATTGTATGTGCCTAGCGGCACCTTAATTACATGTTTATTTTACTAAATTATTTTTAATTATTCTTTTGCACTTTATGATTTATCTTCTGCATTATTAGGCTTACCTAGTCGTAGGGACTAGGTGCCATCACGACATGTTCACGGAAGGCGAACTGGGGTCGTGATAATATTATTATACTGTAATGTGATCTTTTATTAATCTTGTTTATTACCCTTTTAATAATCATCAATAAATGTAAAAAAAAGTTATTCTTAAAATTTAATGTATTTTTAAACTTTTATCCACTTACTTGGATCTCTTTAAATCTAATAATAATATTTTTTACTACAATTTAATAATTTTATTTATTTATTTTAATAAATTTAAAAATAAAAATATCCTCGTGCTATCTATATTTTCCTCTTTATATATAATTATTTTTACCTATACTCAAATAAATAGATTTTCAAGTTTCTATTCAATTAAAAATTGGGATAATTTCACATAAATACAACTGACACATCTGACTTGCAACATAATAGTCTAGATATAACTTTGCAAATATATAGTCCAAAAAATAATAGGCTAATTCTCAAACACAGTTTATTTTGCTCCCTCGCAAATCTGCTGCCTCACAAATCAGCCACAACGCAACTCAAAAATCTTGAATAATACATTTTATCTAAAGGTAAAAAATTCAAACACTTCCAACAGGATAAAAGAAAAATAGAAACATGGTAAATAAATTATAGAATCCCTCCAAACGAAAAAGAAGAAGAGAAGGAAGTGTCAAATTTCTATAGAGACCTCTTACACGCTAACAATATATATACATCCTTATAAACTGAAAAATATATATTTATACAATATTATACACAAATATAAATATTTATACACAATTGTATAATATTGTATGACTTATATAAACATGTATAATAGTGTATAAGAGGTGTATGTATATCCATATACACAATTATACACTATTATACAATGTCGATACAACCTGCTACATAGTTATGATTTTGCGGAACTTCAAACTTCAAAATCTTCCTAAATTACTAGAACTTCAAACTTCAAAATCCTCCAAAATTAGTGGTTGTTTGTTGGTGCAAATCCATCAAAATCAAGTTTGAAAGCTATCTGGGTTAGATGATGAATTCTGTATATCGATATATATAATTGTTTGACTTTTCCAACCACTAAATTCAATTCCAAAACCAGTTCCAACATCAGCAGAAACCTTCAAACTTTTGTTCTTAAATCCATCTCTTACTTTTGCAACATTTTCGCTGTATAACAATTCAAACAATAGGGAGTTTCGGATCAAACAAGAGATATAGAATGACACCAAAAACAATTAGTAAGAGGATTAAGAAAAATAAGATGATGAAGAAGTAACAACAACAACAACAGAAACTCTTTCCAGGCGAATTATTTTTATTTATGGCTAGAATGGTGATTGTGGTGGCCTTTGATTGGGTAGAGGATAATGGATCTATGTGGGTTAGAGAGAAAGGTGAGAGGAAGTGAGAGAGAGAAGGGAATGAAGAAAGAAGAAAATAATAAAAACCCTAAAAGTATGTCTGTAATAGTGGGCTAAAGGCTGGAAAGTTTCTTTCAAGTTATGTACAATATGGGCTATATAGAGTAAGAGAGCTTCAAATGTGGGCTATTTTTTATTGGGCTATTAGGCCAAGTGACATAGGCTGTAATTTTCTCTTAAAAATTCAAAATGATATGATACTTTTTTCATATTTGATAGTTTTATAACGGGAAGATATATATCATATTTTATTTTAGAATATTACCTTGAATTAGTCTAAAAATTAATATTAAGTTCTTTTATAATATTTCAAATCAATTGAAATTTCTTATAATTATTTTTAGTATTACGTGCATTTATTTTGTAATCTATTGATATGAATTTGGCTCTTCAGAACATTCTATTCTCAAATTGAGATAGTTCCTTCATTTTTAATAGTAAAATTTTAAATTTTTAAATATTTAACATAATTTTGCTATTTTTTTAATCTAATATATAGTCTTATTACGTTATGTGACCTTTCATTAACTTGTAAATTTATTTAATATCATTATCAACTACTATTCTTTAATACAATATAGATAAACATATATAAATTTTAATCATAAATAAATATTTATTTTGTTTCAAGTATATTGCTTGAAAATTTTAAATTATTTAATTTTTAATAATATCAGTAACTATTGAATATTTACTTTATTTTATTTTCTAAACTTATTATAATAAATATCCTCACATTATCTCCAATTTATTTTTATTATTCAATATATTTAGTTTTTATTTTATCTTTTAAACTTGAGTTACGTGTACGTATCCATATTATACTTTTCTTATCACAATATAAAAAAATTTCTCATCTCAAATTTAAATTAGTTTTCACCCTTTTTCTCTATGATAAAAATATAAATTTTCTATTTATTATTTATTATTTATATTATATTATTATCACGACCAAATTCTTTTCCACAATAGCCCATGATGGCGCCTAACACCATTGTCAGGCCAACCGATGCAGAGATGTGATTAAGTTCTCATTTTACTTTAGCCAATCGACAATTATACAAATATTTCAAATTTAAAGATAAGACCAGTAAAGATATCAAAGTGCTAAAATAGCAATACAGTCCCAAAATAAATGTCTACTACGGTGTGTACTAGAACCTGGCGTCACAAGCTACGGGCAACTAGTAAAATATACACAAAAGAATAAGACATTATCCTACTGTCTGAATCATGATAGACAGAAACAAAAAGTACAAGAAAGGACTTCTTCGGCCGCGGATAGGCATGAGAGAGTAGCATCTCGTCGTAGAAGTCCCCAAGTGTATTCACTTATGCGCACTAGGATGATGTCCAGATCCGCCTGACTCAAATCCTGTACATTTAAGTACAGAAGCGTAGCATGAGTACATAAGCCACATGTACTCAGTAAGTATCCCGTCTAATCTCGAAGAAGTTGAGATGAGAGGTCGACTTGATACTTACTAAGGTCAAGATAATATAATATAACAAAGTGAGATATACAACATGAATGATTTCCAATAACACAAGTTTAATAGAAGGGGCATATTCATGTTCTTGACATAATTAAATTACCAGTTTTCCCTTTTTCATATTAAATGAGTGATCAATTCATAACTAAATGTAAGCATATAAATCATGCATAATCATTCCGAGGTCGACGTCCCGTGTCACGACCCGAATTTCCCACCATCGGGAGTCGTGATGGCGCCTATTATCGTAGCTAGGCAAGGCAAACACTCAAACCTTTGATAAATTGCACAACAGTAATAACAATTGTAAACCTTTAAATGGAAGCGGAAGTGTATATAGCATAAATAAATGAAAACTCAAAAAAATGCGGAAGTGTAATATATCACTACCTAAGACTAGAGTCGCTATATCACGAACTCTTAAAAAATACTACAACCAAGTCTGAATAGAAAGAAAATACACACGTCTGTCTCGGTACAATGAAAACAATAAGAAATATAGGAAGGGACTTCGGCCTGCGAACGCCAGCTAGGCTGTAAGGCCCCGTAAAATTTTTGTGCATAAAACCTAGTAGCTGTGGTGTCATGGTCCGAATAATGTGTTAGGAATGCGTAGAATTCTTCGCGGCTCGCAAGCTCGCCGCGGTTCGGACCCTTGGTAGTGATTTAAGTGTCAAAAATGTAGAGAATAAAGTTTTCCGGAAAAGTGTCAAATATGCGGTCAAGAATGCGACCGCAAACCTGTTATGCGGACCGCATTCTTGCCGCAAAGCGTACCAGAGAGTTTCCCAAAATCGTGTTGAAAATGCGGTCGATATGCGATCGCATAGTGAATCTGCGGTGCATTTTGCGACCGCAGATCAAGAATGCGGACCGCATATTGGTCGCATTCCGTAACAGAACTTGTGTCATTTTGAGGCCATTCTGCGGTCACTATGCGGACCGCATGTTGATTCTGCGGTCGCAAAGTGCACCGCAGATTCGCCCCGGCCCAGATTTTTGTAACATTTTGACCCGATCTCTTCTTTAATATAACACCTTTCTTCTTCATTTTATCATATCATCTTTCCAAAATTAGAGAGAGAATAAAGGGTTTTTAGAGAGAGAAATCTTTCATCTTCAAAGATTGTTCCAACCATCTTAATTCCAAGGGATCCTAGGGCAAGGATTCAACTTCCCCAATCTTTTCAAGTAAAAAGAAGTGAGTAGAAGTAAGAGTCTTCAAGAACAAGGTTGGCAAGAGTAGGATATCTTGGGTAAGCATAAAGTAGGAAGAAAACTCATCACCAGGTATGTATGGCTAATTTTGATTCTTGTGAAATCGCCTATATGTGTGAAAATTGCTTGGTTAATGTTAATTTGACAAATTGTGTGAAATTCTCAAAGTTGTTGTTGAAATATGAGTGATGTAGTATAGAATATGAACCGAAAGTTAAATGAGAGTTGAATTGGGTAAAGAATTGTGAATAATACTTATGATGGCCTATATGGCACCTTGTGGAAAGGAAACGAAACACTCGAGAATTGGTTTATTGTGGAAAGAGATGAAACACTTGAATTGTGGAAAATTGTTGAACATACTTGTGTGAATATTCTTGATTATGGAAATATTGTAACTTGGTTGTGATATTGGCTTGATAAGTAATAGAGAACATGAAACAATGTGCAAGTTGCTTATTTGAACTTGTTGAAATTGTGTGTAGTACCTTATCTGCTGTTTGAAATTGTTGTGTTTTAAACTGTAAGGCGGGGTCGTGTTGCGCGCCGCAACGTGGGGAAATAAGGTGTGGGTTGGGGTGATAAGGGTGGCCGAGGTAATAAGGGTGGTCGGGGCAATAAGGATGGAAAGCGATCGAAATCGCTATTGAAAAATTGATACAAAAATCAATAATGTGAAATTGTGAAAGGAGACAGCAGGAGAGTTTGCAACCTGGGGGGCACTGGGGGGCACTGATTGCCCCTATGTTTGACTACTTGCAATTTATGTTGTTGATTGGTTGTTGTTTTATTTGTTGACCTTGAATGTGCTTATGTTGAGGCTTATCTGAAATGAGTAAAAGGTGGAAAACATGGTTGGTTGGCTTGATTAGTTTTAATGTAATTTAATGGCTTGAGTTTACTTGGGACAAAGTTTGTCCATACATACCAGTACAATTCAAGTGTACTGACGTCCCTTTTTGCCGGGGACGCTACATTCGTGTTATGATTGTAGGTGGATCGGTAGCAGGCACTTCAACTCATCGGCAGTAGTATCCTTCTCCTTCCACTGCCCGTTTTGGTGAGCCCCTTTCTTCCTTGGGGCCCTGTGTGGTTCATGCTACTTTTGTTTAGATTTCATTTTGGTTTTGTAAGGTATAGCCGGAGCCTTGTTACCGGCAAGTATTGTATTCCTTTTTTTGTATCCTAGAGGCTCTGTAGACATGTAAACTGTGGGACTCCAGTCTTATGTATATATTATGTTATGTTGGGCGTTGTAAAAACTTGCAAACTTGTTAATGAATCACTCGTATGGTTTTATTTGTTTAATGTGAAATCATTCATGGTTAGTGAGATATTTGGTTAATGAGAAACAATCAACACATGGGTAACGCGTGGGAATGAAAGGCACCCAGGTCCGCTTGACTGGGGCAACCCGGTCAGGCGCCGGTCATGTTCCTCGATTTGGGGCGTGACATAGGCTACCTCGTATGTCCCTGGACTGAAGTCAGCTCCTGCTCAGTATGCTACTGATATGGTCCAAAGGCTGCTCCAGTACCGTGATCTGTGCAAAAATCACAAAAGTATAGTATCAGCACAACCGATCCCATGTGCTAGTAAGTGCCTGACCTAACCCTGACGAAGTAGTGACGATGCTAGATACGACTACTAGTTCAACCTGTGCAGTTCACACACACACACACACACACACACACACACACACACATACATATATATATATATATATATATATATATATATATATATATATATATATATATACAATCTGAATATAAAAGTCATCAACGTAATTAAGAAACAGGGCACAATAATAAATACCAAAGAACAAGAAATTCAACAGTTGCACGACATCATCCTTCGTGATTTTACTATCATCCTTACCTAAAGAAATTGAATAAAATGCACGGCATCACCCTTCCTGCCTTCCCTCACATAACTCTCATTTCATGGCACAGAATGACCCTTCGTGCAAATATAGTCAAATCAAAGCACGGAATGTTCCTTCATGCATAAATAGTCAAAAAATGGCACGGAATGACCCTCTGTGCCAATGTAATAGAAAATAGCACGGAATGGCCCTTCGTGCATTGTCACTCTTCCTCACCCAAACAACAATCAAAACTAAACGAACGAGGGAAATAAACAATCATAAGAAATATCCCTGAAAGGGAAAACACAGATAAATAGCTGAATCCCTGCAAGGGAGCAATAACAACAACTTTCACATTCAATGTACTCAAACCATCCCGGCAAGGGATTAATCACATCTCTTTCCGATACTTTCATTTCTCAATCAATAGTATTTTTATCATTCGAGCCAACACTCCAAAGTATTCACAATTCATAATTTATCCTCAACTCTTCATATTATGCAAAAATCATTAACTATCTTGGAAGAGTCCCAAAATATACCGAAAACAAGTACAAACAAAGACCCATGGTCATACTAGACACCGGTGTATAGATACTCGTCACCATGCCTCTACACCGCATTCGATCATTTAGAAAATAACAATTTATAACACTCTAACCCTATTCCCTCAAGCCAAAGTTAGATCAAACACTTACCTCGGTCCAAAAGATAGCAATCAACTCTCCAATACCGCTTTTCTTCTAAAATCCGACCCTGAAACAATGATATCTAGGCATAATTAATTCAATGATATCAATTAGGGCTCAACAACATAATCCCATTGCCTAGAAATGAGTTTTCTAGAATTCTTCAAAAATACCAAAATTCGACACTGTCACGACCCTAGTTCACCAATCGTGAACATGTCATGACGACACCCAGTCCCCACGACTAGGTAAGCCTAACATTTTGCGGAATGTGCAAGATTATGAACTTTAAACAAAAAATACCGGAAAACGATATAAATAGGAATGTAATCCGTGCCGCTTGGCACATACACTCGTCAACACACTGTATAAAAATACTACCAAGACCCGGAATCCCACGGGTAACACAGACTAAAAGAAATACAACTGTGGCTCTATGTGTAAAAAGTATCTAAAACAACGGAACGAAGGAAAAACATCTACTAGAACTATCAGAATAGAAGGAGGGGCTCCAGATCCGCGGATGTAGCAGATCATACCTCGAGGTCTCCAAGTGTGCTGCTGATATCACCTAGAATGGGTCTGTCCTGATGTACCTGGATCTGCACAACAAAAGTGTGCAGAAGAGTAGCATGAGTACACCACGACGGAACTTAGTAAGTGCCAAGCCTAACCTCGATGGAGTAGTGACGAGGAAGGTCAGGGCCCTACTGAGAGAAAACAATTACGAAATGATAATAACAATAATAAGCAGTTTAAATGGTAATAATTCCAAAATAACAACAATAAAATGATTACAACAACCGTCTACAATCAAGCTAATAACAAGTAACAAACTCAATTAACAAGTCCAGGACCTGTGGGAATTGAACCCACAGTCCCTTTCCATAACCAACAATCCAGGAGCTACAGGAATTGAACCCACAGTCCCGATAACAGTATCCCTGGGTCTCCGGGAATCGAACTCGCAGCCCATGCCTGAATAAATCTCAGGATTTCCGGGAATCGAACCCGCAGTCAACATCTCAATAACTCAGGATCTCCGGGAATCGAACCCGCAGTCCATATCTCAATAACTCGGATCTCCAGGAATCGAACCCGCAGTCCATATCTCAATAACTCAGACCTCTGGGAATCGAACCCGCAGTCCATATCTCAATAACTCGGATCTCCGGGAATCAAACCTGTAGTCCACTAACACATCAAATAAGGAAAAGGCACACAGAGAGAATATAATATGTTTAACTACAACTTCACCGAAACTAGTGCCAACAATTTATCAAGAAGTTCAAGTACGTCGACTAGGCAATTAAACATGTCGAATCCTAGCTAATCATGCTTTTCTAACTAATACCGGGTAAAAATAACGCTTTTATCAGCTAAGAGCAGGAATATCACTAATCGGACAATTCAAGTAAATGTGTGTTACAACAATCAGCGCATGTACACGCCCGTCACCTCGCATACAAGGAATTCAAACTATCACATAATATCCTAGGGGTGAAAGTTCCCCCACACGAGGTTAGACAAGCCACTTACCTCAATTCCGGTACAAATCCGCTAAGAGACAACTCTCTTTCCACGAATGTCGGCCTCCACAGGCATAGTATCTGATAAAAATCAATAGAATCACATCAAAATAGGCCAATTGGGCATTACCCAATCAAAACAATTCAAAATACACCAAAAACCCACAAGTTGCCAAAACTCGACTTTTGGTACGCTTATCGAAAAATTGCAAATGTTATATATTCGGGTTCCTTATCTCAATACGAGTCCGTGCATATAAAATTTCTCGAAATCGGACTCCGTTTGCCCATCTAAATCAAAGATTTTCTAAAATTTAGGCCTATGGCTCAAACCCACCTTTAATCCCCCATTTTCAGTGAAATAATCAAGAATTTCATGATAAAATGATGTAATTAAGCCTCAAAACTTACCTCCAACGAACCCCCGGTGATTTCTCAATGCTTCATCGTGTTTTCTTCTCTCTAGGGCTCAAAATTATGTGTTGGGTGAATGAACCCGTGAGTCCTCTGTCTGCAATTTAATTTCACTGCCAGACCCTATTGCTCTACGCGTTTGCGTGAGCTCCCATGCGTTCGCGATGCCCAGCTTCATTTTACTCTTCGCGATGAACAAATTCCCAGCGCCTGGTTTTCCTTCTACGCGTTCGCGATACCCATCACGCGAACACGATGCACACCCTCACGCACCTACGCAAACGCGACCCATGCCACGCGAACGCGAAGGCTTAAATGCCTGCCAGTGATCTGCCATTTTCTGCAGATTCTTGCCAAGTTCAAATGCCCGGTTGATGGTCCGAATTCATCCCGAGGCCCCCGGACCCCAACGAAAACCACCAACATACTCCACAACATGTTACGGACTTGTTCCAATCATAAAAACACCATCCTAAACATCAAAATCACCATTTACATACGGATTCAAGCCTAAGTTTCTTCAAAACTTTCAAAACTAACATTCAATCCAAAACCCGATCAAACGACGTCCGAATGACCTGAAAATTTGCGAACATATCCAAAATCACATAACGAAGCTACATAAATTGTTAGAATTCCGTTCCGACCTCCGGATCAAAATCTCACCCATCGTTCGGATTCGCCAAAATTTCAAACTTCGGCATTTCAAGCCTAATTGAGCTACGGACCTCCAAAATACATTCCGAACGCGCTCTCAACCCCGAAATCACCTAACGGAGCTAATGGAACCATCGGATTTACGTTCCGAGGTCGTCTTAACACTGTTCTGGCTACGGACCATTTTCTAACTTTAAAGCTCTCATTTAGGGACTAAGTGTCCCAAATTGCTCCAAATTTCATAACCGACTCTCCCAGCAAAGCAAAATAGCAGAAATGAACTTGGGGAAACAGTTAAATTGGGGATCGGGGCGTAATTTTCTAAAATGACCGGCCGGGTCGTTACATCTTCCCACACATAAAAGATTCGTTCGTCCTCGAACGAGCATAGAAGACATACCTGGAGTAGTGAAAAGATGAGGGTACTGGCTGCGCATATCCTGCTCGGTCTCCCAAGTCGCCTCCTCGACCAGCTGGCCCCGCCACTGAACCTTTACCGAAGCGATGTTCTTTGACCTTAGCTTCCTGACCTGCCAGTCTAGAATGGCTACTGGCTCCTCAACATAAGACAGATCTTTGTCTAGCTGAACAGAAGTGAAATCCAACACATGCGACGGGTCACCATGGTATCTCCGGAGCATAGAGACATGAAATATGGGGTGAACTCCGGTTAGACTGGGAGGTAAGGCCAACTCATAAGCAACCTCCCCAACACGCCTCAAAATCTCAAAAGGGCCAATAAACCTAGGACTCTGCTTCCCTTTCTTTCCAAACCTCATAACGCCCTTCATGGGCGAGACTTAAAGCAGAACCCGCTCATCGACCATAAAAGCCACATCGCGAACCTTCTTGTCCGCATAACTCTTCTGTCTAGACTGGGCTGCACGAAGTCTGTCCTAAATCACCTTGACCTTGTCCATAGCATCCTGAACCATATCAGTACCTAGCAACCTGGCCTCGCCCGACTCGAACCAACCCACAGGAGACCTGCACCTCCTACCATATAGGGCCTCATAAGGTGCCATCTGAATACTGGACTGGTAGCTGTTGTTATAAGCAAACTCCGCCAGTGGCAAGAAATGATCCCATGAACCTCCAAACTCAATCACGTACGCACGGAGCATATCCTCCAAAATCTGAATAGTGCGCTCGGACTGACCATCAGTCTGGGGGTGAAATGCTGTGCTCAGATCCACCCGAGTACCTAACTCCTACTGTACGGCTCTCCAGAACCGTGAAGTGAACTGAGTGCCTCTATCTGAAATGATGGAAACTGGAATACCATGCAGCCGAACTATCTCCCTGATATAGATCTCCGCCAGTCGTTCCGATGAATAAGCGGTGCTCACCGGTATGAAATGGGCGGACTTGGTCAGCCGATCCACAATAACCCAAATGGAATCCAACTTCCTAACCGTCGGTGGAAGTCCAGATACAAAGTCCATGGTAATGCGCTCCCATTTTCACTCGGAAATCTCAATCTGCTGCATCAATCCACCCGGACGCTGATGCTCATACTTCACCTGCTGGCAGTTGAGGCATCTGGAAACATAATCAACTATATCCCTTTTCATCCGCCTCCACCAGTAATGATGTTTCAAGTCCTGATACATCTTCGCGGCTCCCGAATGGATGGAATACCGCGAGCTGTGGGCCTCTGCTAGAATCAGCTCTCGAAGATCATCTACATTGGGCACACAGATACGCCCCTGCATCCTCATAACTCCATCCTCCCCGATGGTAACATCTCGAGCATCACCACGCCAAACTCTATCCTGAAGGACAAGCAAATGAGGGTCGTCGAACTGACGCTCCCTGATGCGGTCAAATAGAGAAGACCTAGAAACCACACAAGCCAGAACCCGGATGGGCTCCGGAAGATCCAGTCTAACAAACTGCCTGGCTAAAGCCTGAACATCCATCGCCATAGGCCTCTCTGAAGCTGGTAGATATGCCAAACTCCCCAAACTCTCTGCCCGACGACTCAAGGCATCGGCAACCACATTAGCCTTGCCCGGATGGTAGAGAATAGTAATATCATAGTCCTTCAGTAGCTCCAACCATCTCCTCTGATGCATATTCAGGTCCTTCTGCTTAAGCAAGTGCTGCAAGCTCCGGTGATCAGTGTAGATCTCACAAGGAACCCCATACAAGTAATGACGCCAAATCTTCAAGGCATGAACAATGGCAGCTAGCTCTAAATCATGAACTGGATAGTTCTTCTCATGTACCTTCAGCTGTCTGGATGCGTAGGCAATCACCCTACCGTCCTGCATCAATACCGCACCAAGTCCAACTCGTGAGGCATCACAATATACAATATAAGACCTCGAACCTGTAGGCAATATCAATATAGGGGCCGAAGTCAAAGCTGTCTTGAGCTTCTGAAAGCTCACCTCACACTCGTGTGTCCACTGAAAAGGGGCACCCTTTTGGGTCATTCTGGTCATAGGTGCTGCAATCGAAGAGAACCCCTCTACGAAACGACGGTAATAGCCCGCTAAACCAAGGAACCTGCGAATCTCAATAGCGGATGAGGGTCTGGGCCAACTCTGCACGGCCTCGACCTTCCTCGGATCTACTCGAATACCATCACTCAACACCACGTGTCCCAAAAATGCCACTGAGTTCAACCAGAATTCACATTTAGAGAACTTGGCATAAAGCTGCTTCTCCCTCAGAATCTAGAGCACTATCATCAAATGCTGCTCGTGCTCTTCTCGACTCCGGGAATATATCAGAATATCATCAATGAAGACAATATCGAACGAGTCCAGATAAGGCCTGAACACACTGTGCATCAAATGCATAAAGGCTGCTGGGGCATTAGTCAGCCCAAAAGACATCACAAGGAACTCATAGTGACCATACCGAGTCCTGAAGGCAGTCTTCGGGATATCTGGCTCCCGAATCTTCAGCTGGTGATACCTAGAGCGCAAATCAATCTTAGAAAACACCTGTGCGCCCTGTAGCTGGTCAAACAAATCATCAATGCGAGGCAAAGGATACCGGTTCTTCACTGTAACCTTGTTCAACTGACGATAGTCAATACACATACGCATAGAGCCATCCGTTTTCTTCACAAATAACACAGGAGCACCCCAAGGCGAAACACTGGGTCGAATGAAACCCTTACCCAATAACTCCTGTTACTGATCCTTCAACTCCTTAAATTCAGGAGGAGCCATACGGTACGGTGGAATAGAAATGGGCTGAGTGCCCAGCAACAAATCAATAGCAAAATCAATGTCTCTGTCGGGCGGAAAGCCCGGGAGATCAGCTGGAAATACATCAGCAAAGTCACGTACCACATGAACGGAATCAATAGAGGGAGTGTCAATACTGACATCCCGCACATAGGCTAGATAAGCAGCACACACCTTCTCAACCATACACTGAGCTCTGAGAAAGGAAATAACACGGCTAGGGGTGTGATCTAGAGTTCCACTCCACTCAATACGTGGAATGCCTGGCATAGCCAGCGTCACGGTCTTGGCGTGACAATCAAGAATAGCATAATGGGGCAACAACCAGTCTCTGCCAAGAATAATATCAAATCGACCATCCCGAGCAACAATAGATCCGCACTGGTCTCAAAACCACAAATGGTAACCAAACATGACAGATATACACGGTCCACAGCCAAAGAATCACCCACTGGAGTGAAAACATAAATGTGGGCACTCAAAGAATCCCGAGGCACACCCAGATGAGAAGCAAAGTAAGAAGACACATATGAAAAAGTGGAACCAGGGTCGAATAAGAGTGATGCCTCCCTGTTACTAACCAGAATAATACCTGTGATAACAAAATCGTAGGCGACAGTTGTGGCGCAATCGGGAATAGCATAAAATCTGACCTGACCCCTCTCTCGAGGGCGACCTCTAGCACCCTGATCCCTGCCCCTGGCTGGCTGGGTAGGTGGAGTGGTAGCTGGAGCTAGAATGATGGCCTGCTGGCCCTGAGAACCATGCTGAGGCTGCAAAGACTGATGAGGTGCTCCCCTCCTACGCCTGGGGCACTCCCTAACCAGATGGCGAGTATCCCCGCACTCAAAGCAAGCTCTGGGGGGACGCGGTGGCTGAGACTGACCGGCCTCACCCCCACTAGTCTGACCCCTGGAAGTACCCCGCACAGGAGGTACACTAGAAATTGGGGGAGCATAATAAGGCTCCTGAGGTGCTGGAAGAGCTGGAGTACTACTGGCTGCTGGCAATGCAGAATAAACTGGACGACCGGAATAACCCCTGCCAAAATGACCGGCTGCTGAAGTGCGGGCACCACAGAAATGGCCCGACTCACGAGACCTCTTGGCCTCTCTCTCTCCCCGCTCTCTAGGGAGCATACTCTCGATCCTCCTGGCAATGCTAACTGCCTGCTGATAAGATATATCTGTCTCCAACTCCCTGGCCATGCTGGACTGGATCGGCGGAATTAGGCCCTTAATAAATCTCCTCACCCTCTCCCGGACCGTGGCTACCAAAGCCGGTGCATGCCTGGCTAGGCGGGTAAAGCTAATAGCATACTCCGACACTGACATGGAGCCCTGTCGCAACCGCTCAAACTCCAAGCGCCAAGAATCCCTAAGGCTCTAGGGAACAAACTCCCTCAAAAACAGATCTGAAAACTGCGTCCAGGTCAATGAAGCAGACTCTTCTAGACTATCCAACTCATACGTGTGCCACCAATCGTAAGCGGCCCCACGAAACTGAAAAGCAGTGAAGGAAACCCCGCTGGTCTCCACAATCCCCATAGTATGAAGAATACGATGACACGCCTCCAGAAAACCCAATGCATCATCTGAAGCAAACCCACTGAACACTGGAAGGTCATATTTCTTGAACCTCTCCAATCTACGCTGCTCGTCCTCAGAGGCAGCTGGCTCACCTCCGGGTTGTGCAGGGGCGGCAGGAGGCATAACCAAAACCTCTGGAACCTGTCCCACTGGCACACGCTGCTCAGGTGTAATGGCTGCGAGAGTCTGGGCCCCTCCCCCGGCCTGGGATGTAGTTGCGATGAGAGGAAGCAGTCCTACCTGAGCTAAAGTGGTATACATACTCATGAACTGGGCCGGGGTCTCCTGGAGTGCTGGAGTAGTGGCAGCTGTAGTCGGTGTACCAGATGCCTGCGCTCCAACTTGGTCTACCTGTGGCACTTCAGCGGCAGTGTGCGCGGGTGCTGTGGCTGCACCTCGGGCGCGTCCTCATCCTCTACCTCGGCCTCGGCCTTTGACGGCGGCAACAGGGGGCGCAGATACCTGATCGTCGCGAGTAGCATGTGTCCTCACCATCTATGAGAGAATAGAAAGCAATAGTTTAGATTTGGTGCCAAAAATGTCGCACGACAAGGAATCCAAAAGAAATGAAGAGCTTCCTAAATAGTTACACATCCCATCGTAGATAGATACAGACGTCTCCGTATCGATCAGCTAGACTCTAAGTAACCGGTCTGTGTCCCGTGACTCCTATGAACCTAGAGCTCTGATACCAACTTATCACAACCCTAGTTCACCAATCGTGAACATGTCATGACGGCACCCAGTCCCCACAACTAGGTAAGCCTAACATTTTGCGGAATGTACAAGTTTATGAACTTTAAACAAGAAATAGCGGAAAATGATATAAATAGGAATGTAATCCGTGCCGCTTGGCACATACACTCGTCAACACACTATATAAAAATACTACCAAGATCCGAAATCCCACGGGAAACACAGACTAAAAGAAATACAACTGTGGCTCTATATGTAAAGAGTATCTAAAACAATGGAACGAAGGAAAAACATCTACTAGAACTATCAGAATAGAAGGAGGGCCTCCGGATCCGCAGACGTGGCAGATCATACCTCGAGGTCTCCAAGTGTGCTGCCGATATCACCTAGTATGGGCCTGTCCTGATGTACCTGGATCTGCACAACAAAAGTGTGCAGAAGAGTAGCATGAGGACACCACGACGGTACTCGGTAAGTGCCAAACCTAACCTCGATGGAGTAGTGACGAGGAAGGTCAGGGCCCTACTGAGAGAAAACAATTACGAAATGATAATAACAATAATAAGCAGTTTAAATGGTAATAATTCCGAAATAACA
The DNA here is from genome assembly GCA_032618575.1 of Nicotiana noctiflora. NCBI lineage: Eukaryota > Viridiplantae > Streptophyta > Magnoliopsida > Solanales > Solanaceae > Nicotiana > Nicotiana noctiflora. The sequence goes on along the minus strand of JASVEL010000018.1, from coordinate 108,728 downwards.
ACAATAAAATGATTACTGCAACCGTCTACAATCAAGCTAATAACAAGTAACAAACTCAATTAACAAGTCCAGGACCTGTGGGAATTGAACCCATAGTCCCTTTCCATAACCAACAATCCAGGATCACCGGGAATCGAACTCGCAATCCATATCTCAATAACTCTGGATCTCCGGGAATCGAACCCGCAGTCCATATCTCAATAACTCGGGATCTCCGGGAATCGAACCCGCAATCCATATCTCAATAACTCGGGATCTCCGGGAATCGAACCCGCAGTCCAGAAACAATATCACTCCGGGTCTCTGGGAATCGAACCAACAGCCCTAGGATCTCCGGGAAATGGATCTCCGGGAATCGAACCTGCAGTCCATATCTCAATAACTCGGATCTTCAGGAATCGAACCCGCAGTCCACTAACATATCAAATAAGGAAAAGGCATACAGAGAGAATATAATATGTTTAACTACAACTGCACCGAAACTAGTGCCACCAATTTATCAAGAAGTTCAAGTAAGTCGACTAGGCAATTAAACATGTTGAATCCTAGCTAATCATGCTTTTCTAACTAATACCGGGTAAAAATAACGCTTTTATCAGCTAAGAGCAAGAATATCACTAATCGGACAATTCAAGTAAATGTGTGTTACAACAACCAGCGCATGTACACGCCCGTCACCTCGCATATAAGGCATTCAAACTATCACATAATATCATAGGGGTGAAAGTTCCCCCACACGAGGTTAGACAAGCCACTTACCTCAATTCCGGTACAAAACCGCTAAGAGACAACTCTCTTGCCACGAATGTCGGCCTCCACAGGCGTAGTATCTGATAAAAATTAATAGAATCACATCAAAATAGGCCAATTGGGCATTACCCAATCAAAACAATTCATAATACACCAAAAACCCACAAGTTGCCAAAACCCGACTTTCGGTACGCTTACTGAAAAATCGCGAAAGTTATATATTCGGGTTCCTTTTCTTAATACGAGTCCGTACATATAAAATTTATCGAAATCGGACTCCGTTTGCCCATCCAAATCAAAGATTTTCTAAAATCTAGGCCTAGGGCTCAAACCCACCTTTAATCCCTCATTTTCAGTGAAATAATCAAGAATTTCATGATAAAATGATGTAATTAAGCCTCAAAACATACCTCCAACGAACCCCCGATGATTTCTCAGAGCTTCCTCGTGTTTACTTCTCTCTAGGGCTCAAAATTTTGTTTTGGGTGAATGAACCCGTGAGCCCTCTGTTCTGCAATTTAATTTCACTGGCAGACCCCACTGCTCTACGCGTTCGCGTGAGCTCCCACACGTTCGCGATGCCCAGCTTCATTTTACTCTTCGTGAACGCGAACGCTCCAACGCGTTCGCGATGAAAAAATTCCCAGCGCCTGATTTTCCTTCTACGCGTTCGCGATACCCATCACGCGAACGCGATGCACACCCTCACGCACCTACGCGAACGCGACCCATGCCACACGAACGCGAAGGCTTAAATGCCTGCCAGTCATCTGCAATTTTCTGCAGATTCTTGCCAAGTTCAAATGCCCGGTTGATGGTCCGAATTCATCCCGAGGCCCCCGGGACCCCAATGAAAACCACCAACATAATCCACAACATGTTACGGACTTTCTCCAATCATAAAAACACCATCCTAAACATCAAAATCACCATTTACATACAGATTCAAGCTTAAGTTTCTTCAAAACTTTCAAAACTAACATTCGATCAAAAACCCGATCAACCGATGTCCGAATGACCTGAAAATTTGCGGACATATCCAAAATCACATAACGAAGCTACAAAAATTGTCGGAATTCCATTCCGACACCCGGATCAAAATCTCACCTATCGTTCGGATTCGCCAAAATTTCAAACTTCGGCATTTCAAGCCTAATTGAGCTACGGACCTCCAAAATACATTCCGAACATGCTCCCAACCCCGAAATCACCTTACGGAGCTAACGGAACCATCGGATTTCCGTTCCGAGGTCGTCTCAACACTGTTCCGGCTGCGGACCATTTTCTAACTTTAAAGCTCTCATTTAGGGACTAAGTGTCCTAAATAGCTCCAAATTTTAGAACCGACTCTCGCGGCAAAGCACAATAGCATAAATGAACTTGGGGAAACAGTTAAATTGGGGATCGGGGCATAATTTTCTAAAACGACCGGCCGGGTCATTACATACACCGGACCCACATGGTCCAAACATGAGGCTCAAACCATAAATTAATCACCCATAACCCTATGAGTTCAATATGTAAATTGTTTCAAGATTCGACCCCAAATGGAGGTTGAATCACCCAAAATTCCCAAAATCCTTAATTCCCACTTTGAATTCATGATTTATGGCTAGGAAATTAGTGATAAGATGCAAGAGTAGGAGATGATGAAGTTAAGTATATTTACCCAAAGAGATATGGAGAAAGAGAAGCATGAAAATTGACTATGGAGTGATTTGAGGGATGAGTTCTTGTGAAATAATGGAAAAATTCCCGAAATGGGTTATGTTTTTATGCTTCAAAATCACTGGGCGCTTTTGTGCTATGCGTTCATGACATAGTGTCGCGTTCACGATGGAGGCTAGCTAGGTACTCATCGCATTCGCAATGGACTTACACGAACGCGTATAAGGACAATGGGGGGAAGGGGGGAGGGGTCCAGGTAATGGTTTATGCATTTGCGAAATAGGCTTGCGAACACAAAGGAGGGGCTGGCAGAATAATGCAAATACATCCTACGAACTTAGTCGAGCGATCAAATTGCCAAAATAACATCAAAATGAATGAATCAAACCTTAAAACTCATGATTTTCATTTCATACTACTTAAACCTCTAACTTCAGATAATTAGGTCTGAAATACGTCAAACGACGTCCGATTTTGACCAAACTTCATAGAAAGTGCTTAATGCATATTTAAGACTTGTAGCGACCATCGAAACCAAAATACGAGCCCGATACCTTAGTATTTTAATCAATTATAATTTCTATTTTCCTTAGTATTTCAGAAAAACAATTGAACAGAAAAATTCTTTTACTCGAGTTCTAGACCTTGAATTTCGATCCGGGCACATGCTCGAGTCCCATATTTTTCTACGGACACTCCAAGACCGTCAAATCACAAATTTTGGTTCTTTTACCAAAAATGTTGACCAAAGTCAATGAAAATCATATAAATATCAAAATTCTTCAAATGTTCCACTTATTTCACCTAAATCAACATAAAAGCTTTCCGGCTGCGCGCCCGGACTGCGCACGAAAATTGAGGCAACCATAAGTGAGGTTTTCAAGGCCTCAGAAGCATAGAGAAAGGAAGGAATCCGATGATGACCCTTTGGGTTGTCACCTTCTCCACCTCTAAAAAAACCGTTCTTCCTATAACGGACAAAATAAAGAAGTACCTAAGTCAGGAAATAGATGAGGATAATGGCTCAGGATATCAGACTCAAACTCCTACGTCGATCTCTCAGGAGGCTGACCTCTCCACTAGACATGCACTGAAGGAAAACTCTTCGACCTCAATTGTTGAACCTGCTGGTCTAGAATGGCTACGGGCTCCTCTTCGTAGGACAGATCCTTGTCCAACTAGACAGTGCTGAAATCTAACATGTGGGTAGGATCGTCGTGATACCTCCAAAGCATAGACGCATATAACACTAGATGCACAACTGACAAGCTAGGTGGCAAGTCAAGTTTGTAAGCCACCTCTCCCACACGATCAAGAATATCAAATGGGCCAATGAACATAGGGCTAAGATTGCGCTTCTTCTCAAATCTCATCATGCCCTTCATAGGCAATACACAGAGCAATACTCACTCGCCAACCATGAAAGCTACATCTCAAACCTTGTGATTCGCATAACTCTTTTACCGCAATTGAGCCGAACGAAGCATCTCCTAAATGATCTTGACCTTATCCAAGGCCTCCTAGACTAAATCTGTACCCAATAACCGAGCCTCTCCCATCTCAAACCATCCGACTAGAGACCGACATCGCCTACCATACAATGCCTCATAAGGAGCCATCTAAATGCTAGAGTGGTAGCTGTTGTTGTAGGCGAACTCTGCTTATGGTAAAAAATGGTCCCAAGAGCCTCCAAAATCAATAACACAGGCTCGGACCATATCCTCAAATATCTGAATAGTCCTCTCCGACTGACTGTCCGTATGAGGATGGAATGTTGTACTCAACTGAACCTGGGTGCCTAACTCATGCTGATATGCTCTCCAAAAGTGTGAGGTAAACTGCGTACCTCGATAGGAAATGATAAATGTCGACACCCCATGAAGGAGAACAATATCTCGGATGTAGATCTCAGCTAATCTCTCCGATGAATAGGTGGTGGCAACTGTCACACCTCCTTTTTTACTACCCTTTTTCACCGATCCTTTTGAAAAAGATACGTTGGGTATACTTCAATGTTTAAATACCCAAGAAGGATATAATAACAAAGAGGAAGGAATTTTTCCAAATAAAGGACAATCGGTCCAGGATTTTTATTTAATTGTCAGAGTCGCCACTTGGAAAATAATGGTGTCCCAAGTCACCGGTTAATCCCGAATCCGAGGAAGTTGACTCTGTATTACAGTCCACAAAATAAAAACCTAGGTAAGGAATTCTGTTAACCCGGGAGAAGGTGTTAGGCACTCCCGTATTACGTGGTTTCAGCACGGTTGCTCAACCGTCGTTCTCAATTTTATATGACTTGTTATATACTTTTTATCAATATGTATGTGTTTCCAACTTTGATTTTTTAAGAATTGCGACGTCGCGAAAACATATTTTGAGTCACACCGCAACCAGTGCGCCTGTGGCTTTCAATACATTTGGGCTTCGCCGGGATTTGGGATTTGAGTTGCACCAAGTGCACACTCATATTAGAGAAAGTATATTTATTAAATCGTGCCTAAATAGTGTCTAACAGCTTTGAATCTTTTGGGAGAGGTTATGGAATTCACTTTTAACCTTCCCGAATCTATTATGTATTTTACTTGGTTACTGAAGGGGGCCCCGCTGTTTTGTTATTATGTGAGGCTCATCCCAATTTAATTTTATAGTCCAATCCTAATATGCATATACTATGTTTTTCTATTTTTGTTTTTCCCTTAGTCATTTTAAATCAACTATAACTCCAGAAGTGAGTCCAGGCCCTTGTTATTTCCATTGTTATTAGGCATGGACTTCTGGATCAGCTTAACAGGTTATTACATCTATCTAGGTCTTAGTAACCCAGACCAACTTTGGGATTTTGTTAAATAGCCCAGTTAACTCTCGAACGTATTCCAAGCCTGAGTCGCACATCAGGCCCAGACCAGAGACGAAGCAGTAGTGATGAAAACGAAAATGAGAACTCATGATAAAAGTAAAAATTCAGAAAAACAAAAGAGAAATGAATTCGAACTATATTTATTTATTAAGAGATAAAATCTATACAGAAACTAACAACATTGAATCTAAATCAGGAAAGTCTAACATGTAGAAACTTAGTTGACAAGACCATTTTTTACTTTATTCTCAAGGACTAATTATGTCACTGATCTGAATTCTCTAATAACTAATTAACATGAGACTATTTTAAACCAGTGAATTAAAACTAAACTAACGATTCAATCGTTTACACCTAACATTCAATTACCTAGGCTAAATTAACTCACTCGCAGGTACGTAATTATGTTCTGTTATTGAGTCTGATTGTGTGACATCAAGGAAATCAGTATTCAACTAAGTTGTAACCTCGTTTTATTGTTACTGTTTGAGAACCTGTTTGGATCTAAGTATCAAATACCAAATTAGATTACCTACATAAAACTAATTAACATTATAGATGTGAGTCCGTATGTTATAGATCCATGTCAAGATTAATTAACCTTGTTTTATGATTTTTACCTATTTAACTAAATTACTTAACTACTACGACTATACTACTTATATTCACTACTTATTACATTGTTTTTGTTCGAGCTTTCACTTATACATACGATGCTACACTAATGAATTACAAATCTAAATTAATACTAGACAACTAATTAGAAAACAAAAATGTAGAAGATAATCAGAGATTTTAAAACTTGAACTTCATTTCATCATAGCTTTTTCATTACATAGCCTTGAACAAATGTGTACCTGATTCAGTAAAATAACTCGATGAGTTTTAAGGGGAGATGAAATAGGCACAACAATAGACTCGACAGGCAATGCAACAATGAAGAATTGAGTTCCAGATGAGCAAATAATAACACATCAACAGCAATAGAAAACCCAGCAAAATGGGCAGAAATTCCAAACAACTCCGAACAGCAATTTCAACTCGAAAACCAGAGAACTATTTGCTATTTTAGTGTATAATTCTTTCTGAAAATTTTGTTTCCCAAAATCCAGCCCTTAAACTAGTCCTAAATGGGGGTATTCATAGGTGTAGAGAGGTGAAATTTTTTGGGGGAAAAGATAGAATATAATTCTATTTCCCTCCCCTCCTAATTTACCAAATCTTACACTTTACACCCTAAATCTGTTACAAGATCCCGTCCAGCATGTGCTGGAAGGTTCTATTTGATTCTATTTTGGGGTTATTTTTACTAAGGTGCCCCTACTTGTTATTGTTTTTTACTGAATTACCTTTTCCTTAAGACCAATATACCCTTAATTCTCTGCAAAATTGCAGAAATTAGGAGGCCAAATGTCTTATATATCCCTATAGTCTCTATTAAATCTACCTTTTTGCCATTTTATGTTCCTTATATGCCCTTGAAGGCATTGACTAATTACTCGACCTATCTAGGTCAGGTTTTCAGAGATTCAGCTCTTATTTAACTAATGGTCAGCCTTTGTATCAAAATTTAAGGACATGCCATATCAAACTTAAGACTTATTTCAAATTTAACCAGTTTTATGTTTCATTTTCTGTTAATTAAACTAATTTGTAGGATTAGCCTGCTTATTATCCTATTTAAAACCTACCCAGTCCAAAGATTGAACTTGGCTTTGCAATTTGAGGCCTATTATTGAACACATGCATGGCTAAAACCTTTGCAAGTCTAGCCACCTGTGATTATGGGCCAAGCTGGGCTTTGGTAAATCTAAACTATTAGAATTAAACAAAATTTATTACACATCTAGCCTATTTAAGTATTACCCAGTGTGTGAGACCTAACAGAGTAGGTCAATTGCAAAATTGACCACCCTTGGTCATTTATTTAAGTTATAGCCTATTTTTTGTGATTTTCAGTTTTAGCCTATTCTAAGACACTTAACACATATTTTCAATTTTTAACCACTTATAAATTTTAACACTACTGCAGCTATAACCAATCGACCTAGGCATGATACGTATTAACAGTATTCAATTCAACACAAGGCTGTTGCAAAGGCAGTTTCACAAATAATTGCACACATACCCAATGAAATCAGAATTGTTTATCAATTAATCAAAATTCAGAGAAAAGGGTTGAGTATTTTTGAATCTCAATCAATAGACTTACAAACTCAAATTTCACAACACAGTGTCAATTAGTTATTAAACAAGCATATTCAAAACTTCCTTATACTTAATGAACCATGGAAAATGCCAAGTCATACTTAAGATGTTCTTGACATAAACATATATAGGTAAAACTTTTAAAGCAATTTCAGGAGAGAGCATGGTTTACAAACATCAAAGGTATGAAGATATATTAATCAGAGAACAACCAAGCTCAAACAAAATAGACATAACAGTACCCCCTTAAACAGAGTAGTCATGGAAAAATAGAACAAAAAGAAAATTCCTTAAAGGCAAAGATCCCTAATCTAAACATACGAGTGATATAAATGAAAGATATGAAAGATAAGAAAAATCAGAACAAACGAACAAGATTTCTCAAAGACAAACCCTAATCTAAACATGCATCTAATGTACTAAGATAGATAAGATGAAGAAGAATAGATCTTTAACAGAAGAATAGAAAAAACAAACAAAAACTTTTCGAAGACTAAAAACCCTAGTCTAAAACATGCAGTCTAATATACTAAGAGAAAACATATGAAGATAGACAAGGTAACGAAGAATAGATCTTAAACAGAAAAACAGAACAATCAAACAAGAGCTTCTCAACGACTAAAACCAGAAGTATCAAACAAAATAGTAAAGAAAGCAAACAGAAAGGGACAGGGAACTTAGCTTGCAGGGACTGTCCCCTGAGCTTTCCCATTTTCCTTTTTCTTTTTCATCTTTTCTTTTTTCCCAGTTTTCTCTTTTATTTTTCTTTGTTTTTATTTTCTGGTTTTCTTTTCTCACATGAGGCCTTACATCTATAGTTTTCTGGTTGTGGTAGGTGTTTTAGAAAGGGGAAAAGGTAAGAGCTTTGAGGGTGTTTTGTTTAAAGTCGCCGGAGTTAGGTTTCTGGCGATCTATCTTTGAATATTCGAGACGGAGGATGAAGATTCGAGGGAGACTGGGTTTGGGGGGTGGTAGATCTGGTGGTCAGGATGCTTTGGTATTGATTTGGGTGGGGTTTGCTTGGTTTTGGTCATCGGTGGTAAACTCCTATGACCGGAGTTTCAAGAAGGTGAAAGGTTTTTAGGGTTTCATGGGGTTTTGTGTAGGGTTTGAGACGAAGAAGAAGAGAAGAGGAGAGGAGGGAGAAGGGGTGTCGCCGGAGACCGCCGTGGAGAAGGCCAGTCTCCATGGCCGGCCGGTTGATGAAGAAGATGAAGAAGAAAAAGGGAGAAGAAAGGGCGGCTAGGGTTAGGCAAGGGTGTAAATGGCCGGTCTTTGAAGAGACATTGGCCTTATATACTCTGAGGGGTTGATGTATTCTTGGCCGTTGGATCAATTAAGATCAATGGTCAAGATTGGTGAATACAATACGGTGCCGTCTTGACTTAAATGAGAGGTCCGCTCTCATCTGTTAGATCAAAATCTTTGGACGACTGAGATTCAATCTCAGGTTTAATTAACTAATTAATACTCACTTAATATCTCAGCCGTTGGATTTACGTAAATGAACGGCTGAGATTGCATCCGTTTTGGATCAAGTGGACCGGATCTTTTGGGCCAATGTGTTTGGGCCAATATTTCAAATTCTTTGGCCAAAACTTATTATATTTTTGTATTTTCTTAGTATTTTAATTATTTTTGTGATAATTTTCTTTGTATTTTCATTTTTTGCCTTTTGTATTATTTGAATTACTTAATTTCCTATCTTTACTAATTTCCTGGCATTTTTTGGAAATTTCTACTATTTTTCCATAATTTCCGTTACTAAAGCCATTTTTATTGATTTTTCCTTAAACTACATTAATCCAAAAATACATGTATTTCACCTATTTTTTGATTTTCTAATTTCTAATTATTCAAACACACAAATGTATCTAATTTAAATAAAGACATGCAATTACACTCAAAAAATATTATTTATTTTTAATTTTGGAATTTTATTGCCTAGTGCAAAAATCATGTGCTCATAGCTGCCCCTCTTTCCTCGGGAACACGAAGAGTTTCAGTGCAAAGACAAGTGAGCAGTAATGAGAGATTTTTTACCATTGGCATGTTCCGTAAGAAGCATTTATGAAAACCTTTCGACCGCACCCTGCTTTAGAGGTTGCCTACATATCCTAGGCTAAACAGGAATCAGGTCAGTGTAGATCGGGAAGGTCTGGCAGTTAAAAAACTACCAGACTTACTGTTGCATTGACACTGTTAAGAATTGCTGACCTACTCCTTATTACAACGGGGGGGGGGGTAAAATGTAAAATAAAGAAGCTATTCTAAGCTATAATTCTACGAGTTACAATTGCTCCTATCTAACTTCTTGTCTCTTTATTCTTCTTTGTCTCTTTTCCTTGATTTTTTGTGTGGATGACTTTCTTTCTATTGATTTTCTTTCTCTTGCTTCCCCCATTTTTTTGTGATTTTTGATTTTACTTCTCGCCTTCAGGCTGATACCTACTCAAAACAAAACAAAAAGAACCAACTTTTCCTTCTGCCCCAGTATGGGCTCTTCATGTTACTATGTTACTCATGTTAGCTAACACAAACTAAAATTGCAGAAATTAGAATTGCTAAAATGTATTTCCTTCTTATACAGGTGGGCGCCTGAACAAAAATTAAAAATTGCGGGAATGTATTCCCTTATTATACAGGTGGGCGCCTGAACATAAATTATACATGTGGGCGCTATGTATTCCCTTGTTATATAGGTGGGCGCCAGAACAGAAATTAAAAATTACAGAAATGTATTCCCTTATTATACAAGTGGGCGCCTGAACAGAAATTAAAAATTGCAGAAATGTATTCCCATGTTATACAGGTGGGTGCCTGAACCGAAATTAAAAAATGCAGAAATATATTCCTTTGTTATACAGGTGGGTGCCTGGACCGAAATTAAAAATTGCATAAATGTATTCCCTTGTTATACAGGTGGGCGCTTGAACAAAAATTAAAAATTGCAGAAATGTATTCCCTTGTTATCCAGGTGGGCGCCTGATGCATGAAATGCGAATGGAAAAACGTATTCCCTTGTTATCCAAGTGGGCGCCTGATTCATGAAATGCGAATTCAAAAAAATATTCCCTTATTATCCAGGTAGGCGCCTGATGCATGAAATGTGAATGGAGAAAAATATTCCCTTGTTATCCAGGTGGGCGCCTGATGCATGAAATGCGAATGCAGAAAAGTATTCCCTTGTTATCTTGGTGGGTGCCTGATGCATGAAATGCGAATGCAGAAAAATATTCCCTCAGTTTGACAAAAGGGGTGTGAATTTAAAAGATGATACATCCTTGCTATTTTTGTATTTTCTTGATTGAATGTTTTTCATCCATGGATTCCTCCATTTATTGCTGAACTTCCTTTTTAATGTTTTCTATCTTTCCACATTGGTCACATTCACTTTAAGGTTATTAGTGACGATTTGCTCCTGTCTAAATCACAAAACATAATCTTACTAGTTATAAGCTGCAGGCAACTGGCATCTGCCACTCCTGCCTCTTATTGCTTTTCCTCTTTTGCTTCGCTTCCGCTGTGCGGTCTTTCAGTTGACTATCTTCTGCAAGCTCTTTTTTATTTCCTTGTTTTTCACCTTTTTTTTTGTTTTCTTTTGGCTCAGTTCGCCAGACTCCTTTATTTCTTTTCAACTCTTTTCTTTTTTTTCTTTTCTGATCTAGTGTTATTTCAACTCTTATTGTTGGAAGCTGGTAGTTGTCTTTCAAAGGAAAAACAATGAAATGCAGAAAAAGGGTAAGACTGTTTTGGAGAAGTGATAGAACTTATCTGGGTACGTTGGCTGATTCCGTTGACCATGCCATGTATTTAAACTCCGACCCAGTTCGTTCAATCCATCGTTCTGACTCCAAATTTCTTGCAACCCAAACCGATCCTATTTTTGTTGTTTTTCTCTTTTTTTTTTCTTCAGAAATGATCCTTACAATCGCCTTATGGTGCCATGAAAGGTTTTCACCAATAAGATTCTCTCATTTATTCTCTCTCATACTCAAAGTCGCCTTGTAGTGCCGGTAAATGTTTTCACTGACAAGACTCTCTCATTTTATTTTTCTCAACCTCATAGTTTCCTCACGGTGCCGGTTAAGGTTTTAACCGATGAGACTCTCTCATTTTTTTTTCGTTTTTTTTCATTTTTCCTTTATGTCTTTTGTTTTTCTCTGCACCACTGATGTTGTCCAATGTCCCGTTCTTCCTTTATTCTCATTGCATTTTGTTATTTTCTTGAAATTGATTAGAAGGTCTTTCTTTGGACTATAACGTGGATTTTGGATGGGTTAAGAAAGAAAGGTATAAAGGCTCAAAATTTACGAGGGTTTGAAATTATTTACAACTCTAGGAATTATAAAACATAACTTCTGCCCCAGTTTCAATATGTGGGGGATATTTTTGGATTTTTCTTTTATTGTGATTGAACCTCAGTGAGGCTGCCTACGTACCCTTTCGGGATCAAGTCAGACGTAGTTCAGACTACGCCATAAATTCAATGGTTTCTTTTGACTTTTTCCCGATTTTTGTCTTTTTCTTTTTGCTTGCCTTGGCTTTTTTTTTCTTTTTTTTTCATTATTTGCTACTTTTCTTTTTGTGTCATAAGCAATTCCGAGAGAGGGTATGAAAGAATATATCGAACACGGCTCAAAGGGGATATCAATGGATAACGTGTTTGGATAGAGAATAAATGCCTTCATCATTTCAATTCCAAAATCACAACAAAATACAATCATACAATCGAAAAGGAATCATACATAGTATCTTTTGACTGCATCTGAATTGATAGCAGTCTCTACGCATTTCCCTTCAACATTTGTCAAATATAATGCCCCATTAGACAACACCCGTGATACCATAAATGACCCCTGCCAGTTTGGCGCGAATTTGCCCTTTGCTTCGGCCCAATGTGGTAAGATACGCCTCAATACAACTTGTCCAACTTTAAACATCCAAGGACGCACCTTCGTATTATATGCTCTGGCCATTCTTTGTTGATAAAATTGCCCATGGAAAACCGCTGCCAACCTCTTCTCGTCAATCAGATTTAATTGTTCCAGTCGGGCTTTTACCCATTCCTCGTCATCTATCCCAGCTTCATCTATGATTCGTAGTGACGGTATCTCGATTTCCACGGGTATAACAGCCTCTGTCCCATACACCAATGAGTAGGGTGTGGCGCCGATAGAAGTGCGCACTATTGTTCGATAACCCATAAGAGCGAAAGGCAGCTTCTCGTACCATTGTCTAGGCTCCTCCACCATTTTCCTAAGGATCTTCTTTATATTCTTGTTTGCAGCTTATACTACCGCATTTGCCTTTGGCCTGTAAGGTGTAGAGTTACGTTGTAGGATCTTGAATCTCTGGCACACTTCCGCCATGAGGTGACTGTTCAGATTGGCCCCGTTATCTGTGATGATTACATTGGGAATTCCAAATCGGCATATAATATTTTCATGCACAAAATCCACCACGTCATTCTTTGTCATCGCCTTGAATGTCTTTGCCTCCACCCACTTAGTAAAGTAGTCAATCGCGACCAAAATGAATCTATGTCCATTAGAAGCCGTAGGCTCTATTGGTCCGATAACATCCATGCCCCAGGAAACAAATGGCCAAGGTGCAGACATCGTATGCAATTCATAAGCTGGGGAATGAATTAAATCTCCATGTACTTAGCATTGGTGGCATTTCCTCACATACCTAATACAGTCCCGCTCCATGGTGAGCCAATAGTACCCAGCTTTCAAAATCTTCTTTGCTAAGAAATATCCGCTCATATGGGGTCCGCAAGCTCCAGCGTGTACCTCAGTCATAATCTTATCAGCTTGTTGCACATCCACACATCTCAACAAACCTAGGTTTGGTGTTCTTTTATATATAATTCCTCCACTGAGGAAGAAACCATTCGCTAAATATCTTACAACTCTCTTCTAATCTCCGGTGGCTTGCTCTGGGTATTTTCCTGTCTTCAAGTATTCCTTGATGTCGTGATACCACGGTTCTCTATCCAACTCTTCTTCCACAAAAAAACAGTAAGCATTCTGATTATACACCTGTATCTGAAGTGGATCTATATAGGCTTTGTCCGGATGATGCAACATAGAGGATAGTGTGGCCAGAGCATCCGCAACTTCATTGTGCATTCTTGGGATATGTTTGAACTCTATGGATTGGAATCTTTGGGATAATTCATGCAGACAATGCCGATAAGGTATCAATTTCAAATCTCTTGTCTCCCATTCTCCCTGAATTTGACATATCAAAAGATCCGAGTCACCCATGACCAAAATCTCTTGAACACCCATATCTATTGTCATCCTCAATCCCAATATACACGCCTCATATTCAGCCATATTATTGGTACAGAAAGATCAAAGCTGAGCTATAACGGGATAGTGTTGACCCATTCCTTAAATAAGCACTGCTCCAATACCAACTCTTTTACTGTTGACGGCTCCGTCGAAGTACATCTTCCATCATGGCTTATCACTTCGTTCTATTTCTTCGACATTCATCGCCTGCTCATCCGGAAAATATGTCTTTAGTGGCTCATACTCGTCATCCACTGGGTTTTCTGCCAAGTGATCTACAACTGCTTGCACTTTTATCGCCGTACGTGTTACATAAATGATGTCAAACTCTGTAAGCAGAATCTGCAATTTAGCCAGTCTTCCCGTAGGCATGGGCTTCTAGAATATATACTTTAGAGGATCGAACCGTGATATCAGATATGTGGTGTATGCTGACAAATAATGTTTCAATTTCTGAGCCACCCAAGTCAATGCATAGCATGTTCTATCTAATTGAGTATATTTTACCTCGTAAGAAGTGAATTTCTTACTAAGGTAATATATAGCTTGCTCTTTCTTGCCCGTCCCATTGTGCTGTCCCAGTACACAGCCAAAAGAATTATCAAGCACTGTCAGATATAAGATCAAAGGTCTTTCCGGCTCCGGAGGAACTAACACTAGAGGATTTGCCAAATATTCCTTGATTTTATCGAAGGCTTCCTGACATTCATCGGTCCATTTCACTACTGTATCCTTCTTTAACAACTTGAAAATAGGATCACACATTTATGTCAGCTGAGCGATGAACCGGCTAATATAATTCAACCTTCCTAGTAAGCTCATTACTTCCTTCTTGTTCTTCGGCGGAGGCAAACTCTGGATGACTTTTATCTTTGATGGATCTAGTTCAATGCCTTGCTGGCTTACTATAAATCCCAATAGCTTCCCCGAGGGTACTCTAAAAGCGAATTTTGCAGGATTGAATTTAAGATTGTACCTTCGGTGTCTTTGAAAAAAACTTCCTCAAGTTCCTAACATGATCATGTTGCTTTTTGGATTTTATGATGACGTCGTCCACATACACTTCAATTTCTCAATGCATCATATCGTGGAACATTGTGGTAATTGCCCTCATATAAATAGCTCCGGCATTCTTTAGCCCAAACGGTATCACTCTATAGCAGTATGTTCCCCAAGGCGTAATAAAAGATGTTTTCTCTGCATCCTCTTCGTCCATTAGGATATAGTGATAACCCGCATAGCAATCCACAAAAGATACAATTTCATGTTTGGCGCAATTGTCGATTAGTGTGTGGATATTCGACAATGGGAAATCATCCTTTGGATTGGCCTTGTTGAGGTCTCTGTAATCAACACACACCCTGGTTTTTCCATCTTTCTTTGGAACTGGCACAACATTTGCTAACCAGGTGGGGTACTTAGTAACTCGTATGACCTTTACCTCAAACTGCTTATTCACCTCTTCTTTTATCTTCACGCTGATGTCCGTTTTGAACTTTCTCAACTTTTGCTTTACCGACCGGCATTCAGAATAAATAGGCAACTTATGTACCACCAAATTAGTGCTAAGTCCAGGCATGTCATCATAGGACCAGGCAAAGATGTCCTTGAATTCGTGCAGCAACTTCATTAACTCTTCTCTGAGGGAGGCTTCTAAGTGTACACTGATTTATGTTTCCCGAACATTATCCTCACTCCCCAAATTGATAGATTCTATCTCACTTAAGTTTGGTTTGGGTTTTTCCTCATATTGATTCAAGTCTTTACTTATTTCCTCCAGTATTTCCTCATCCTCACATTTAATCTCCCTCTCATTTTCAATTTCTTGTATAATAATTCGATTGTCAGAACTGGGCCGGGAATCCTTCATGCATGACATATCATCAGAATCAGCGTATATTGAACTGTACAAAAGGAAGAAAAGGAAAAATAAATAAAAATAAGGCGCAAAAATTAAGAAAGATGAAGGAACTGCATTTCATTGATTTTCAAAAGATGAACAAAGATTGGGTACATTTGATTTCAACGGGGGTGGGGACTACAAAAATAAAATTGCTTTTTGGGAAATGATGATATATTTCGAAAGCTAACTACCAAGACTCCCTCCTGATTGGAAAAGGAATGGCTTCCCAATTATTGAGTGCAACACTAGATCCCACGAACTGAATGTCTATCTTGCTGGTACCCCCACCCATCTCCACCATGTTCACGTCCCCAAATAACAGTTCCGCATCGGGTCTAATCTCAGCATACCTTGACGCAACAGATGTCAGATGTCGTTGTGTACCAAGCTTGGTGAAGGTGTCAGACAATTTTGGGACTGGTTTAGGGAGGGTCCAATTTTTCTTTTTGGTACTTTTGGCTTTCTGGATGTCGGTGTGGGTTGGTTTGAAGCCCAAGCCAAAGGTGTCTTTGTTTACCGGTAGATGGACAGGTTGAGTCATTCCCTGTAAGGCTATTCCTAGCCCTTTTCCCGGTGTAAATCCATTCTTGATCATCTCTTTGGCTATCATCACAGCCGTAGGTGCCACTGTAGGGATTGGCAAGCTCTCTCCTTCTGCTATCTTGTTCACTATCACAGTGTCTGTCACCTGGTGCACCCAGGGACCCTTGTCCCCATCTGCTTCCTCGAAGGGCATTATGGCATTGCAAGCGTCTTCTTCTCCATGCACTGTAATTTCTTGCTGCTCCCATTCGAACTTTACCATTTGGTGTAGGGATGATGGTACGACCTTAGCCGCATGGATCCATGGCCGACCCGACAATAGATTATAGGACACAGTGACGTCTAACACATGAAATTCCATGGTAAAGTCTATCGGCCCAATGGTGACCTCCAAAATGATATCTCCCAAAGTATTTTTGCTTCCTCCATCAAACCCTCGAACACTCACACTATTCTGCCAGATTCTGTCAGGATTAATCTTCAGCTTTTCAAGAGTCGAAAGTGGACAAATATTTTCACTCGACCCATTATCTATTAAAACTCGAGTAACCACTGATTCTTCACTTTTGACGGTAAGATAGAGTGCCTTATTGTGTTCAGTCCCTTCGACAGGAAATTCATTGTCCGAGAATGTTATCTTGTTCTATTCAAAAATCTTGTTGGTAATCTTCTCAAGATGGCAGACTGAGATCTTTTCAGGGACATGTGCTTCATTCAGTATCTTCAGCAATGCCTTTCTTGCTCCTCTAAGTGAATTAACAATGACAGCAATGAGATTTTTGCAGGCGTCTTTCTCAGCTGTTCTACTATCGAGTAGTCTTGAGCTTTTATCTTCTTCAGAAATTCTTCTGTTTCTCCTTCAGAGACCGGCTTCTTCACATGACTCTCCTTTACCACCTTCATTTTTCTTAACTCTTCCCGGGCAAAGCACTGCCCGGAACGAGTGAGGCCATGAGTTTCATTGACCTCCCCTGTAACTTCTTTTCCCCTGTACACTACTGTTACCTTGTTGTAGTTCCAAGGTACGACTTTAATATCCACCACCGGCATTTGCACTACTGGCTTTATGATAACTGGTTCCATGCATGCTCCTTTTACTGTCAGCAACGGCTTAACCCCTGGCACCACCAATTTTCAAAGTTTCAACCACTGGCGGCTTTTTCACTGGTGCTTCAACTGTCGCTTTCTCTTTCTCAGCTTCTTTCTCTCCTTTACTGCTAGCTTTTATCATCATTACTGATTGGGACGACTTCCTGCTACTCTCTTCTTGTTCTAACTCTATCATGTGTGTCTCATGATGAGTCGGCAATGGATTTTGAGTAATGTTTGGAGTCTTTAGAGTCTTTACCTCAATCCTCCTACTGTCAATGAGCTCTTGTATAGCAGTTTTCAAGTGCCAACACTTTTTGGTATCGTGCCCCGGTGCCCCGGAGCAGTATTCACACCTAACTGACTGGTTAATGTTTCTAGGAGGTGGGTTTGGTAGTTTTGGTTCAATCGGATTCAGCATCCCCAATTCTTTCAGATGTTGATAGAGGCTGGTGTAAGACTCCCCAAATGGGGTGAATGTTTTCTTTGTTTGGGCTCTGTTTCTCATTTCTGGATCAGGTCGAATGTTGGGTCTATTTGGGTTCTCGTAGGTTTTGGAAGGATGGTAGGTGTTCTGTGTATGATAGATGTTTTGTGGGACTTGGGCTCGCCATTCATGAGGGGGCGATGGGTAAGGTTGGGCTTGTGGAATGGGGTAATGTGGAGTAGTGGGTGGATAATAAGGTGGAGGTGGGTTGTAAGGTGCTGGCAGGTATGGTTGGTATGGGCGATGTGGGTGATGGTATATGCTTTGGCTTCGAGTCCATGGTTTACTTTCTACAACTAAAACCTCTTCCTTCTTCTTCTTTCCAATAGATCCTCCGTTCCCTGTTCTGTATAGCCTGATTCGTGGCCTTGATAGCAGAAAAGCTCATGATTTTGTTGGTTTTCAACCCTTCCTCTACGAAACTCCCCATTTTCACTACTTCATTGAAATTCTTACCAATAGCCGACACTAAATAGCGGTAGTAAGTAGTCTCTAAGGCTTGCAGAAAACAATCTACCATTTCAGTCTCCTTCATAGGCGGATCCACTCGCGCCGCTTGTTCCCTCCATCTAAAACCGTACTCCCGAAAACTTTCGTCAGGCTTCTTCTCCATCTTGGAAAGCGACAACCTTTCTGGTATTATCTCTAAGTTGTACTGGAAGTGGTTGGCAAATGATTGCGCTAGATCATCCCAGATGAACCATCTAGTGTGATCTTGACGTGCATACCCCTCCAGCGCAGAACCGCTCAAACTTTGACTAAAGTACACCATCAAAAATTCATCTTTCCCTCCTGCACCACGTATCTTGCTGCAATATCCCCTGAGATGGGCTACAGGATCCCCATATCCATTGTACATGTCTAATTTAGGTAGCTTGAACCCAACTGGGAGCTGCACCTCTGGGAACAGACACAAGTCTTTGTATTCTATGCTCACTTGGCCTCCTAGCCCTTGTATGTTACGGAAAGACCATTCTAAACTCCTCATCTTTCGTGCCATTTCCTCTTATTCCAAGTTCTTGACGGGCTTTTCTTTAGTTGTCTCCATCAGTGGGGTATAAGATTCATATTGCCTAAACATTGGCTCCGACAGATAGTAATGGGTATCTTGTACATGGAACACTCGTTCACTTGACGACTTATGCAGATCATCAGGTGGAGGTGCCACATACACCGGGGCAACCTGTGGTGGCTGGGGTGGAATCTATTTGGACAATGGTGGTGGTGCCTATGAAGTGGAGGCATAGTAGTGGTGGTAATCTGGATACGTAGAGGATGAGTTCATGGTAGGTGGCTCGGGATTAGGGTTGACGAGAGGGACATATACTGGGTTGGTTGGATATGCGGGTAAGGGTTGACCCCTGGACCAAGCATGGTACATTTCTGACATCTGCTGCTTGAGCTTATACATTTCCTCCTTCATCCCTGCTACATCCACGACCTCCTCTTCTTGCACAGGGTCCATGATAGTCGGCTCAATTTCCCGAGACACAGCCTTTGTCATAGTCTTAGATCGTGTGTTGTAATGATGATTTACCAGAGTACCAGTTGCCAGCTGAAATCTGGTTCTCATAAACAACAACACTTGTTAATAGTTAGCACTTTAAAGGATAAGATGCAATGATTGAAAATCACAACTGTTGCTTTTGATCGTCATGCATCATCCCGGCATTTATTCCATTTTGAACCAACATCATCTTTTCCTTTCTTTCTTTTCTTTTTCTCTCTTTTTTCCTTTTTTTTTCTTCTTTTTTCCATTCTTTTTCTTCCTCTCTTCTTTTTCATTTTCTATTTTTCTTTAATTTTCGTTCCTACTTATTTGCCTATCGCGCAAACAATTAATACAAAGTAAAAAAGATGATTAGCAACAACTTTTGATTTTTCATTAATATTCCAAAACATCGATTTACAAGATGGTGTTGTGCTACTAATGCAAAAAGAAATACGAATACAAAATGCATGCCCTAGGAATACATTAATGCTCCTAATGCCCGCGAGACGTCGTTCGGTCTTGCCGCGGGCCTATATGCTAATCCACTTTGGAGCCTATCTAGGTCGGACATGACTTGCTTCACAAAGAATTTCACAGCTGATAGAAATGTTGTTCGGGACATGTCTTCGCATAGTTGGCACTTTCGGGTGATATATTGAGCAATATGAACGATTCTCTCTCGGACGACCCCTTTCTCTTGAAGTAATCTGCTAATCTGTTCGGTGCAAGCATTTAAGGTGTGTTGGTTCTCTTTCTACAGTTGTTGCAACTCGACTCTAACCGAGCCATAGTTGTGTAACAATGCTCTCTTTCTTCTTCAAATTCTTTGATGATCTTGTTACTCTTGACAATGGCTATGATGATTTTCTTTCTCAGACGAGCTACCTCAACCTCATGTTTGTCCTATAGTTGTTGAACCAACCTAGCTCTTTCCTCGGCATCTTTGGCCAGTTGCTTCCGAACCCTAACTAACTCCTTTTCTACTTTGTCCAGGTCGAAGCTGTAGTTATTTACTTTGCGCTGAAGATGTTCAATTAATTTCTTGTCTCGGGCTAACCGAACCGGGATCTCGGATGCAATTTTCATTTTTGCAACTTGATCCTTCAGAATTTCATTCTCCTTTTTCAGCTGCTTCTTTTCTCCTTCGTCAGATGCTTCCTGTAAACCGCTCTCGAACTGGAGATCTCGCAACTGTTTTTCTAGCAAGCGGATTTTGGCCTTATACTCGCTTTCTTTGGCCACCCAATTTCTGTTTTCCTTTGACTGCTCCGCCAAATCTTGAAAGTGAGGTCTTTTTGATGGTCTATCATGCTCAATGCCCCGTCGATACCATGCAGCGTACCCTGATGATACTTATCCCCGAGCTCTGTTCTGCACACAAGTTTCTGTTTTCAAATTTTGACACTCATTCCAAATCTGTCGGACCTTTGCTTCCGGGAATTGCCCATCCAGACTAATCTCTATTACTTGCAAACTGAGGTCCCCATCCTTTGGTATAACTTGACATCTTCCAAGCTTGTCGTAGGACCCTGTACGGGGCATAAGGCCGGATACTTTTCAAACCCATGATCAAGAAGTGTTACCCTTCCATCGGCATGTAAATCACCTCGTCGAGGAGCAACCATCCATATGCCCAATTGATTTGGCTATCGGTCAATGATCGTAGATATGAAATCCAATCTTTAGCTCCCTCCAGCAACTTAACTTCTTTTGTTATCATATAGAATTCTTCAAGGCACGTTCTTTCAGTCGGCCCATAGCTTAAGAATGAAGGATGACGACATAGATGTTCTATCAACCAGATTTGCAGAATCAAGTTACATCCCTCAAAGAAGTTGCACCCTGCTTTACATGTAGTCAGGGCACGGTAGATATCCGCTATAATCATTGGAGCCAAAGTGCAATTATCTTGTACAATCAAAGTGCTGGCTACCCCGGCGACTTTTGTATTAATGTGCCTGTCCTTTCTTGGAAATATGATTATCCCGAGAAACGCCATTAGGAAAGCGAATCGTCGATGCTCCTCCCATTTTGCTCGGTTGGACTTTCTACAAAGTTTGTTCGTGGGGTCATTGAAACCCCTGACATGTCCATATCTACTATAAATGAACTTTAGGGAGCAAAACCCACTAGCCAGATCCTCGTTGTGGACGTTTCGAGCAATCTTCAAAGAGTCCAGGAAACGGTGCACCATTTTTGCTCTTGGAGCCACCGGATATTTCTCTTTTAAGGCGACCTCATTTTTCCCTATATAGTGAGCAATTTCCTCGAGAGTGGGAGTGAGTTCAAAGTCCGAAAATTGTAGAACGTTGTGCGCAGGATCCCAACATGTGACAAGTGCTCGGATTATATCGCCTCGAGGAATGATGTCCATTAAACCCGTAAGATCCTTTAAGTGGAATTTGACCAAGTTTTGTCCTTCCTGTCCCATGTCGTTTCACCATAGTCTTAGCTCCAAAGGGATTCTATTCGTTAGAGTGAAGGGTTCATTCTGTATCGTGCTCATCCTGCACATTTATTAAGGCGATTTTATTTAGAAAAAAGTAAAAATATTTTTTTCAAAGCAAATTTGAATTTTTATTTTTTGAAAAGGGGAAACAAGATTTTCAAAGTGGCCATTTTTGCCAAAACAGCCTTCCAGAGTCCTTTCGGAACACTCGGCTATTTCCAAAAATAGCGATCACCTCGATTATTTGAAACAAAATATTTTGGTCTTTTTCTAAAGGGTGGTTGGACCCGTTCAAGGGTTTCCTACGTATCCCACCTAATGGCGAGAATCAAACCTGTGTAGTTCGGTCAGATTAATTGACCAATTATCTTAACAACAAAGCTATTTTTTCTCACTTTCCAGATTTTCAGATTTTCCAACAACTCTAATATTTCATTCTCTCTTTTTTTTCATTGAATATCCTCTTTCTACTCTCGGGAATTTTGCCGGTCCGCATTACGATCGAAGACAATTAAAATGCAACATATAGTATGCTCGGTCTTTAATTACCGGGTCACCTGTCCTAGACGGACCCAACTCCTGTATTGAGTCCCCTAAGTCAGTTATAATGCAAATAATCATCCTAGACTTATGTTCAATATCTTATAGCTTCACATGGTGCTAGACCGTGTACTCGAGCGGACAACTCGAATCGAGGAGGGGGCTACGTACCGGTGACCCGCGGAGTCAATCGGATTTGTAACTTATCGGGCTTCTGTTTCTTAATTTAGGTGTGACTTAACAGAATGGGGAGTCTCAACCAATGAGTATATCCCCGGGGGTGAAGAAAAGAATGGTTTTCGGCACTATTTATATATACAATCCATATAATATCAAAACGGTAAAACACATAGCATGTTGTTCAAAACATATAACAAAGCCAAATAATATTGAGGACGGTGATTCTAATGAGCTTGAATTCTTAAACCCTAAAACCGAAGTTCTAGGTTGCTTGGTTTCCCCAGCAGAGTCGCCAGAGCTGTCACACCTCCCTTTTTACTACCCTTTTTCACCGATCCTTTTGAAAAAGATACGTTGGGTATACCTCAATGTTTAAATACCCAAGAAGGATATAATAACAAAGAGGAAGGAGTTTTTCCAAATAAAGGACAATCGGTCCAGGATTTTAATTTAATTGTCAGAGTCGCCACTTGGGAAAATAATGGTGTCCCAAGTCACCGGTTAATCCTGAATCCGAGGAAGTTGACTCTGCATTACAGTCCGCAAAACAGAAACCTAGGTAAGGAATTCGATTAACCCGGGAGAAGGTGTTAGGCACTCCCGAATTCCGTGGTTTCAGCACGGTCGCTCAAACGTCATTCTCAATTTTATATGACTTGTTATATACTTTTTATCAATATGTATATGTTTCCAACTTTGATTTTTCAATAATTGCGACGTCGCAAAAACGTATTTCGAGTTACACCGCAACCAGTACACCTGTGGCTTTTAATACATTTCGGCTTCGCCGAGATTTGGGATTTGAGTTGCACCAAGTGCACACTCGTATTAGAGAAAATATATTTATTAAATCGTGCCTAAATAGTGTCTAACAGCTTCGTATCTTTTGGGAGAGGTTATGGAATTCGATTTTAACCTTCCAGAATCTATTATGTATTTTACTTGGTTACTGAAGGGGGGCCCGCTGTTTTGTTATTGTGTGAGGCTCATCCCAATTTAATTTTATAGTCCAATCCTAATATGTATATACTATGTTTTTCTATTTTTGTTTTTCCCTTAGTCATTTTTAATGAACTATAACTCCAGAAGTGAGTCCAGGACCTTGTTATTTCCATTGTTATTAGGCCTGGACTTCTGGATCAGCGTAACGGGTTATTACATCTATCTGGGTCTTAGTGACCCAGACTGGCTTTGGGCTTTTGTTAAATACCCCAGTTAAATCTCGAATGTATTCCAGGACTGAGTCACACATCAGGCCCAGAACAGAGACGAGGCAGTAGTGATGAAAACGAAAATGAGAACTCATGATAAAAGTAAAAATTCAGAAAAACAAAAGAGAAATGAATTCGAACTATATTTATTTATTAAGAGATTAAATATATACAGAAACTAACAACATTGAATCTAAATCATGAAAGTCTAACATGCATAAACTTAATTGACAAGACCATTTTTTACTTTATTCTCAAGGACTAATTATGTCACTGATGTGAGTTCTCTAATAACTAATTAACAGGAGACTATTTTAAACAAGTGAATTAAAACTAAACTAATGATTCAATCGTTTATACCTAACATTCAATTACCTAGGCTAAATTAACTCACTCGCAGGTACGTAATTATGTTTCGTTATTGAGTCTGATTGTGTGACATCAAGGAAATCAGTATTCAACTAAGTTGTAACCTCGTTTTATTGTTACTGTTTGAGAACCTGTTTGGATCTAAGTGTGAAATACCAAATTGGATTACCTACATAAAACTAATTAATATTATGGCTGTGAGTCCGTATGTTATAAATCCATGTCAAGATTAATTAACCTTATTTTATGATTTTTACCTATTTAACTAAGTGACTTAACTACTACGACTATACTACTACCATTCACTACTTATTACATTGTTTTTGTTCGAGCTTTCACTTATACATACGATGCTGCACTAATGAATTACAAATCTAAATTAATACTCGACAGCTAATTAGAAAACAAAAATGCAGAAGATAATAAGAGATTTTAAAACTTGAACTTCATTTCATCATAGCTTCTTCATTACATAGCCTTGAACAAATGTGTACCTGATTCAGCAAAATAACTCGATGAGTTCTAAGGGGAGATGAAATAGGCACAGCAATAGACTCGACAGGCAATGCAACAGTGAAGAATTGAGTTCCAGATGAGCAAATAATAACACAGCAACAACAATAGAGAACCCAGCAAAATGAGCAGAAATTCCAAACAACTCCGAACAACAATTTCAACTCGAAAACCAGAGAACTATTTGCTATTTTAGTGTATAATTCTTTCTGAAAATTTTATTTCCCAAAATCCAGCCCTTAAACTAGTCCTAAATAAGGGTATTTATTGGTGTAGAGAGGTGAAATTTTTGGGCGGAAAAGATAGAATATAATTCTATTTCCCTCCCCTCATAATTTACCAAATCTTACACTTTACACCCTAAATCTGTTACAAGATCCCTTCTAGCATGTGCTGGAAGGTTCTATTTGATTCTATTTTGGGGTTATTTTTACTAAGGTGCCCCTACTTGTTATTGTTTTTTACTGAATTACCTTTTCCTTAAGACCAATATACCCTTAATTCTCTGCAAAATTGTAGAAATCAGGAGCCCAAATGTCTTATATATCCCTATAGGCTCTATTAAATCTACCTTTTTGCCATTTTATGTTTCTTATATGCTCTTGAAGGCATTGACTAATTACCCGACCTACCTAGGTCAGGTTTTCAAAGATTAAGCTCTTATTTAACTAATGGCCAGCCTTTGTATCAAAATTTAAGGACAGACCATATCAAACTTAAGACTTATTTCAAATTTAACCAGTTTTATGTTTCATTTTCTGTTAATTAAACTAATTTGCAAGATTAGCCTGCTTATTATCCTATTTAAAACCTAGCCAGTCCAAAGATTGGACTTGGATTTGCAATTTGAGGCCTATAGTTGAACACATGCATGACTGAAACCTTTGCAAGTCTAGCCACCTGTGATTACGGGCCAAGCTGGGCTTTGGTAAGTCTAAACTATTATACTTAAACCAAATTTATTGCACATCTAGCCTATTTAAGTATTAGCCAGTGTGTTAGACCTAACAGAGTAGGTCAATTGCAAAATTGACCACCCTTGGTCACTTATTTAACTTATAGCCTATTTTTTTATGATTTTCAGTTTAAGCCTATTCTAAGACACTTAACACATATTTTCAATGTTAACCACTTATAAATTTTAACACTTCTGCAGCTATAACCAATCTACCTAGGCATGATAGGTATTAACAGTATTCAATTCAACACAAGGCTGTTGCAAACATATCCAGTTTCATAAATAAATTGCACACATAGCCAATAAAATCATAATTGTTTATCAATTAATCAAAATTTAGAGAAAAGGGTTGAGTATTGTTGAATCTCAATCAATAGACTTACAAACTCAAATTTCACAACACAGTGTCAATTAGTCATTAAACAAGCATATTCAAAACTTCCTTATACTTAATGAACCAAGGAAAATACCAAGTCATAGTTAAGGTGTTCTTGACATAAACACATATAGGTATAAAACTTATAAAGCAATTTCAGGAGAGAGCATGGTTTGCAAAGATCAAAGGCATGAAGAGATATTAATCAGAGAACAACCAAGCTCAAACAAAATAGACATAACAGTATCCCCTTAAACAGAGTAGTCATGGAAAATAGAACAAACAGAAAATTCCTTAAAGGCAAAGATCCCTTACCTAAACATACGAGTGATATAAATGAAAGATATGAAAGATAAGAAAAATCTGAACAAACGAACAAGATTTCTCAAAGACCAACCCTAATCTAAACATGCATCTAATATACTAAGATAGATAAGATGAAGAAGAATAGATCTTTAACATAAGAACAGAACAAACAAAAAACAACTTTTCGAAGACTAAAAACCCTAGTATAAAACATGCAGTCTAATATACTAAGAGAAAACATATGAAGATAGACAAGGTAAAGAAGAATAGATCTTAAACAGAAAAGCAAAACAATCAAACAAGAGCTTCTCAACAACTAAAACCCTAGTTCGTTCGACTAACCTATAAGAAGAAACATGCTGAACACACAAAAAATAACAAGAAGTATCAAACAAAACAGTAAAAAAAGCAAACAGAAAGGGACAAGGAACTTAGCTTGAAGGGACTGTCCCTTGAGCTTTCCTATTTTCCTTTTTCTTTTTCTTCTTTTCTTTTTTCCTAGTTTTCTCTTTTCTTTTTCATTATTTTTCTTTTCCGGTTTTCTTTTCTCACATGAGACCTTAGATCTGTAGTTTCTGGTTGAGGTAGGTGTTTTAGAAAGGGGAAAAGGTAAGAGCTTTGAGGGTGTTTTGTTTAAAGTCGCCGGTGTTAGGTTTCCGACGACCTATCTTTGAATATTCGAGACGGATGAGGGAGATTCGAGGGAGACTGGGTACGGGGGGTGGTAGATCTGGTGGTGAGTGCTTTGGTATTGATTTGGGTGGGGTTTTCTTGGTTTTAGTCATCAGCGGTGAACTCCGATGACTGGAGTTTCAAGAAGGTGAAAGGTTTTTAGGGTTTTATGGAGTTTTGGGTAGGGTTTGAGAAGAAGAAGAAGAGAAGAGGAGAGGAGGGAGAAGGGGTGTCGCCGGAGACCGCTGTGGAGAAGGCCAGTCTCCATGGCCGGCCGGTTGATGAAGAAGATGAAGAAGACGAAGGGAGAAGAAATGGAGGCTAGGGTTAGGCAAGGGTGTAAATGGCCGGTATCTGAAGAGACATTGGCCTTATATACTCGGAGGGGTTGATGTATTCTTGGCCGTTGGATC
Organism: Nicotiana noctiflora; assembly: GCA_032618575.1. Taxonomy (NCBI): domain Eukaryota; kingdom Viridiplantae; phylum Streptophyta; class Magnoliopsida; order Solanales; family Solanaceae; genus Nicotiana; species Nicotiana noctiflora. Next base: position 81,436 of record JASVEL010000018.1, on the reverse strand, counting down.
AATTAAGATCAATGGTCAAGATTGGTGAATACAAAACGGTGCCATCTTGACTTAAATGAGAGGTCCGCTCTCATATGTTAGATCACAAGCTTTGGACGGCTGAGATTCAATCTCAGGTTTAATTAACTAATTAATACTCACTTAATATCTCAACCGTTGGATTTGCGTAAATGAACGGCTGAGATTGCCTTCGTTTTGGATCAAGTGGACTGGCTCTTTTGGGCCAATGTGTTGGGCCAATATTTCAGACTTTTTGGCCCGAACTTATTATATTTTTGGTATTTTCTTAGTATTTTAATTATTTTTGTGACAATTTTCTTTTTATTTTCATTTTTTTCTTTTTGTATTATTTGAATTACTTAATTTCCTATCTTCACTAATTTTCTGGCATTTTTTGGCAATTTCTACTATTTTTCCATAATTTCCGTTATTAAAGCCATTTTTGTTGATTTTTCCTTAAACTACATTAATCCAAAATACATGTATTTCACCTATTTTTTGATTTTCTAATTTCTATTTATTCAAACACTCAAATGTATCTAATTTCAATCAAGACATGCAATTACACTCAAAAAATATTATTTATTTTTAATTTTGGAATTTTATTGCCTAGTGCAAAAATCATGTGCTCACAGCAACATGAATGAAATGTGCTGACTTGGTCAGCCTATCATCAATGACCCAAATTGCATCAAACTTCTTCCGGGTCATCGGATGTCCAGTAACGAAGTCCATGGTAATCCTCTCCCATTTCCACTCGGGAAGCTCAATTCTCTGAAACACACAACCAAGTCTCTAATGCTCATACTTGACCTGCTAATAATTCAAACACCGAGCTACATATGCAACAACGTCTTTCTTCATATTACGCCACCAATAACGCTATCGCAAGTCCTGATACATCTTCACGATGCATGGGTGAATAGAATACCGAGAACCATGGGCCTTCGCTAAGATCAACTCTCAAATCCTATTGACATTGGGTAGACAAACTCACTCCTGCAACCTCAAAACACCATCCGCATCTAAAGTAACCGTCGTGGCTCCTCCATGTTGCACCGAGTTTCTCAGGACACATAAATGAGGATCATCAAACTGGCAATCACGGATACGCTCCAATAATGAAGAACAAGCGACCGTGCAAGCTAAAAATCAGCTAGTATCATAAATGTCCAACCTCACAAACTGATTGGCCAAGGCCTGAATATCCAAAACAAGTGGTCGCTAGCTGACCGGAACATAAGCAATACTACCCATGCTGGCTGATTTCCTAATAAATGCATCTACAACAATATTGTCTCTCCCCGGGTGGTACAAAATAGTAACATCCTAATCCTTGAATAGCTCCAACCATATCCGCTGCCTCAAGTTTAACTCTTTCTGCTTGAACAAGTATTGCAGACACTTGTGATCAGTGTACACCTCACACGTCACACCATATAAGTAATGCCTCCAAATCTTCAAAGCATGAGCAATGGCTGCCAACTCTAGATCATGGACTGGGTAATTTTTCTCATGGATTTTCAACTACGTTAAAGCATAAGAAATGACCCTGCCATCCTGCATCAATAGTGTGCCAAGCCCAATATGGGAAGCATCACAATAAACTGTATAAGGCCCTGAACCTGTGGACAAAATCAATATCGGTGCCGTAGTCAGAGCTGTCTTGAGCTCTGAAAGCTCTCCTCGCACTCATCTAACCACATGAACTGGGTACCTTTCTAGGTCAACCTGGTCATTGGGGCTTCTATAGATGAAAACCCCTCCATGAATCAACTGTAATAACCGGCTAACCCCAAGAAATGCCGAATCTTAGTAGCTGAAGCTAGTCAAGGCCACTTCTTGTCTACCTCAATCGTCTTCGGGTCCTGGATGCCCTCTGCTGATACTACATGACCCACAAATGCGACTGAACCCCACCAGAACTTGGACTTCGAGAGCACACAAGAATATCCTTCAAAGTTTTAAGAACCATTCTGAGTTGCTCCTCGTGCTCCTCCTAACTGCGAGAGCACACAAGAATATCATCAATAAAGATTATCACGAAAAAGTCTAAATAAGGCCTAAACACTCGGATCATAAACTCCATAAATATTTTGGGGCATTGGTCAACCCAAATGACATGACCAAAACTCATAATGCCCGTACCGAGTACGAAATGCTGTCTTAGGGACATCAAATGCCCTTATCCTCAGATGATGCTGGCCAGATCTCAAGTCAATCTTTGAAAACACCTTCGCACCCTGCAACTGGTCAAATAAATCATCAATCCTTGGTAGTGAATACTTGTTCTTTATCTCCACCTTGTTCAACTGCCCGTAATCAAGTCACATCTTCATCGATCCATCATTTTTCTTCACAAATAAAATTGGCGCACCCCAAGGAGGAATACTAGGCCTGATGAAACCCTTCTCTAGCAAATCATGTAACTGGTCCTTTAATTCTTTCAACTCTAGTGGGGCCATACGATACGGTGGGATAGATATGGGCTGCATGCCTGGAGCCAGATCAATACAAAAATCAATATCCCTATCGGGTGGCATACCCGGCAGGTCTGTAGGGAAAACCTCTGGGAACTCTCGAACAATAGGAATTGATTCTATAGAAGGAACCTCTATGTTGAAATCATGAACATATGCCAAATAAGCTAAACACCCCATCTCGACCATGCGTCGAGCCTTAACATATAAAATAACATTGCGGGTGGCATATCTTGGGGTCCCTCTCCACTCCAATCGGGGTAAATCCGGTAAAGCCAATGTCACGATCTTGGCGTGACAATCCAAGATCACATGATATGGGGACAACCAATCCATCCCCAATATAACATCAAAATCCACCATGTGTAGAAGCAATAGGTCAACACGGGTCTCAAGACCCTCAAGTACTACTACACAAGAATGATGGACTCGGTCGACCACTATAGAATCACCCACTGGTGTGGATACATATAGAGGAATACCCAAGGCATCACTAGGCATAGCCAAGTAGGGCGCAAAATAAGATGACACATATAAATACGTAGACCCAGGGTCAAATAGCATAGAAGCATCCCTATCACAGACCAGAATAGTACCTGTAATAACAGCATCGGAAGACTCAGCCACTGGCCTGGCTGGCCAAGCGTAACACCGGCCCTTATTTTTTAGGTGGGCGCCTACTTGTTGAAATTTAAAATGTATTCCCTTATTCTTCAGGTGGGTGTCTGCTTACAGCTTGCTTGAAATGTATTCCCTTGTTTTTCTGGTGGCCGCCTATTTGTTAAAATTGAAAATGTATTCCCTGTTCTTCAGGTGGGTGCCTGCTTACAGCTTTCTCGAAATGTATTCCCTTGTTTTTTAGGTAGGCGCCTGCTTGTTGAAATTGAAAATGTATTCCCTTGTTCTTCAAGTGGGTGCCTACTTACAACTTGCTTGAAATTTATTCCCTTATTTTTCTTGTGGGCGCCTGCTTGTTGAAATTTAAAATGTATTCCATTATTCTTCAGGTGGGTGCCTGCTTACAGTTTGTTTGAAATGTATTAACTTGTTTTTCAGGTAGGCGCCTGCTTACGACTTAAAAACAAAGAAAAGATTTTCTGCCCCAGTATGGTGATTGGGTATACCACGTTATTAAATATTAGGATTTAAAGTTGAATTTCAAATGATACTTCCCTTATTCTTCGGGTGGGTTCCTGCTTATATCATGCTTTGGAATATATTTCCTTGTTTTTCAGGTGGCTGCCCGGTTGCGATTATTATGCTTGCAATATATTCTCTTGTTATTCAGGTGGGCACCTATTTGCTGTGCTTGAAGAAGTATTCCCTTGTTTTTCAAGTGGGCGCTTGATTACAACTTGAAAAGATATTCCCTTATTCTTCAGGTGGGTGCCTGCTTACAACTTGAAGATGTAACGACCTGGCCAGTCGTTTTAGAAAATTAACGCCCCGATCCCCAATTTAACTGTTCCCCTAAGTTCATTTCTGCTATTGTGGTTTGTCGGGAGGGTCGGTTCTGGAATTTGGAGTGTTTTGGGACACTTAGTCCCTAAATGGGAGCTTTATAGTTGGAAAATGGCCATTAATCGGAATAGTGTTAATACGACTTCGGAATGAAAATCTGATGGTTCCATTAGCTCCGTTAGGCGATTTCGGGGTTGAGAGCGCATTCGGAATATATTTTGGAGGTCCGCAGCTCAATTCGGCTTGAAATGCCGAAGTTTGAAATTTTGGTGAATCCAAACGATAGGTGAGATTTTGATCTGGGGGTCGGAATGAAATTTCGACAATTTCTATAGCTTTTTTATGTGATTTTGGATATGTCAGCAAATTTTCAGGTCATTCGGACATCGTTTGGTCGGGTTTTTTGATTGAATGTTGATTGCGAAAGTTTTGAAGAAACTTAGGCTTGAATCTATGTGAAAATGGTGATTTTGATGTTTAGGATGGTGTTTTTATGATTTGAACAAGTTCGTATCGTGATTTGGAGTATGTTGGTGGCTTTTGTTAGGGTCTCGGGGGCCTCGGGATGAATTCGGACCATCATTCGGACTTTTTGAAGCCTTGAAAATCTGCTGAAAAATTGCAGATCAGTGCAGCAGACTTTAAGCCTACGCATTCGCGTGGCACTGGCCGCGTTCGCGTAGGAAAGGCAGGGCTAAGCATCACGTTCGTGTCCCTAGTGTCGCGTTCGCGTAGAAGAAAAAGAGGAAGCATCGCATTCGCATCCCAGGTGTCGCGTACGCATAAAAGAAAATTTGGTCGACTGAAAGGTTGTTCATCGCGAACGCGTGGGAGTCGTCGCGTTCGCGTAGAGGAAGGAGAACTGTGCATCACGGACACGTGAGCTGTAATGTGAATGCGTAGAGTTAAATTGTCTGGCAGTGAATTTAAGTTCAGAACATAACACCTGCGTTCCTCATACACAAAAACGCCATTTTGGAGCTCCAAGAGAGGAAATTGACTGGGAATCGCTGGGAAATCATCGGGGGTAAGTTTCTTGGCCTTAATTCGTTAGTTTATCATGAAATCCGTGATTGTTTCACTATTAATGGAGGATTAATGGAGGGTTTTAGCCCTAGGCCTAAATTTTAGAAAATCCTTGATTTGATGAGCAAACGGAGTCCGATTTCGATAAATTTTATATGCACGGACTCGTGTTGAGATAAGGAACCCGAATATATAACTTTCATAATTTTTCGAGAAGCGTTCCAAAAGTCGGGTTTTGGCAACCTTTGGGTTTTGGTGTATTTTGAATTGTTTTGATTGGGTAAGGCCCAATTGGCCTATTTTGATGTGATTCTATTGATTTTTATCAGATACTACACCTGTGGAGGACGACATTCGCGGAAAAAGAGTTGTCTCTTAGCGGTTTTGTACCGGAGTCGAGGTAAGTGGCTTGTCTAACCTCGTGTGGGGAAACCTTTACCCCAAGGATATTATGTGGTAGTTTATATGCCTTGTACGCGAGGTGACGGGCGTGTACATGCGCTGGTTGTTGTAACACACTTTACTTGAATTGTCTGATTAGTGATATTCCTATTCTTAGATGATTAAATTGTTACATTTACCCGATATTCATTAGAAAAGCATGATTAGATATGATTTAAATGTCTAATTGCCTAATTGTCTTACTTGATCTTCTTGATAATTGTTGGCACTAGTTTCGGTGAAGTTGTGGTTAAGCATATTATATTTTTCTCTATGTGTTTCTTTATTTGTTGTGTTGGTGGACTGCGGGTTCGATTCCCGGAGATCCCAGGGCAGTGGGTTCGATTCCCAGAAACCTGAAGTGATATTATTTATGGACTGCGGGTTCGATTCCCGGAGATCCAAGGGCTGCGGGTTTGATTCCCGGAGACCCGAAGTTTATTGATATATTATTGAGATATGGACTGCGGGTTCGATTCCCGGAGATCCTGAGATCACTGAGACACATCCTGAGGTATTGAGACTTGGGCTGCGGGTTCAATTCCCGGAGACCCAGAGATACTGTCATTGGGACTGCGGGTTAAATTCTCGTAGCTCCTGGATTGTTGATTTTAGAGTGGGACTGTGGGTTCAATTCCCACAGGTCCTGGACTTGCTGATTGAGTTTTGTTTAGTTAGTTACTTGTTGTTGGTTAATTGTAGACGGTTGTAGCAATCACTTTATTGTTGTTATTTCAGATTCAATATTATTGAACTGCTTATTATTGTTATTACCATTATGTTATTGTTCTCTCAGTAGCGCCCTGACCTTCCTTGTCACTACTCCATCGAGGTTAGGCTTGGCACTTGCTGAGTACCTCCGTGGTGCACTCATGCTACTCTTCTGCACACTTTTGTTGTGCAGATCCAGGTACATCAGGACAGGCCCATACTAGGTGATCCAGCAGTATATTTGGAGACCTCGAGGTATGATCTTCTACGTCCATGGATCCGGAGGCCCTACTTCTATTCTGATAGTATTATTAGATATTTTTCCCTCATTACATTGTTTAGATACTCTTGACAGATAGAGCCACATTTGTATTTCTCTTTTAGTCTGTGTTACCCATGGGATTCCGGGTCTTGGTGGTATTTTTATACAGTGTATTTGATGAGTGTATGTGCCAAGCGGCACAAATTACATTTCCTATTTATATCGTTTTTCCGCTATTTCTTGTTTAATGTTCACGAACTTGTATATTCCGCAATGTGTTAGGCTTACCTAGTCCCGGGGACTGGGTGCCGTCATGAATGGTTCACGATTGGTGAACTAGGGTCGTGACAAGTTGGTATCAGAGCTCTAGGTTCATAGGAGTCACGGGACACAGACCGGTTACTTAGAGTCTCGCTGATCGATACGGAGACGTATGTATTTATCTATGAGAGGCTATGTAACTATTTATGAAACTCTTCATTCCTTTTGGATTCCTTGTCGTGCGATATTTTTGGCACCAAATCTAAACTTCTGCTTTCTATTCTCTAATAGATGGTGAGGACACGTGCTACTCGCAAGGATGAGGCACCCGCGCTCCCTGCTGCCACTGTCAGAGGACGGGGCCGGGGTAGAGGACGAGGACGCGCCCGAGGTTCAGCCACAGCACCCGCACGCGCTGCCGCTGAGGTGCCACCAGTGGATCAGGTTGGAGCACAGGCACCTGGTACACCGGCTACAGCTACTACTACTCCAGCACTGCAGGAGACCCTTGTCAAGTTCATAAGCATGTATACTACTATAGCTCAGGCAGGGTTACTTCCTCTTACTGCAGTTACATCTAAGGTCGGGGGAGGGGCCCAAACTACCACAGCCGTTACACCTGAGCAGCGAGTGCCCGTGGGGCAAGTTCCAGAGATTATTACTATGCCTCCTACCGCCCCAGTATAGCCCGGAGGTGGGCCAGCTGCCTCCGAGGACGAGCAGCGTAGATTAGAGATGTTCAAGAAATATGACCCTCCAGTGTTCAGTGGTTTGGCTACAGATGATGCATTAGGTTTTCTGGAGGAGTGTCATCGTATTCTTCATACCATGGGGATAGTGGAGACCAGCGGGGTTTCCTTTACTACTTTTTAGTTTCATGGGGCCGCTTACGATTGGTAGCGCACGTATGAGTTGGATAGTCCAGATGAGTCTGCTTCATTGACCTGGACGCAATTTTCAGATCTGTTTTTGAGGGAGTTTGTTCCCCAGAGCCTTAGGGATTCTTGGCGCTCAGAGTTTGAGCGGTTGCGACAGGGCTCCATGTCAGTATCGAAGTATGCTATCAGTTTCACCCGTCTAGCCAGGCATGCACCGGCATTGGTAGCCACGGTCCGGGAGAGAGTGCGGAGATTTATTGAAGGCCTGATTCCGTCGATCCGGTCCAGCATGGCCAAAGAGTTGGAGACGGATATATCTTATCAGAAGGTAGTGAGCATTGCCAGGAGGATCAAGAGTATGCTCCCTAGAGAGCGGGGAGAGAGGGAGGCCAAGAGGTCTCGTGAGTCGGGCCATTTCTCTGGTGCCCGCACTTCAGTAGCCGGTCGTTTTTGCAGGGGTTATTTCGGTTGACCAGTTCATTCAGCATTGCCAGCAGCCGGTAGTACTCCAGCTCTTTCAGCACCTCAGGAGCCTTATTATGCTCCCCCAATTTCCAGTGCGCCTCCTGCACGGGGTACCTCCATGGGTCAGACTAGTGGGGGTGAAGCCGGTCAGTCACAGCCACTGTATCCTCTCAGAGCTTGTTTTGAGTGCGGGGATACTCTATATCTGGTTTGGGAGTGCCCCAGGCATAGGAGAGGAGCACCTCCTCAGTTTTCGCAGCCTCAGCGTGGTTCTCAGGGCCACCATGCCATCATTCCAGCTCCAGCTGCCACTCCACCTGCCTAGCCAGCCAGGGGCGGGGGATCAGGGTGCCAGAGGCCGTCCTCGGGAGAGGGGTTATGCCAGATTTTATGTTATTCCTGATCGCGATGTGGCTGTTTCATCTGATTCTATTATCACAGGTATTATTCTGGTTAGTCACATAGAGGCATCGGTTCTATTCGATCCTGGTTCCACTTTTTCATATGTGTCCTCTTATTTTGCTTCTCATCTGGGTGTGCCTCGGGATTCTTTGAGTGCCCCTATTTAGTTTTCCACTCCGGTGGGAGATTCTTTGGCTGTGGTCCGTATGTATCGGTCGTGTTTGGTTACCATTTGTGGATTTGAGACCAGAGCGGATCTATTATTGCTCGGGATGGTAGATTTTGATACTATTTTGGGCATGGACAAGTTGTCGCCCCATTATGCTATTCTTGATTGTCACGCCAAGACCGTGACGCTGGCTATGCCATGCATTCCATGTATTGAGTGGAGTGGTACTCTAGATCATATCTCTAGCCGTGTTATATCCTTTCTCAGAGCTCAGCGTATGGTTGAGAAGGGGTGTGCTGCTTATCTAGCTTATGTGCGGAATGTCAGTATTGACACTCCTTCTATTGATTATATTCCAATGGTACGTGATTTCGCTGATGTATTTCCAGCTGATCTCCCGGGCATGCCGCCCGACAGAGATATTGATTTTGCTATTGATTTGTTGTCGGGCACTCAACCCATTTCTATTCCACCGTACCGTATGGCTCCTCCTGAGTTGAAGGAGTTGAACGATGAGTTACAGGAGTTATTGGGTAAGGGTTTCATTTGACCCTGTGTTTCGCCTTGGGGTGCTCCTGTGTTGTTTGTGAAGAAAAAGGACGGTTCTATGCGTATGTGTATTGACTATCGTTAGTTGAACAAGGTTACAGTGAAGGACTATCCTTTGCCTCGCATTGATGATTTGTTTGACCAGCTACAGGGCGCACAGGTGTTTTCTAAGATTGATTTGTGCTCTGGGTATCATCAGCTGAAGATTCGGGAGCCAGATATCCCGAAGACTGCCTTCAGGACTTGGTATAGTCACTATGAGTTCATCGTGATGTCTTTTGGGCTGAGTAATGCCCCAGCAGCCTTTATGAATTTCATGCACAGTGTGTTCAGGCCATATCTGGACTCGGTCGTGATTGTTTTCATTGATGATATTCTAGTATATTCCCGGAGTCGGGAAGAGCACGAGCATCATTTGAGGATAGTGCTTCAGATTCTGAGGGAGAAGCAGCTATATGCCAAGTTCTTTAAATGTGAATTCTGGTTGAGTTCAGTGGCATTTTTAGGCCATGTGGTGTCGAGCGATGGTATTCGAGTGGATCCGAGGAAGGTGGAGGCCGTGCAGAGTTGGCCCAGACCCTCCTCCGCTACCGAGATTCGTAGTTTCCTTGGTTTGGCGGGCTATTACCGTCGTTTCGTAGAGGGGTTCTCTTCGATCGCAACACCTATGGCCTACTGACCTAAAAGGGTGCCCCTTTTCAGTGGATAGATGAGTGAGAGGCGAGCTTTCAGAAGCTCAAGCCAGCTTTGACCTTGGCCCCTATATTGATGTTGCCTATAGGTTCGGGGTCATATAAGGTATATTGTGATGCCTCACGAGTTAGACTCGTTGCAGTATTGATGCAGGATGGTAGGGTGATTGCCTACACATCCAGACAGTTGAAAGTGCATGAGAAGAACTATCATGTTCATGATTTGGAGCTAGCTGCCATCGTTCACGCCTTGAAGATTTGGTGTCATTACTTGTATGGGGTTCCTTGTGAGATCTACACTGATCACCGGAGCTTACAGCATTTGTTTAAGCAGAAGGACCTGAATATGCGTCAGAGGAGATGGTTGGAGCTACTGAAGGACTATAATATTACTATTCTCTATCATCCAGGCAAAGCTAATGTAGTTGCCTATACCTTGAGCCGTCGGGCAGAGAGTTTCGGGAGTTTGGCATATCTACCAGCTTCAGAGAGGCCTATGGCGATGGATCTTCATGCTTTAGCCTGGCAGTTTGTTAGACTGGATCATTCGGAGCCTAGCCGGGTTCTGGCTTGTGTGGTTTCTCGGTCTTCTCTATTTGACAGCATCAGGGAGCGTCAGTTCGACGACCCTCATTTACTTTTCCTTCAGGATAAAGTTCGGCATGGTGATGCTCGAGATGTTACCATTGGGGATGATAGAGCTATGAGGAAGCAGGGGCGTATCTGTGTGCCTAATGTAGATGATCCTCAAGAGCTGATTCTAGCAGAGGCCCATAGCTTGCGGTATTTCATCCATCCGGGTGTCGCAAAGATGTATCAGGACTTGAGGCAGCATTATTGGTGTAGGCGGATGAAGAGGGATATAGTTGATTATGTTTCTAGATGCCTCAACTACCAGTAGGTGAAGTATGAGCATCAGCGTCCGGGTGGATTGATGCAGTAGATTGAGATTCCAAAGTGGAAATGGGAGTGCATCACCATGGACTTTGTATATGGGCTTCCACGTACTGTTACGAAGTTTGATTCCATTGGGTTATTGTGGATCGGCTGACCAAATTCGCCCATTTCATACCGGTGAACACTACTTATTCATCGGAGCGACTGGCAGCGATCTACATCAGGGAGATAGTCCGGCTGCATGGTATTCTAGTTTCCATCATTTCGGACAGAGGTACTCAGTTCACTTCACAGTTCTGGAGAGCCGTGCAGCAGGAGTTAGGCACTCGGGTGGAGCCGAGCACAACGTTTCACCCCAGACGGATGGCCAGTCCGAGCGCACTATTCAAACTTTGGAGGATATGCTCCGTGCGTGCGTGATTGAGTTTGGAGGTTCATGGGATCACTTCTTGCCACTGGCGGAGTTTGCTTATAACAACAGCTACCGGTCTAGCATTCAGATGGCACCGTATGAGGCCCTATATGGTAGGAGGTGCAGGTCTCCCGTGGGTTCGTTCGAGCCGGGCGAGGCCAGGCTACTAGGTATTGATATTGTTTAGGATACAATGGACAAGGTCAAGGTGATTCAGGACAGACTTCGTGCAGCCCAGTCTAGACATAAGAATTATGCGGACAAAAAGGTTGGCGATGTGGCTTTTACGGTTGGCGAGCGGGTTCTGCTTTGAGTCTCGCCCATGAAGGGCGTTATGAGGTTTGGTAAGAAAGGGAAGCTAAGTCCTAGATTTATTGGCCCTTTTTAGATTTTGAGGCGTGTAGGGGAGGTTGCTTATGAGTTGACCTTACCTCCCAGCCTAGCCGGAGTTCACCCTGTATTTCATGTCTCTATGCTCCGGAGATACCATGGTGACCCGTGGTATATGTTGGATTTCACCTCTGTTCAGCTAGACAAAGATCTGTCTTATGTTGAGGAACCAGTAGCCATTCTAGACAGGCAGGTCCGGAAGCTAAGGTCAAAGAATATCGCTTCGATAAAGGTTCAGTGGCGGGGTCAACTGGTCGAGGAGGCGACTTGGGAGACCGAGCAGGATATACGCAGCGAGTACCCTCATCTCTTCACCACTTCAGGTATGTTTTCTATGCTCGTTCGAGGATGAACGAATCTTTTAAGTGTTGGAAGATGTAACGACCCGGCCGGTTGTTTTAGAAAATTACACCTCGATCCCCAATTTAACTGTTCCCCTAAGTTCATTTCTCCTATTGTGGTTTGCCGGGAGGGTCGGTTCTGGAATTTGGAGTGTTTTGGGACACTTAGTCCCTAAATGGGAGCTTTATAGTTGGAAAATGGCCCATAGTTAGAATAGTGTTAAGACGACCTCGGAATGGAAATCCGATGGTTCCATTAGCTCCATTAGGCATTTTTGGGGTTGGGAGCGTGTTCGGAATGTATTTTGGAGGTCCGCAGCTCAATTAGGCTTAAAATGCTGAAGTTTGAAATTTTGGCGAATTCGAACAATAGGTGAGATTTTGATCCGAGGGTCGGAATGAAATTCCGACAATTTCTGTAGATTCGTTATGTGATGTTGGATATGTCCGCAAATTTTCAGGTCATTCGAACGTCGTTTTGTCGGGTTTTTTGATTTAATGTTGATTTCAGAAGTTTTGAATAAACTTAGGCTTGAATCTGTGTGAAAATGGTGATTTTGACGTTTAGGATGGTGTTTTTATGATTGGAACAAGTTCGCATCGTTATTTGGAGTATGTTAGTGGCTTTCGTTGGGGTCCCGGGGGCCTCGGGATGAATTCAGACCATCATTCGGACTTTTTGAAGCCTTGAAAATCTACAGAAAATTGCAGATCAGTGCATCAGACTTTAAGCCTTCGTGTTTGCGTGGCCCTGGCCGCGTTCGCGTAGGCAAGGCAGGGCTAAGCATCGCGTTCACGTCCCTGGTGTCACGTTAGCATAGAAGAAAAAGAGGAAGCATCGCGTTCGCATACCAGGTGTCACGTACGCATAGAAGAAAATTTGGTTGGCTGAAAGGTTGTTCATCACGAATGCGTGGGAGTCGTCGCGTTCGCGTAGAGGAAGGAGAACTGTGCATCGCGGACGCGTGAGCTGTAACGCGAACGCGTAGAGTTAAATTGTTTGGTAGTGAGTTTAAGTTCAGAACATAACACCCGCGACCCTCATACATAAAAAACGCCATTTGTGAGCTCCAAGAGAGGAAATTGACGAAGAATTACTTGGATATCATGGGGAAATCATAGGGGGTAAATTTCTTGGCCTTAATTCGTTAGTTTATCATGAAATCCGTGATTATTTAACTGTTAATGAAGGATTAATGGAGGTTTTTAGCCCTAGGCCTAAATTTTAGAAAATCTTTGATTTGAATGGGCAAACAGAGTCTGATTTCAATAAATTTTATATGCACGGACTCGTGTTGAGATAAGGAACCCGAATATATAACTTGCGTAATTTTCCGAGAAGCGTACCAAAAGTCGGGTTTTGGCAACTTGTGGGTTTTGGTGTATTCTGAATTGTTTTGATTGGGTAAGGCCCAATTGGCCTATTTTGATGTGATTCTATTGATTTTTATCAGATACTACACCTGTGGAGGCCATCATTCGTGGCAAGAGAGTTGTCTCTTAGCGGTTTTGTAACGGAGTCGAGGTAAGTGGCTTGTCTAACCTCATGTGGGGGAACCTTCACCCCTAGGATGTTATGTGGTAGTTTAAATGCTTTGTACGCGAGGTGACAGGCGTGTACATGCTCTGGTTGTTGGAACACACTTTACTTGAATTGTCCAATTAGTGATATTCCTGTTCTTAGATGATTATATTGTTACATTTACCCGGTATTCGTTAGAAAAACATGATTAGATAGTATTTAACTGTCTAATTGCCTAATTGTCTTACTTGAACTTCTTGATAATTGTTGGTACTAGTTTCGGTGAAGTTGTGGTTAAGCATATTATATTTTTCTCTATGTGTTTCTTTATTTGTTGTGTTGGTGGACTGCAGGTTCGATTCCCGGAGATCCCAGGGCTGTGGGTTCGATTCTCAAAGACCCGAAGTGGTATTGTTTGTGGATTGCGGGTTCGATTCCCGGAGATCCAAGGTGGTTGTTACTGCTTCCGTGCCATACACCAATGAATAAAGGGTTGCACCTACCGAAGTGCGAATGGTAGTGCATTATCCCAGCAAAGCAAATGGTAATTTCTCATGCCATTGTCTCGATACTTCCACCATTTTCCGTAGAATTTTCTTAATGTTCTTATTGGCTTCTTTAACACCTCTATTTGCCTTGGGACGATATGGTGTGGAATTGCGATACATAATTTTAAACTTTTGACATGTCTCAGCCATCAAATAATTGTTAAGGTTGGCACCATTATCCGTAATAATCACCTTTGAAATTCTGAAATGACAAATGATGTTTGCATGTAAAAAATCAACCACAGCCTTCTTGGTTACTGCCTTGAATGTCTTTGCCTCAACCCATTTAGTAAAATAAGCAATGGCAACCAGAATAATCATGTTCCCATTAGATGTTGCTGGCTCGATTGGCCCAACGACATCCATAACCCAAGAAACAAAACGCAATGCTGCCGACATTGTATGCAGCTCATACAGTGGAGAATGAATCAAATCTCCATGTATCTGGCATTGATGACATCTGCGCATATAGTTGGTACAATCCCGCCCCATAGTAAGCCAGTAATATCCTGCTCTGAGTATTTTCTTTGCTAGCACATACCCGCTCAAGTATGGTCCACATACTCCTGCATGTACTTCAGCCATAATAGTTGTAGCCTGCTTTGCGTCTATTTATCTCAACAAACCAAGATCTAGGGTTCTTTTGTACAAAACCCCTCCAGTAAAGAAGAATCCACTTGCCAATCATCTTATGGATCTCTTTTGATCTGTTGCGGCTTGTGCCAATACACCCCCATTCTAAGATATTCTTTAATATCATTGAACCACGGCTCCCCATCGAGTTCCTCTTCTACTATATTACAATAAGAATTCTGATCACGAATCTAGATTTGTAACGGGTCCACATAAGTTTTACCGGGTGATGTAACATAGATGCCAGAGTGGCCAGAGCATCGGCAAATTCATTATGGATTCTCGGGATATGCTTGAATTCTATGGGCTGAAACCATTGGCATAGTTCATGTAAACATTGCCGGTATGTTATGAGTTTTAAATCCCATATTTCCCATTCTCCTTGAATCTTTTGTACCAAGAGATCCGAGTCACCCATGACCAAAATCTCTTGAACACCCATATCTATAGCCATTCTCAATCCCAATATACATGCTTCGTATTCAGCCATATTGTTGGTACAAAAGAAACGAAGTTGAGCGGTGACAGGATAATGCTGACCTATCTCTAAAATAAGCACGGCTCCAATCCCCACACCTTTGTTGTTAGCAGCCCCGTTAAAATATAGCTTCCAGCTAGGCTTTTCTTCTTGTTCCAATCCTTCCACACCCATTGCGTCTTCATTAGGAAAATATGTTTTCAGTGGTTCATATTCCTCATCAATTGGATTATCTGCTAAGTGATCGACAACTACTTGTTCTTTCATCGCAGTGCAGGTTACATAAATAATATCAAACTCTGTGAGCAAGATTTTCCATTTAGAAAGCCTCCCTATGGGAATGAGCTTCTGAAAGATGTACTTCAATGGGTGCAGCCATGAAATGAGATAAGTGGTATAAGCTGACAAATAGTGCTTCAATTTTTGTGCCACCCAGGTCAAAACACATCACGATCTTTCCAATTGAGTATACTTCACCTCGTAACACATGAATTTATTACTAAGATAATAAATTGTCTATAAAGGATAAGAAGTCTTCCTGGCTTTGGCGAAACCAATACAGGTGGATTGGCCAAGTACTCTTCGATTTTATCAAATGAGGCTCGACATTCTTCTGTCCATTCAATGCAACATCTTTCTTCAGCAATCTAAAAATAGGCTCATAAGTTGATGTAAGCTGAGCGATAAATCTACTGATATAATTCAATATGCCGAGGAAACTCATCACATCTTTCTTGCTCTTTGGCGGAGGCAATTCCTGGATGGCATTGATTTTAGATGTGTCCAATTCGGTACCACGTCGACTTACCACAAACCCCAACAATTTCCCTGATAGCACTCCAAAACCACATTTTGCTGGATTGAGCTTGAGATTGTACCTACGAAGCCTCTGGAAAAACTTCCTCAGGTCTTTAACATGGTCATGTTGCTTTCTGGACTTGATGATGACATCATCCATATAAACATCAATTTCCTAATATATCATGTCATGAAACATGGTAGTCATTTCCCTCATATATGTTGCTCCGGCATTTCAGTCAAAATGGCATCACCCATATAACAGTATGTTCCCCAAGGTGTAATGAATGCCATCTTTTCAGCATCTTCCTTGTCCATCAGGATCTGGTGATAACCCACATAGCAATCCAGAAAAGAGCTAATCTCAAGTTTGGCACAATTGTCTATTAATATGAGGATGTTTGGCAATGGAAAATTATCCTTTGGACTTGCTTTGTTGAGGTCTCGATAATCCTCACACACCCTGGTTTTTCCGTCTTTCTTTGGAACTGGCACAACATTATCTAACCATGTGGGATATTTGGTAACACGTATAACCTTTGCTTCAAACTGCTTATTGACTTATTCTTTTATTTTCACACTGATATCTGTCTTAAATTTCCTCAACTTATGTTTTATAGGTGGGCATTCTGAGTAAGCGGGCAATTTATGGACTACCAAATATGTGCTTAGTCCCGGAATGTCATCGTATGACCATGTAAATATATCTTTGTATTCATGCAGTAGTTTTATTAGTTTTTCCCTATGTGGGGATTCCAAATGAATGCTTATCTTTGTTTCCCAAATATTCCCCAGATTAATAGCCTCCGTCTCATTTCAGTTTGGTTTAGGTTTTTCTTCATATTGGCTGAAATCCTTACTAATTTCTTCCCAAACTTCCTCCTCATCATACTCCACCTCATTATCACATTAAATTCCTTGTATTACTATTTGATTATCAAGACTGGGCCGGGAATTCCTTACGCATGACACATCATTGAAATCAGCATAAAATGGACTGTACAAGAAAAAAAATATAAAATAAGGCTATCAGAAATGGAGGAAGAAAGAAATTGCATTTCATTAAAATTTCGAAAGATAACAAGGTTTGACATGTCTGATTGGATGGAACATAAAATCTAAATTACAGCCTTGAAATAAAACAAATTTAAAATGAGACAACAAATCTAATTACCACAACTCCCTTCTAGTCGGAAGATGAGTAGCTTCCCAGTTATTCATCTTGGTTTTGGATCCAACAAATTGGACATTCATTTTACTTGTGCCCTCAGCAGCTTCTATCATATTCACTCTTTCAAATAGCTTTACAAATCTTTCAAGCAGTTCTCTGTCTGGCTTTATCTCTGCTAAGTTGGGCATTACCGTCGCTGGACGCCTCTTTGTACCAGGCCAGACGAATGAATGGGAGAGGCGAGGGATACGCTTAGGGAGGGTCCAACCTTTCCTTTTATGTTTTCGGGCTCTCTTTATATCAGCAATGGTTGGTTTAGAACTCAACCCAAAAGTGTCAATGATACCGGGAAGAGCTACCGGCTCTATGATTCCCTGTAATGCAGCTTATAATCCGTTTCCCAGGGAGAAACCCATTTTTCAACATCTCAGTAGGAACCATAACTGATGCTGAAGCTATCTTGGGCACCGGAGTGTGCTTATCTTTAGGAATTTTATCAACAGATATAATATCCACCACTTGGTATACCCAGGGGCCTTTATCGCCCTTAATCTCTTCAAAAGGAGTGATGGTATTGCATGAATTATCTTCACCATGGACCATTATTTCTTGATGGTCCCATTCGAACTTTACCATCTGATGGAGTGAGGATGGTACGGCCTTTGCCGCATGAATCCATGGTCGACCCAGTAGGAGATTATAGGATACAACAACATCCAAGACTTTAGATTCCATTGTAAACTCTATCGATCTGATGGTAAGCTCCAACACGATGTCTCCAATAGTATTCTTTCCACCTCCGTCGAATCCATGTACACAAATATTGTTCTTGTAGATTCTTTCATTATCAATATTGTGCATTACCAAAGTAGACAAAGGGCATATGTTGGCACTTGACCCGTTATCAATCAACACACGAGTCACTACCAAATCTTCACATTTCACAGTAAGATACAAAGCTCTGTTATGCTTTGTTCCTTCTATCGACAATTCATCATTTGAGAATTTCACCCTGTTCATCTCAAAGATTTTATTTGCGATCTTTTCAAGATGGCTCACTATAATCTTCTCGGGCACATGAACCTTATTAAATATTTTCATGAATGCACTACGATGTTCATCAGAGTGAATCAGCAAAGACATCAGAGATATTTGCGCTGGCATCTTTCTCAATTGTTCTACTATCGAATAGTTCTGCGCTTTCATTTTCTTCAAAAATTCCTCAGACTCCTCCTCAGTAATAGATTTCTTTACCATAGCCGGATTATCTCTGGTGAGTTTTGCTTTTCTTAATTCGTCGGGAGCAAAGCACCTCCCTGACCTTGTCAACCCGTGGGTCTCACAGATTTCATCTTTAATCTCATTCCCCCAGTACATGATGGTCACTTTGTTGTAATTCCATGGCATAGCTTTAACATTCACAACGGGCATTTTAGTAACCAGTTCGATAATGACCGACTCTATTTGTGCCCCTTTCACAGTCAATACAGGTTTTACACTTGCTCCTGGGACTATCACCTTCACTGGTTTGGGCTTTGTTACCACCACTTGCTCAATCATCATTTGCTTGACCGTAATAACTGCTTTCTCACCCATGGCTTTCTCCTCTACCTTCCCTTTGCTCGCCTTAATCATTATTACAGTTTGAGAAGGCATCTTGCAACCTCCCCTTTTTATCAATTCTATCATACGAGCTTCATGATGAACATGTAGGAGGTTTTGTGTAATACTGGGAGCCTTGGGAGCTTGGACTTCAATTCTTCTTGAATCAATAAGCTCCTATATTGCGTTTTTCAAATGCCAACACTTTTCAATGTCGTGTCCTCGAGCTCCTGAACAGTACTCACAGCTAACAGACTTGTCCAGGTTCCTTGGTGGAGGGTTAGGGATTTTGGATTCAATGGGGTTCAAGATTCCAAGATATCTCAGTCTATGAAATAGACCGGTGTATGATTCTCCCAATGGAGTAAAAGTTTTCTTCTTTTGTATCCTATCATTTTTGACACCGGGATAAGGACAAAAACCTGTTCCACTGGGATTTTTATATGTGTTTGGGTGGTGGGTATGTGTTCTGGGTGTGGTAGATATTATGAGGTGCTGGTGCTCGCCATGGCGTAGGCAGTGGTGGGTAGGTTTGAGCATCGTGTACAAAAAATTAAAGAACAGAGGAAGGGTAGTAGTGTTGTGGTGGGCTATATGGTGCTGGTAAGTAAGGCTGATGATGTGGGCGAGGTTGATGGTAGTATGTATTAAGATTCCTGGACAATGATCTCCATTCTACAACAGCCACCTCTTCTTTCTTCTTTTTCCTAAGAGCTCATCCGGTGCCAGTTTGAATTGCTTGGGCTGTAGCTTTTATGGCTGAATAGCTCATAATCCTGTTCGATTATAAACCTTCCTCAACCATGCTCCCCATCTTGATGACTTTGTTCAATGTTTTCTCGATAGCTGATACTAAATGCCCATAGTATGTTGGCTTTAAAGCTTGTAAGAAGTAGTCCACCATCTCTCCTTATTTCATAGGTGGGTCTTTTCGGGCAGCTTGTTCTCTCCACCTAAAGCCGTATTCTCGAAAGCTCTCCCCTGGCTTCTTCTCTATCTTTGTCAATGAAAGCCTGTCAGGAACAATCTCCAAGTTGTACTGGAAATGATTAGCGAATGCTTGG
Source organism: Nicotiana noctiflora (assembly GCA_032618575.1). Lineage (NCBI taxonomy): Eukaryota > Viridiplantae > Streptophyta > Magnoliopsida > Solanales > Solanaceae > Nicotiana > Nicotiana noctiflora. The sequence goes on along the minus strand of JASVEL010000018.1, from coordinate 61,783 downwards.
GCTAGATCATACAAAATAAACCATCTAGCATGGTCTTGCCTGGTGTACCACTGTAGAGCCAATCCGCTAAGACTTTAGCTAAAATAATCCATGAGCAACTCATATTTACCATCGGCACCTTGCATTTTGCTGCAAAATCCTCTCAAATGTGCTACTGGGTCGCCAAGACCGTCATATAGATCAAATTTTGGTAGCTTGAAACCTGCCGGTAGCTGCACCTCCAAAAATAAACATAAATATTTGTAAGCTACACTCACTTAGCCTCTAAGGCTCTGCATGTTCCAGAAAGATTGTTTGAGACTCTTTATTTTTCGGATCATCTCTTCTTGTTTAGGATTTTTGGGTGGTTTTTCCTTCTCAGCCAAGTCGATGAGAGGAGTATAAGAATCATGCTGTCGGAAGGTAGGTTCTGGAGGATAATAATGATTGTCTTGAATATGAAATAATGGTCCATTGGATGATTTGTGTAATTTGGCTGGCAGAGGGGCCACATACACGGGAGCGACATGTGGTGGTTGTGGTGGTATTTGTTTAGGTGGTGGAGGAGGTGGTGGTGCTTGTGAGGTAGTTGCATAGTAAAGTAGGTATGTGGGGTAAACATAGGATAAGTTCACGGTGGGTGGGTCCTATGTTTGGACCGGTTGAGGGATATAAGCAAGATTCGCTGGGTATGTGGGTAAAGGCTGTTCCTTCACCCAGGCCTGATACATCTCAGCCATCTGCTGCTTGAGCTTGTACAGCTCTTCTTTCATAACACCCATGTCTACCACCTCATCTTCCCGGGATGGGTCCAAAACCGTAGCCTCAATCTCTTGAGTGATTGTTTTTGTCATATCTTTAGAACGAGTGTTGTAATGATGGGTTGCCAGAATGCCAGCTACAAATCACTTTTCTGGACTCAATAACAATAATGCTCGTTAGTGGTCAGGCCATTATTGATCAAATAATTGCATGTTGGGAGCAAATAACTACTAAATTTTGCTTGGCAATATGCATCATTCCGGCTTTGCTAGTTTTATACATTTGCCTTTTCCTTATTTTGTCAATTCTTTTGTTTCGGCTTTTTCTTTTTCTCATCTTTCTTTTTTACCAATTTTCCTCTCTCTCTTTTCTTTGGTCGAACCTCTAAATTTGCCTACCGCATATGTGTTTAAAGAAAAAAAAGTCAAAGATCACATGTACAGATTTTTGGGATTTTCAAATTTATTAATAACCAACATTGATTACAAAGATAAACTCTAAGATGATAATTGCACTACAATCCTTTTACAATGCAGAAAAAATAAAAAATGTAAACTCAAATGCCTAACCTATGAATACACCAAAGACCCTAGTGCCCGCGGGACATCGTTCGATCTCGCCGCGGGCCTATATGTAAGTCCTCTTTGGAGTTTGTCTAAATCACCCATTGTTTGCTTCACGAATATCATTGTCGAGGCAAAGAATGTGGTCTGGGTCATATCTTCACATATCTATCACTTCCGAGTGATATAACGAGCAATGTTGAGAATCCTTTCTCTAATAATTTCCTTTTCTTTAAGTAACCTCCCTATTTGTTCAGTACGAGCATCCAGAGTCTATTGGCTTTTTCTCTTGAAGTTGCTGTAGTTCCATTTCTAATCGTCCCAATGCCGTATAGCAGTGTTCCCTTTCCATACTAAACTCTTTAACTTGTTTGCTAATCTTGACCTTAGCAGTAATAATCTTTTTCCTCAACCGAGCAACTTGAAAATTATGTTCTTCCTTCAATTATTGAATCATACGGGCCCTTTCTGCTGTGTTCCTAGCCAATTGCTTCCGAACCCCGGTTAATTATTTTTCGTCTTTATCCAGGTCAAAACTATAATCGCTCACTTCTCACCGCAAATTATCAATCTATTTTTCATCCCGGGCATTTCAAATAGGGGTTTCGGCTGTTGTTCTTATTTTCTGCATTTGAGCTCTTAGGGCCTCATTTTCTTTAACCAGTTGCTTCTTTTCACCCTCGTAAGCTACTACTTGCACGCTATTTTCGAACTTGAGGTCTTGAACTTGTTTTTCTAGCATGCTGATTTTTGCTCGAGATTCGTTTTCTTTAGCCAACCAATCTCATTGTTCTTTTGACAGCTCGGCAAATTCTTGAATATAAGGTCTCTTCGCTGGTCTTTCATGCTCACAATCTCTTCTATACCATGCGGAGTAACTAGGTTACACTTTACCTTTGGCTTGATCCCTTATACAAGTGTCTAATTTCAAACATTGGCATTCATTCCAAATTTGACGGACTTTTGCTTCAGGAAATTGCCCGTCAGGACTAATCTCAATTACTTGAGTGCTGAGGTCTCCATCTTTTGGCACTATTTGATATCTTACGAGTTGCCGTAAAACTAGATATAGAGCATAGGGTTGAATACTTTTAAGCCCCATTAAGGGAAAGTGTGATTCTTATGCCAGCATGTATATAATTTCATTGACAGGTGGCCACCCGAATGCCCATGCTATCTGGCTAGCAGTGAGAGATCGGAAGTATGTGATCCAACCCTTAAACCCTTCTGGCAACTTGACCCCTTTTATCCTCGTGTAGAATTCTTCTATGCAAGTTCTTTCTGAAGACCCATAACTTAGGAATTGATGATGATGGCAAAAGTGCTCGATCATCCACATTTGTAATAGCAAATTGCATCCCTCAAAGAAATCTACTCCGGCTTTACAAGCTGTAAGGGCACGGAAGATATCAACTACTATCATAAGTGCGAACGTACTATTATCTTGCGTGAAGAGAGTACTAACAATTCTAGCTATTTTTATATTGATGTTCCCGTCTTTCTTTGGAAACACTACCAAACCCAAAAAGGTCACCACGAAAGCAAAACGTCTATGTTCCTCACATTTTACACGGTTTGCTTTGCTGCAGAGTTTGTTTGTCGGGTTATCAAAGCCTCCGATATGATCATATCTATGGTATATGAAATTCATAGTGCAAAACCCATTGGCCAAATCTTCATTATGAACGCTTCGGGCTATTTTCAAGTAATCTAGGAATCTATGAGCGGTAACAACTCTTGGAGAAACCGGGTATTTGTCTTTTTGGGGAACCACATCATTCCCAATATAACTGCAATATCCTCTAATGTTGCAGTAAGCTCAAACTCTGAGAAATGGAGCAAATTGCGTGCCGGATCGTAACAGGTAACCAAGGCTCTAATGATGTCTCCCCGGGGTATAATATCAAACAACCCGGTAAGACTTTTCAAATATTTCTTGACCTCGTCTTGTCCATCTTGACCCAAATCACTCCACCGTAGACGTAACTCCAAAGGGATTTTATTCATTATTGAGAAAGGTTCATTTTGCATCGTGCTCATCTTGCACATTTATTAAGGTGATTTAATCACATGTTATTTTGATCCCAAAAAGACTATATTTTCATAATTTTCAAAATAGAAGTCCGACTTTTGCAAATACGACCCTTTAGCACTTGAACTGAAGATATTAAGGTTGTACTTACTATTTTAGGGAACATGACTCAAAAGTGGCTATTTTTGCATAAACAGCCTTCTGGCGCCGTTTCAGGACATTCGGTCATTTTGACAAAAAGGCATCACTTGATTTATTAAAAAATTAACATTTTTTGGATGTTATTTTTTTTGTAAAAAGGTGTGGTTGGACACATCAAAGGTTGCCAACATATCTCGCCTAGTGGAGAGAATCAAACTAGTGTAGTTCAGTCAAATTATTTTTAGACCAACCATTTTTAATTTTGACAAAATTGACTTATTCCAACTTTTTTTGATAATTTCCTCAAAATTTGACAGAGTTTCGTCAGTATTTGGCCATTATATTCCTCTTAAATCAACAATTACAATTTTTCTCGTTTTTTTCCCTCAATTTTATTAGCCGGTCAGCATAATGGCCCAAGACAAATAAATGCAACATATAATCATGTTGGTGTTTTCATATTCATGTCACCTATCCCAGACGGACCTATCCCCTGTGTTGAGTTCCCTAAGTCAAATATGATGCAAATAATCATCCTAATTCTAGGCTCAATATCCTGATTTTATGGTTCCAGACTATGCAACTGAGCGGACAACTCGAGTCGAGGAGAAGGCCCCGGAAAATTTCGCTAAGTAATTTAGGATTTAGTTGTGTCACACAGGCTTATTATAATATTTTTATAGACTATTAATATGGTGGACATCAATTATACTTGGTAAATATGAGTACAAGACTTATGGTAGAGGTCCAAACGGAAGACTAGGTGTACGCCAAATGGGAAATTTTTTGAAATAGGCCAAAATTCCAAATGGATTCGCACAAGGATCCACTTCAAAGGAGCATATATAATTATGTATAAGGTTTTATGTGGTGACTATCATATCAAATGAAATCTCCTTGAGTCTATTTTCGAACGCTTCAAACCGTTCGTCATTTGGACATTCCTACAAAACTTATGATTAAATTACCAAAAGCTGGAAAAAGCGATCCCCTGTAAGGTCAAATATGCGATCCGCTCTGCGGTTCGCATTTTTGTTCTGTGGTCTACATTTTGACCACAGATTGAACCAGTGTAGCTCATTCTTCGTCACCGATTTTACGGTGCATTCTGCGGCCCGCATGTCCATTATGCGGTGCATTCTGCTATAGTAGAATTGACATCGTAGGGTTATCTTAATTTCATAATCCGGTCCCATTTTGATCTATAACCTTTGGGGCTTTATTTGGGGTCATTTCGTACTAATTTTAGAGAGAGGTGAGAGTATTTTAGAGAGAGAAGGAGGAACCCAACATCTAAATCATCCAAATCTTGCATCAACCTTCAAGAATCGAAGAACCCAATCACAAGATCTTCATCTAAGAGGTAATATTCAATACTCTAGGTTTTAGTTTAGAGTTTGGTGTATAAGATGGTTTATTGAGGTATGATTCTTAGATTTATTAGTATTGTGTATATATGCATGTACAACTTAGGTTTATGGTAAGATTGTTTAACTTAAATAAGTAAAGATTAGCTTAGGGAATGAAGGAAATCTTGAAAAGGAAATTTGAAATCAAGATGCTCATCTAGTGTCTGATAGAATGCTCAAATGAACTGAAACCGTGAATATCTTTTTAATTTTTGCATTTTTCTATGTATCAAAAAAGATTGAAGTTGCTAGAATTTTCGGAACGTTGTAGTAACTTAAGGAAAAGCTCTTCGAAGTATGTATGGCTAACTTTAATCTTTCTAAAATCACCTTGTTTGGTGTACGAATACTTGGTGTGTGATATCTATGTAGATTGTTGTAAAATTCTTGTGGGTTGTTTTTTTGGTTTTGATTGGTTTGATTAAGTATTTGTGGTTTAATGGTTCAAGTAATTGACAATAAACTAAATGCGTGATTGTGAAAGTGTTATGTGGTAAGAGTTGAGAAACAAATAATGGAAAGAAAATCATAGATGATGCAATTGGAACAACTGTGGTAATAACATATTTGGCTTGTTGTGGGAAATTATTTTGGTGACTTAAATTGCATATGAATTGTTGAAAATGAAGGATAATGGTATTGATGGTTAAGTCAACTATTAAATTGTTATGGTTGTTCTGAAGAAGTGTTGTTGTTGATCTTTTTGAATTGTTGATTGTTGTTGTGCTATTTGTGAATTGTAACTGTACGGTAGGATCGGGTTGCATGCTGCAACACGAAGTAATAAGGTGTGGGTTGCGGTGATAAGAGTGGCCGAGGTAATAAGAGTGGCCGAGGTAATAAGGGTGGAAATCGATCGAGATACTAATTGTGAAATCATTGATGAGGCATTGTGAAAGGAGAGAGAGCAGGAGAGTTTGTAACCTGTGGGGCACTAATTGTCCATTTGTTTGGTTGGTCTGCTTTCCATGTGTGTTTGGGTGTTGATTCTATTGTTTCTTTCTACTTGTATATGGGTTGAGGACTACTTGAAACAAAGTTAAGTGTTGAAAATTTGTTTGGCTTGTCTTGTTATTACTTTACGTATTTGTTGGTTGTTTCTATTGTCGTGACTTACTTGACTATGGCTTGAGTTTACTTGGGACAAAGTTTGTTCATACATACCAGTACAAGTCAAATGTACTAAAGTCCCTTTTGCCGGGGGCGCTACATTCGTGTTATGATTGTAGGTGGATCCATAGCAGGTACTCCAGTCCACCGTCCGTAGCTCCTTATCACTTCCCGTCAGCTGATTTGACGAGCCCCTTTCCATTCGGGGCCCTATGTGGCTCACGCCACTTTCTGTTTTGGGATGTTATTTTTGATATGTATAAGGTATAGCCGGAGCCTTGTTGCCGACATTTTCATATTATTCTTCAATTATATTTAGAGGCTCCGTAGACAGGTCGTGAGTTGTGTCGGGCATGGTAATTTAAAAGATAAATATTGATGTGTGGCAATGTTGTATAAAAATTGGAATACCTTTATTATGGTGAATGAAGTTTCTAATGGAAATTGTTATTGTTATGTTTATAAAAACTTGGTTAATAAAGTTCATATCCTATAAATTGCTTTCTTATTAGGTTATAAGAATGAGGGGTAACACGCAGGGATAGGAAAGGCACCCAGGTCCGCTTGACTGGGGATACCCGGTCAAGTGCCGGTAATGTCCCTCGAATTTCGGGCATGAAAAACTTGGTATCAGAGCCTAAGGTTTTAAAGTGTCCTAGGATGTCTCGGAGCCGTGTCTAGTTGAGTCCTTCTTATCGGTATGTTGTCGACCACATCTATAAGTTGGAGGCTATTTGGACATTTAGGAATTTCACCCTTCTTTGATATTCCAGATCGTGCGATATGGCTCAAGATAGGGAGCTAATTTCCTCTCTAAGTATTACTCTCAAGATTGGTAATTTTGATACCATAATCCTTGAATTTGAAGCATGTAAGGGGGATTTATCCCACCTTTGAGTCCAAGTGGATTACCCAATGACTTGTTAGAAGAATGTGTTTAGCCATGGAGTGTTTGGTAGAACTTGTTGTTAAGGAGAGTACCCATGTTCCTACTAATGTCACTGCACCACAAGATCATGTAGTATATCATCAGTATGTATGGTTAAAACCCCGTCTCGTAGGAATTAAGCTTCCATGGTGCCCGCATAAATGTTGTAGGTTCAAAATATAATTGATGCAGTACCATTTTATTATGTTAAGCAAATTATTGTTGTGAAAATATATGTGGGAGGTACTTCTTAATTTTTTAATATATTATTCTTGGTAAATGAGGATATGTAAAAAATGTGAACTATGTGCTGAAATGCCTAGACTTCAAGTCAAGTTTGAATTGATATTTTGATGCCAAATTTTGTGAGAAAACTTGTTATGGTTGATTCTTCAAAAATGTTCTTACGTGTACCAAAGGTATTTGATTGATTGCGTCTAGTTGTTGGTAATGTATAAATATGTTTGGAAATGAAGTAAGTGACTGTGTAAATGTGGTAAGACTAAATGTTGGATTCTAGCTGTGATTGATACTTTACATGAATTGGTGTTGTCACCCGATGTTTGTGAAATATGCATTCCAATATGATCAATGTGCTATTATTGACAACTTAAAATGGGTGCAAGGGGTATGAATCATGTATTGAAATGTAAAGGCCTTAAATTGAAATTGAAGTAGCATATATTAAATGAAAGTTTGTGAAATCCTTTGTGCATAGAGATGTGGAAATAAGTCAAATGTTTTTGAGAAATAGAGTATAGACAATGTGTCGAGACCTCGAAATAGAATTGTACCTGGTGATACTTGTCACATGAGGGAATATTCATAATAGGCGAATTTGACTATATTTATGCCCTAAATAATCATACTTAATTGTTGTTTTGATATTGTTTATGATGAAAAAATGCTTTTATTAGTGTTTTTAGTGTGTTATAGGTACACATGAGCTAATGAAGACTAAAGGAGCAGGTTTTGAGCCATAAGATGGTGAAAAGGCCAAGTGTGGAACAAGTTAGGAGTTTGTGCTGAAAAATAGATTGAAGAATCCGCAGCACTGTTCTACCGCGGTCCAACCACGACCGCAGTATAACCGTAGTAGAATAGGTGCAGAACTTTTGAAGAATCAGAGAGCTTGATCCATCGCGGTTGGACCGTGACCGCAGTCGGATCGTGGTGGAAGCCAAAATTTCTAATGCCAAAATTGTCAAAACGGAAATTATCTAACCTAAACCCTATATTTAATATTAGGATTCGCCCAAGAGAGGCAAGTATTGTATTATTCACTACTTTTGCAAGCAAACTAGTAAGTGAGAACTCTCTCAACATCTTTCTTTCTTTTACATTGAATCTTTGATTATGAATTCAATTATCTATCTTGTTTTTTTTATTATGAGTAGCTAATTCTTTATCTAAGGTTTTGATGGAACCTATTGAGTGATGAACTTCTAGGTTATGTGATTACAAATTGTTAGCTAGATTTCTATTTGTTCAACTTCGTTCTTGTTGTAGTTAATTGATAGGATCTGTAATTAGTTGTGCCTATTTAGTGTGCATAACTTGGAACAGAGTGCATATTTAGGCAAATTGTTGAACAACACCACACCTAGATTATTGGATAAATCTATAATTGTAGGCATAAAGGTGAGGTTAGGAATAATGAAACCTTGGGTGCAATCTAAACTGAACTGTGCAAATTAAAGCTAGCTAGGGTAGCTCGGAAGAGTGCACTAGTAAATTGTTGTAGTTGCTCGGGAGTGAATTACGGTAAAAATAGCATTCATGATTGATAGAATAATATTGAAAATTTGTATGAGCATAGACAGAAGGGATTCCATCAATAGGGGAAATCAATACCTTAGTCTTTCTCTTTATTCTTTACACCACATTCAAATCATTCTTTCAAGTATTTAGTTTCTTGCAAAAGTTAGTTAGTAGGAATCATCAATAATATATTCAAAAGTTTGGGAAGCTGATTCAGGAGTATTCTTGGGTTGTGGAAGTTGCAATTGGTAGGTTAATTCTCTATGGGATCGACTCTAGACTTAATTGACCGGATTATATTGACTACGACCTTTGTTTGGGCATGAATCAATTTTGGCGCCGTTGCCGGTGAATTAACGGAATTATCAATTGCCATTGACAGAACTACAAGATTCTTGTGTAGTCAAGTTCTTTTACTAACTTTACATTGAAATTTTTGACGGTTGTTGAATTGGGTACTCAGGTGCATGCCTAGGAAATCTGCAAGGACTAGAGAACTGATATGAAGGACTCTCAGACCCAGAGCAAACTTTCCGGGCATGTAACCAGGCAATTAAACAACTTCAGCAATCTCAGAAACCAATTAAACTAGATTTCGACATGGGAGACGTGAACGACCAAAACCAGCAAGCTGGTTTGAACGTACAGGAGGCGTAGGAGGCGCATGAAGGTGCATTATTTGACTGGGCACAACCAATTGTTGATAATTTAGCAACTGACATTATTGTGCCAGCGATTCAAGCTGAGTCATTCCAGATTACCAATAACATGCTATACTTGTTGCGAAACAAGGGATTATTCTCTGACACTCAGGTTGAAGATCCACAACAGCACCGGAAGAACTTTCTTTCTGTATGCCTGACACAGAGGCAACCAAACGTGACACCAGAAGCTATCAGATTATTGCTATTTCTGTTCTCAGTTACAGGGGCTGCACAGGTATGGCTAAACTCACTGCCCATAAACTCTATTGCTACGTGGGATGAAATAGTCAAGCAATTCCACAACAAGTTTCATCCAGCTAACAAGACAGCTCATCAAATTGATGAGATTATGAGCTTCAAGTAGAAACCAATAGAGACTTTACATGAAACTTGGGGCAGATTCAAAGGTACGTTGGTTATGTGTCCTCAGCATAGGGTTCCTGAACAGATGTTGGGTCAAAGGTTCTACATGGGACTTTCAGACAGTATGAAGAACATAGTAGATGCCTCAGCAGGTGGGGCTTTTCTGAGCAAAACCTGGAGAGAAGGCCCGAATTTGCTTGACAAGATGGCTCAAAACTCCGGGTGGACTACCAGGAACGCTCCTATCACTCCAGTGGTACACTTTGTACCTTTGAATCCTTCCAACACTCCGGAGGAGAATGTGGCAACCTTATTGACAAAAATGAGCATCGTGACGAAGAAGGTGGAAGAATCTGGGGTCAAGCACCAGGTTCACATTGCAGATACCACTAATGGTGGTTTATGCACATCTTGCATTAGCCAACCCATAGGTAACCCATGGGCTGCAGACCATGAACTTCATCACCAGCATGAAGACATGAACTATGTGGCTAATTATGGAGCGCAACGACAGGGTAACCAGAGTTGGGTTCAGGAGGCTCCACTATAGTACACGCCTCCACAGCCACAATATAATGCAGCAGGTATGAGGCCACCAAACAATATGGCTCCATACCCTAGACATCAGAATTTCAACAATAAGCAACAGGGGTATCATCCACATCCACCACAGCATGGGGGTAGACATGACGTTGGGTACGCAGAGTTGAAGGCTATGATGCAGCAGGTAATTGGGTCACATGCCAAAACCAATGAGCACATGATGCAACTATCAAGAACAATGAAGTACAGGTGGGTCAGATTGCTATGTCACCTAACAATCGTCCTCAAGGGACATTGCATGCAGATACACAATCAAACCCAAAGGATCAAATCCCAGAGCAGCTGATGGCAGTTAATTTGAGAAGTGAAAGAGATCTTGATGCTGAGCAGGAAAGAGATACATGCAATTTGTAGGTTAAGACACTCACTCCAGTACCCATTGAACTGGATGAGTCAACCAGGTTGATAGAAGTTACAGTCCAGCCAGTAGCTGAAAGTATTGATGTGCAGCGTGGAACGGAGAAAGTAGCTGAACAGGTAGAGTAGCCGGTTGTGGAACAGGTTATAGAGAAAGAAAAATACAATGTAATTGGGAAGAAGAGGCCTCCAGCCCCATTCCCCTAAAGGTTGGCCAAGCACCAGTAAGAGGAGAAATACAAGAGATTCTTCGAGAGGCTCAAGCAAACCCAGGTAAATATTCCCTTAATTGAAGCTTCAAAATAACTGCCTGGGTATGCTAAGATGACGAAAGATTTGATGTCGCAAAAATTTGATTTCCAATACTTGGCCACCGTAACTCTTTCACGAACATGTAGTGCAGTGGTCTCTAGACCCATAGTTGAGAAGCTATCTGACCCAGGTAGCTTCACTAGTCAATGTACTATAGGAAACTTTGCCTTTGCTAAGGAATTTTGTGATTTGGGGGCGAGCATAAATCTTATTCCCTTGGTGATCTATAAGAGGTTGGGCATCGGGAGGGCCAAGCCTACTTCTATGTTATTACAGCTTGCTGACAGGATGGTTAAGCGTCCATTGGGTATTGGATGATGTGCTCATCCAGGTGGCGAAGTTTGTGTTTCTCGCTGATTTTGTTATTCTTGACTGCAAAGTGGACGAGGAAATTCCTATAATCTTAGGAAAACCATTCCTAGCCACAGGGAGAGCTCTGATTGATTATGAGACCGGGGAACTCAAGATGAGGCGGAATGATAAGGAGATTATATTCAATGTACAAAAATCCATGAGACGCCCTAGTGAGTTTGTGAATTGCTCTCTCATTGATGTAGTGGATGTGATAGTGGAGACAGATGTTGTAGAATTGATAGCTGAAGATCCACTTCAGGGATGCCTGATGAACTTAGAAGAGGTAAACGGTGAAAACCTGGCAGAGTGGGTGCTATCTCTGGAAGGTAAGGGGTTTTGGGATAGAGAGTTGGAGTTTGAACCTCTACACTTAGAAAAGAGAGAGACCCGTCCAGCAAAACCATCCATTGAAGAGCCACCAAAGCTGGAGCTTAAGCCACTACCAGCTCACCTCAGGTATGAATTTCTAGGCCCTAACTCCACTTTACCTATTATTATCTCATCTGGTTTGCTAGATGTGCAAGCTCAAAAGCTTATACAGGTACTTAACGAATGCAAAACTGCCATTGGGTGGACCATGACAGATATAAAGGGGATCAGCCCCACATACTACATGCACAAGATTCTCCTGGAAGAGGGGCACCAACCTTCCACGGAACACCAAAGAAGGCTGAACCCAAACATGAAGGAACTGGTGAAGAAAGAAGCAATAAAGTGGCTAGACGCGGGAATTATTTTCCCAATCTCTCATAGTAGCTAGGTTAGCCTAGTTAAATGTGTGCCAAAGAAATGTGGCATAACGGTGGTGCAAAACGAGAACAATGAATTGATCTTAACAAGAACTGTCACCGGGTGGAGGATATGCATGGACTACAGGAAACTGAATCTAGCCACCCGCAAGGACCACTTCCCACTTCCCTTCATTGACCAGATGATTGACATGTTGGTAGGGAGGTCACACTTTTTCTTCTTGGATGGGTACTCGGGATATAATCAGATCTCAATAGCCCCTGAGGATAGAGAGAAGGCCTATTTCACATGCCCATATGGCATTTTTGCCTTCCGGAGGATGCCATTCGGATTATGCAATACACCTGCCACATTCCAAAGGTGCATGATGGACATATTAACTGACATGGTGGAAGATATCATGGAGGTGTTCATGGATTATTTCTCAGTGGTAGGGAATTCATTCAATGAATGCCTTGTCAATTTGACAAGAGTGCTGAAAAGGTGTATGGAGACAAACTTGGTGCTAAACTAGGAGAAGTGCCATTTCATGGTACAAGAAGGTATATTCTTGGGGCACCGGGTTTCGAGCAAGGGTATTAAGGTAGACCGAGCTAAAGTTGATGACATTGCAAAGTTTCCCCCACCAACGTCCGTCAAGGCCATTAGAAACTTTCTTGGACATATCGGTTTTTACTAGAGGTTCATTAAAGACTTCTCCAAAATCGCAAACCCTCTCTGTAAGTTGCTTGAAAAAGATCACCCCTTTTTATTTTTTCTGATAAGTGTAGGACTGCATTTGAGGAGCTGAAGAAGAGGCTGGTCACAACACCAATCATCATTTCCCCCAACTGGGAGCAACCATTTGAGCTTATGTGCAATGTAAGTGACTATGCAGTGGGGTCAGTGCTTGGCCAGTAGAAGGACAAGCTGATGCATCCAATCTACTATGCTAGTAGAACATTGCGTGGAGCATAGTTGAATTAGACAGTGATGGAAAAGGAGATGCTGGCGGTAGTGTTCGCGTTCGACAGGTTCAGGTCCTATCTCATAGGATCCAAGGTAATAGTATACACTGACCATGCAGCACTAAGATACTTAATTGGCAAGAAGGACTCTAAGCCACGCCTATTTCGTTGGGTGCTGCTTCTGCAAGAGTTCAACCTCGAAATCTGTGACCGTAAGGGCACCGAAAATCAAGTCACTGATCACTTATCACAACTTGAATGAGCTAAAATTGTCAAAGAGAGTGGAGAATTTCTGGAAACCTTTCCAGAAGAGCAGTTGCTCGTGACCACTCTCCTTGAATCGCCATGGTATGCAGATTATGCAAATTACCTGGCCAGTGGTATGTACCTCATGACCTATCATCGGTTTAGAGGAAAAGATGTTTTTATGAAAGCCAACTTTATTATTGGGATGAGACCTATCTGTTTAGGATAAGCCTTGATAACATGATCTGGAGATGCGTCCCCGAGATCGAACAATCTTCTATTTTGCAAGCGTGTCATGCTTCAGCATATGGTGTCCACTTCGGAGGAGTTCAAAAAGCTGCCAAGATACTTGAGGCCAGTTTCTACTAGCCAACGGTATTTAAAGAAGCACACTTGTGGGTGAAAAGATGTAACAAATGTCAACGCACCGGGAACATCTCCCGGCATCATGAGATGCCTATGAACCTAATCCAATAGGTGGAAGTGCTTGACATCTAGGGGATAGACTTCATGGGTCCCTTTGTCAGCTCCTATGGCAATAAGTACATTCTTGTTGCTATAGACTATGTGTCCAAATGGGTGGAAGTGGTAGCATTACCCACCAACAATGCTAAGGTGGTGGTGGGATTTCTGAAGAACATTTTCACTCGTTTTGGGATGCCAAGGGCAATCATTAGCGACGGAGGCACTCATTTCTGCAATCGGACGTTCGAGAAATTATTGGCTAAGTATGATGTAAAGCGCATGGTGGATACTCCATATCACACGCAGACCAGTGGACAAGTTGAGGTCTCCAACAGGGAGTAAAGATTTTATTGACAAAGATAGAGAAAGCTACGAGGAATGACTGGTCTAGGAAGCTCGATGATGCATTATGGGCGTACATGACAGCTTTTAAGACCCCAATCGGAATGTCACCATACAAATTGGTGTTTGGGAAATCTTGTCACCTACCTGTTGAAATAGAGCACAAAGCATGGTGGGCACTCAAGCAATTAAATCTCAGCTGGGATGAAGCGGGTAAATCAAGAGTCACCAGATTTCATGAGATGGAAGAATTACAGTATCTAGCTTTCGAGAGCACAAGATTATACAAGGAAAGGATGAAGCGGCTACATGATTAGAATATCATAGAATGCAACTTCAAAACCGGGGACAAGTTACTTCTATATAACTCAAGGTTACGGTTGTTCCCGGGCAAACTGAAATCAAGACGGTCTGGCCCATTCCGGGTAATTGAAGCATTACAGTCTTGAGTTGTGGAAATACAAACTCTAGATGGCTCTCCCACTTTCAAAGTCAATGGAAAGCGGTTGAAATTATATGTTGGCATGGACGACATCAAGGGACGGTTGAACTACGGTTGGATGAACCTCAAAGGTCTAGCGAGCCTTGAAATGCGCTAAGTTGAGTCATGCCGCGACGTTAAATCAGGTGCTACGTGGGAGGCAACCCACGAAATTAATGTACGTGTATATCATTATAGTTAGTCTATACAAAAAAAAAAACAAAAACTGCTGCTGCCCGGGTGAAAAATTCAGAGACACTATTTCACCACAATGGATTGGCCCCTCTGAACTTTTTGTTTCGCGGTTCCACCGTGACCGTGGTGCGACCGCGGTGGACCGCGGTCAGAACTGGGCAGGCGGACAATTTTTTTTTTTAAATTCTCAATTCCCCCTCCCCCCATTTTAATAACCCTAACATAACAATACCCCCCTTCCCTAACATAACCTAGCCGGCACTTTCTTCTTCTTCTCTCTCTGAAACTCAAATCCTCCTCCTTCTCTCTACTTCTTCTTCCTTAATTCATCTCCTTCTTCCTCCACCACTTCTCAAAATTCACCACTCTCCATTGTGTTGAATTGTGATGTTTATGGTGGTTTGGAGACCCAAATTGGCGGTTGAATTAATTAGTATTATTTTGGGCCAAGGTTTGGCCAAATATGTTGTAGTATATGATTGTTGTATTTTTAGGGGAGATAATGCTTAGGTTTTGGTTGATTGTTTTTGTATATAAGAGATGGTGTATGTATATATAGGTGATGTTGGAATGCCAAAAGGATTAAGTGTGGGGTGCACTAGGTAGACTTGGTGAAATTGTTAGAAATATGTGGTCAAAAGTAAGGTTTATGGTATGATATCACTAAAGGTCGTACCATTGTAGTCCACGGATGGTGAAGTCTGAGTAACCAACCGATGTACTAACGTAGTGAAAATTTTTGGTTTCTTCTATAGTACAGGATTATGGCCCCCAAAAGATCCAGGATTGTTGCAAGCTCGTCTAGGAAACCAACCTATGACGAGTCTCGATTTACGTGCGAGGAAGCTGAAGCTGATTTCCATGCCAAGGGTACTAAAGCTTGGCTACAGGAGGTCACCATTGATAGGATGGCTCTTCGGGCTGAAAAGCCCGACATGTACGAGGAGATCCGATGTAGGGGGATGGAATTCATGTTTGATAAACCTACCCTCGTCAACAAGATGCTCGTAAGGGAGTTCTACACGAACGCAACCTACAGCATCGCCAGGACTATCTTCGTCAGATGTAAGTATGTTTGGGCCAAAGAGCCTACTGCTACGCAGGCTCTAAGACTGCTCGCTTTTTCTAGTGACGTGGACTTCTACCACGACAGGCTCGGGGTCACTTGGGACACCATGATTGTGTCAATGGTCGTCCTATCTTGAAAAAAGACCAAATTACTCTTAATTCTAACAGCTTCACTCATATTTCCAAGTGCTGGTTCACAGTTGTCTGTATCCGTTTTCTACCATCTAGCAACACAACAGATGTTAACCTTAATTGGGCATTGCTGACATGGTGATTTGTCACCTAGCAGGACGTTGATGTTGCTCGCTTGATAATTGACGAGATGGTGCTGAAAGGACCCCTCAAATCTAACGAATTTTACTTCTCGTCTCTAGTCACTTCTCTGTGCCTCTCACACCGGACTCCCGTATTATCTACGGATGGTGAGCTTCATCAAAACGCTCCGTTCAAGGCTTCTTTTATACGGTTGGATAGAGGCATCGACCCCATTTACATAGATAATGAGGATGAACCTGTGCCGGTTGTCCAGTCCCGGAGATCCACTGACTCCGCAGGCCCTTCTACGCACGCTCATTATGGAGCTGGCCTATCCAGGTCCCGGTCCAGTAGACCTATGCTTAGGTCTTTGGAGGAGGAGGTTGCGAATTTACGTACCTCCATGGACATCCTACACACGCGCATGGACGAGATGTCTCAGAGGCAATCTAGGTCTGAGAATTGATTCATGGCATGGTTCCGAGCTTTGGGTCACGCATGCAATGTCAACCCCACCACCGTCTCTGACTCTGAGTGAGTCACATATAAGTTTTCTCACCTTCTGTGTTGTACATTGATTCTTATGCCATGAGGACATGTCATGATCTTAAGTGTGGGGTGGGAGACTTACCTTGTATTATATGTTGTACATAGTAGTTGCCTGTAAATTATATTAGCTGGCTTGGCCCAATGATGGACACTTGGTGACGGGTTTCTTAAGGGTCTAAGTCGGAATAAAAACACAAAAAACTCAAAAATTTGAAAAATCCAAAAATATGAGTAGAGGGCTCTTCTTGATGACGGACTATTTGGACAAGTACTCTTGAGGGAAGTAGTCCATGTAGGAATCTTTCTTTCTTTTCTTTTCTTTTTCTAGGTAGTGTATCACCTCCCCCTTGGTTTTTCTGTTGACCAGGGTTCTTTTTCGAGGGTTTTTCTTGAACCGGGTTAGGTAGATTTTTATTTTTTAGGATTAGAGGGTAAAGGTTAACTTGTAACACCACTATGCACATTAGCAAAACTAAAAGGAACTTGAGAGTGTATGATCTAAGCTTGCTGTAGATTCTAGAATAAGCCTTAAATTGCACAATACAGCTTGCTTGAACATTGATAGAACTCTGTAGATGAACCTGATTCTAAATGAGTTGCATGCTAAGTGTGTGTGAGCTTTTACCTACATTATATGTTTTACATGATACCTAGAACTTACCCTCTGTGTGTGCAAAGCGAAATAGAAGTTGTTTAGTAATAGAGATGATAGAGGCATTTCTTTGTGTAACCCCGTAAATCAATAAACTGTGAATTTACATGTATATAGTATCCTAGTTAACCCCTTTGAGCCTAAAGTCTATTCTTTGATAACCCTTGAATGTTCATAAAAATCTATATCATATATTGTTCTACTTTACCTCCTAGAAGAACTTGTGTTGTAACAAATATGGAAAAGTCTAAGTGTGGGGTGAAGGAAGTTGAAAAAGGGAAAATCAAGAATGAATGGTAGAAAATGGTGAACTGGCAAAATACTATAAATGCTTACAAAGCAATGAAAAAAAAAATCAATGTATATATGTAAAATAAGATGGCCAGTTACACCAACAGAAAAATGGGCATTAAAAGTGAATAAAAGGTGAAGTAATGTTTAGGGGAAGCATAATGAAAAAGCTTAAAGGGAAGTTGTGAAAGAAAGTGCTTAGGGAGGTTAGCCACTATAACCAAAAGTCAAAAAGTATCCTACCCGTCCCATAGCCTATATTACAACCTTTAATGACCTCTTGATCTGTGATTGAATAACTCGATTAGCGGAGTATTACACTAGGGGCAAGCCTATGGTGTATATGTATGCATATGAATGCTCTTTGTTGAGAGTGAGTGAAATTTTTCTACATCTATAAGTTCCATGTTCTAAATTGGTTATGTGTGGGAACTTCTCTCAATAAATTGTGTGAGGGCATGTAACTCAGGAAGAAAAAGGTAAGTTTGCAAGTCTGTGATAATAATTAGAGTAAGCAATAATGTGCTGGCATTTGAATTTACAGTTGGGTAAGGATTGTGCATGTCTTAGGTTAATCATGAAAGATAGCTTTTGTGACATAGTTTGGGAGAGACATTAATAATTGGCCTAAAGTGTGATTAAGGTTGCTCGAGGATGAGCAAAGGTTTAAGTGTGGGGTATTTATAATATGTGAATTTGACTATATTTATTCCCTAAATAATCACACTTTATTGTTGTTTTGATATTGTTTATGATAAAAAAATGCTTTTATTAGTGTTTTTAGTGTGTTATAGGTACACATGAGCTAATGAAGACTAAAGGAGCAGTTTTGGAGTCATAAGATGGTGAAAAGGCCAAGTGTGGAACAAGTTAGGAGTTTGTGCTGAAAAATAGATTGAAGAATCCGCAGCACTATTCTGCCGCGGTCCAATTGCGACCGCGGTAGAAGAGGTCTACAGAACTTTTGAAGAATAAGAAAGCTTGATCCACTACGGTCGGACCGCAGTGGAAGCTGAAATTTTGAATGCCAAAATTGTCAAGACAAAAATTATGTAACCTAAACCCTATATTTAATATTAGGATTCGCCCAAAAGAGGCAAGTATTATATTATTCACTCCTTTTGCAAGCAAACTTGTAAGTGAGAACTCTATCAACATCTTTCTTTCGTTTACATTGAATCTTTGATTATGAATTCAATTATCTATCTTGTTTCTTTGATTATGAGTAGCAAATTCTTTATCTAAGGTTTTGATGGAACCTATTGAGTGATGAACTTCTGGGTTTTGTGATTACAAATTGTTAGCCAGATTTCTATTTGTTCAACTTCGTTCTTGTTGTAGTTAATTGATAGGATCCTCAATTATCTGTGCCTATTTAGTGTGTATAACTTGGAAAAGAGTCCATATTTAGGTAAATTGTTGAACAACACCACAACTAGATTATTGGAGGAATCTATAATTGTAGGCGTAAAGGTGGGGTTAGGAATAACGAAACCTTGGGTGCAATCTAAAGTGAACTGTGCAAATTAAAGCTAGCTAGGGTAGCTCGGGAGAGTGCACCAGTAAATTATTGTAGTTGCTCGAGAGAGAATTATGGTAAAAATAGTATTCATGATTGATAGAATAATATTAACAGTTTGTATGAGCATAGACAGAAGGGATTCCATCAATAGGGGAAATCAATACCTTAGTCTTTCTCTTTATTCTTTACACCACATTCAATTATTTCTTTCAAGTCTTTAGTTTCTTGCAAAAGTTAGTTAGTATGAATCATCCACAATAATATATTCAAAAGTTTGGGAAGTTGATTCAGGAGTATTCTTGGGTTGTGGAAGTTGCGATTGGTAGGTTAATTCTCTATGGGATCGACTCTGGACTTAATTGACCGGATTATATTGACTACAACCGTTGTTTGGCGTGAATCAAATATGAAACAGATTTTGATGTTGATGTGAAACATGCGGAAATGATGTAAAATGCAGGGAAGAGGAGACTGTGTTATGAAATACGACCTAGTGCCAAGTCTGATGTGATAATTATGGCCCCAAGAGCCGATGGACTAATATACGTAAGAATGACATGATCCTTTTATTCGTTAATGTGGCGATCATTTAAAGTGTTTGATTCATACTTATGATTTCCTTATTATTGTATGAAGCGCATATGTGTATAATTTGATATGTGAACCCAATGAAAAGGCTATGAAATGCATCCTAGAGGTATGGAAATTATGTGAAAACTATGTGATCCATTTTATTTTTGTAATGTGGTGATTGTTTAAACTTTTTGTTAAACCCTTATGATTTCCTTGTCTTTGCATAGATATGTTCTTAAAAAAATCTAAATTACAAAACAGTTCATGCACATGCATGCTCTTTGAATGAGATGTATTATCTACAAAGTCTCCCTATCATAGTTCTATTGTTTACAACCTTCTATGGAATTGAGCTCTATAATTATTTTCGAGAATTCAGTTATAGCATTATTGATACTTCCCACTTGCTTTTCCTAAATTCTCAACAAAGGACTATTCTCGATGAATTTCTTACAGAAACGTTTTATTTAAATAGACAACATCTGCTCACTTGTGCCTATACATGCACCATCATAAAGTTTGTACATGTGGTGTCAAGATCCATGCAAAGTATCCAAGATTTGTGATCCTTCTCGAGTCACTCTTTTAATTAGTTGTGTGTGGCTTATATGGCTTGATAAACCAATATACTATCTTACGAGTATCATCATGAAACCTTTTTATTGTCTAGTAACATATATGCACATCTCAGTGCCTATCATATGAGTGCATATCAATCGAAATGGTCACCGTGTGCATAAAGTCTCTCTGAAAAATAGAGATCCTCACATCCCCATCATAGATATCTTGAGTCGTCATGGTTTTTGTGCACACTTGGGACATATCGCAGTAAGTAGCTTAGTCTGTCCTAGATTTGTGGTTGCTCGTGGCATGGTCATGTATTGCAGTGGGGAGTTAATATAGTAGAAGTGTGTCCAGCTTATAACCAATGATTATTTTCTCTTTATGTCTCCAGAATATGTTAAATGTATTCCTTATTTAGTGAATTCATTATGCTAGTTCCCTACACTTGTACGACAACCATAAGAGAACATGCCCTTCTATGTATCACTATGACACTTCTATTTTCAAGTCAAAACCTATGGAGATCTCATCATGAACATCTGCAAACCTTTAGTGATTATTGTGCACTCTCTCATTGAGTTTGGTTTTCTTTACACCCTCAACTTCTAGAATCATGGTCTTTGTCATCGTCATGTGCAGAGAGATTTATTACCCTTGGTATCTCACCTTCTTGGCTGGATATGAGTGTTATTTGCCTTCTCCCTGGAGCATCGTGTTAACTATTAGAACCATCTAACCAATTCATGATTTTGTCCCAATATCAAGATTTCCTAATTATTGAGTTTCACTAGTGAAAGGTTGAGATTAGATTACTTCGAATTTTTGTACATACCATGAACATGTTGATTTGAATGAAAAATGGTCATAATTTTTAGTTCCCTCATATATGATCAATTACCAAGAAGTGTTAAGTTGTATAGAATATGGTAATCTCATAAGCGTTCAATTATTTTCATCTTTATAGGCTTGTGGCATAGATTTTGTGCGTCAAGTAATGTTAAGAGTGTAATTCAACTTCATGTATTTTCAATCCCATATCACATCCAAGGTACCAGAGTATTTTTATTTGGGGTCGACGGATCTTCCCTACACTCTAGAAAATAAGTGGTTCATGTACTTGAGTATTCCTCCTTAATGATTCCTATTTCCCATGTACTACTTACTCCGATGCCTCATTTGTGTATTAATTGAGGTAGTCACAGTTATTAACCATATCAGTATTGTTAGTAGTAACATTTTGTGTCTCTTAGTATACGACCTCATAAAGTACTATACTAAGTGCATTAATGGATTCCTGAAGAACTCCAGTCTGATCTTGAACTATATTGTTCCTCGTTGTATTAGATCCATTGGGTATTGTAAGTTCAGACAAGTCAAAGATAAAGCTTCATAGTGTGATCACATATATATTGGATAGATAATGTTATGGTCAGTTTATGGTATCACATCTTATGGTAACTATTAAGGGTCATCAAGAGTTTAGTGTGAGTGTTGCCCTGAAAATGTTATGTGAGTTGATAATAAAGGTAACATGACTGTATTACACATTAGGTTTCAATAGGTGTATGATATTCCCCGTAACTGTTCCTCATGTACTTTGTGTTTCCATATGCTTATGTCTAAGAAGATAGTGATGAAAACAAATGTGGGTATAAATTGACTTGATTGAAATATATGATCATCGAAATATCCTATATGAAGCACTACTAGCAAGACTCATGATGGTTTGACTTCATATGGATTGTTGATTGAAATAAAATTATATTCTTGTTGATGAACACCTTTGCGATCACAATAATGGCTGGTAAGGACTATTATGAACACATGATTGTTTGTTTAGTATGAACTGACATCCTTGATGGTATGATGTCAAGTTATGCAATTGTAGGTTATTGTTGTTATCATAAATTGCAATATCCAATGGAATGTAAATTGTATCGTGAAATTTATCAAAAGGTAAAGTCAATGGATAGTTATCTCATGCAAGATGTTTATCTATCATCCTTGTTATTTATGTTTGGGAGTTAATATTATTTTTTAGAAGGTGTCATGATAATGCTTATAAGTCGATAATGTCTTCTGGAAGGATTAATGTGTCCTGGAAGGAAAATATTTTCGTTTGATTGAATACCAGTTAGTTTTGACTTGGAATGTACCATATAGGTATTTTGATATAAAACTGTGCAGTCCATGTTATGGTATCCATATGTTAATGTAGTGCTTGTAATACTAGGATTAGGATTGTAGATATATACATTGTGGTGCTATGTACAATTGTGGATGTGTTGTTGAGATTAATTTGGTGATTCTCTGTCAGGTGGATAGTCCTAGTTACAAAGGAGACTCTGCCGAAATTTCAAAAACATTTAGGAGTTAGTGAAATTTTGAGACTGGATGTAGGTTAGAAAAGAGATATGTGATGTTAAAATATTTGGGGAAGACTATACTCCTCATTCGAGGACGAATGATCCTAAGGGGGGGGAGAATGTAAGGCCTCGGAAAATATCGCTAAGTAATTTATGATTTCGTAGTGTCATTCGGGCTTATTATAATATTTGTATATATTATTAATATAGTGGACATCAATTAGAATTAGTAAATATGAGTATAAGTCTTATGGTAAGTTATGTGAGGTCCAAATGGAAACCTAGGTATACGCCAAATGGGAAAATTTTCGAAATAGGCCAAAATTCCAAATGGATTCGCACAAGGTTCCAATTCAAAGGAGCATATATAACTATATATAAGGTTATATGTGGTGACTAGATTATCAAATGATAGCCCTTTAAGTCTAGTTTCGAACGCTTCAAACCGTTCGTCATTTGGACATTCGTACCCAAAGTTGTGATTAAATTACCAAAGGCTGGAAAATGTTATCCCGTGTAAACTCAGATCTGCGATCCGCATTTTTACTTTGCGATCCGCATTTTCGTTCTGTGGTCCACATTTTGACAGCAGATTAAACCAGTGTAGCTAATTCTTGGTCACCAATTTTGTGGTGCATTTTGCGGCCCGCATGTCCATTCTGCGGTGCATTCTGCTATAGCAGAATTGACATTGCAGGCTTTTTTTTTAATTTTCATAACCCAACCCCATTTTGATCTATAACCTTTGGGGCTTTATTTGGGGTCATTTTATCACGACCCTAGTTCACGAATCGTGAACATGTCATGACGGCACCCAGTCTTTGCGACTAGGTAAGCCTAACACAATGCGGAATATACAATTTTATGAAAGAAAAGATAAGATAATGGCGAAATACATAAATTGCCCCTTCAAGTTATCGACAACGGTCAGTTGAACACCTCAACTAATACTATTTCCAACTACACACTTCAAGTACTTACAAAGTATATCAAGTAAACACTTTGCGCTGACATGGCAAATCAATTGTGTCTCACTACAAATTGAGCGCGTAAGGACATGATTATGCTCTTTCATTTTTCTTTTCAATTTAAAAAATAACCTTTATTATTGTGGGACCCACATACCTTCATCTTCTCTTTTCCTTCTTAAAAAACGTTTTCACCATAGATAAAAAAACAAGAAAATCCAAAGAAAGCCATGCCATACCCCATCAATCTTCAACAAAAAATCTGGGCACAACTCCCATTTTACACAAAACAACACGAGAACTCATCATCAACCCCCTATGATTATGTTTCCAGATTCGATCGAAAAATATAATTCCTCCCAGTACTTGTGAAAATAGCTTAACATTCTACAATCAAGATACTCATGTCAGACTTCAAAGGTAAGGCAACTAAATAAGTTAGACAACTTTAAATTTGATTAAAGTTGTGAATTTTTCTACCCTATTTAATTTTTTTTTCTTGTTTCCAATATGTAATTTCACTTTTCATTATCAATTCAGCTTTTTTAAATTATTATCGGCATTAGCCCAAGACCAGCAAGATACCAAAAGCAGATAACAAACAAACCCGCCGGAAAACCTTCGCCATTGGCTAGGCCGAAATATGGGCGGGTTCATTCCTGAATAAAGCTCTTCCCTTTTGCATATACTCATTACAATATTCTGAACCTTTGGAATGTAGGAACAGCCACCGACAATTATGACATCATGTACATCTTCCTCTTCTAGTTTAGCGTCATACAAGCAGCATTTTATCAAGGCCTCACATTTCTGGAACACCTCTTTGTTCACATCTTCAAACTCTGCCCTCTCGAGAAACTTAGATATTTTTGTTCCATTTCCCAAGCCAACATCGATCGGCACAACCGCCAGCCTTCACTTTCGCTCCTGATCTGGCCTACTACTTTTTTCGAGTGAAATCTAAATTCTTCTTTGCCCAATTTTTTTACAGATGAAATAGTGGTCATAGGTTCAAGGAATAAATGGAAGGGTTTGAGAAAGCTTGGAAGAAGATATGGAAGAAGGAAGAACGTTAGGAGAAAAGTTTTTTTTCATTTTTAAATGTATTTTTTTTAATTACATGTGTCAAATTCTTATAGCGAAATTACACGTGTCATTTTTTGATTGGTTCATTTGCCATGTCATCGGCAAGTGCAACTCACGTATATGGCATGCTATATTCAGGTGTTTACTTGACCTACTTAATAGCCACTTGAAGTGTTTAGTTGGAAATAGTCTCAGTTGAGGTGTTCAATTGACCGTTGTGGACAACTTTGAGGGGTCATTTATGTATTTCGCCTAAGATAAAAGTATAATGATGTAAACGAAATGTAACAAGTGCCGTTCGGTACATATACTTCGCCAAATACCAAAAGAAAAAAAAACACAACTACCAAGACCCGGAAACTCACGGCCAACACAGACTAAGAAAGAGTACAACAGTGGCTCTATACATCAAGAGTGTCTATTCAATGAAAATAAGGAAATGGTTAATATCACTAATAAGAATAGAAGAAGACCCTCCAGATCTGCGGACGTAGCAGATCATACCTCGAGACTCCTGAAGGTGCTCCTAAATCACCTGTAGTGCGCCTGATCTGATGTACCTGGATCTGCACAACAAAAGTGTGCAGAAGAGTAGTATGAGTACACCACGGTGGTACTTAGTAAGTGCCAAGCCTAACCTCGATGGAGTAATGACGAGGAAGGTCAACGCCTTACCCAGAAATCTTAAAAATAATGATAATAATAATATCGAGCAGTTCAAATGAGAATAAGATTGAAATAACAGCAATGAAGTAAATACTGCAACCATCTACAATTAAGCTAACGAGGAGAAACGAACACAACAATGTACTAATCAACAAGACCAGGATCTCCGGGAATTGAACCCGTAGTCCCTATCTATACTCAACAGCTCAGGATCTCTGGGAATTGAACCCGCAGTCCATATATCAGTCTCACAGGATCTCAAGGAATTGAACCTGCAGTCCTTATCTCAGTATCACAGGATCTCCGGGAATTGAACCCGCAGTCCATATATCAATATCTCTAGGTCTTCGGGAATCGAACCCACAACCCATATCTCAATATCTCAGGATCTCCGGGA
Organism: Nicotiana noctiflora; assembly: GCA_032618575.1. Classification (NCBI taxonomy): domain Eukaryota; kingdom Viridiplantae; phylum Streptophyta; class Magnoliopsida; order Solanales; family Solanaceae; genus Nicotiana; species Nicotiana noctiflora. The sequence goes on along the minus strand of JASVEL010000018.1, from coordinate 36,022 downwards.
ATTGAACCCACAATCGTATCTCAATATCTCTGGGTCTCCGGGAATCAAATTCACAGCCCGTATCCTAATATCTCAGGATCTCTGAGAATTGAACCCGTAGTCCGTATCTTAGTATATCTGGGTCTCCGGGAATTGAACTCGCAGAGCGTATCTCAATATCTCAGTATCTCCGGGAATTGAACCCGCAGTCCTTTACCTCAGTAGCATCAGATCTCCGAAAATTGAAACCGCAGCCCACAAACACAAACACAATCAATAAGAGGAAAAACACAGAGAAATATGAAGCACATAGCTACAAATTACACTAAATCTAGTGTCAACAAGTTCCAGGAAGTTCAATTAAGACAAGTAGGCACTTAGACAGATAATCCTATCTAATTATGATTCTCTAACTAACATCAGATATGTTTTACAATTGAATCAATTAAATATCAAGGATATCAAGATTTGAACATTTCAAGTAAGGTGCTTTTTCAGCAATCTGCACAAGTACACGCCCATCACCTCGCGTACAAGGCATTTAAATAAACACATAATATCCTAGGGGACAAGGTTCCCCCACGCAAGGTTAGACAAGTTACTTACCTCAATTCCGGTACAAAACTGCTAAGAAACGACTATCTTACCACGAGTATCTGACTTCAAGTGGCCCAAATCTACTCAAACTAATTACACTGTGTAAATAACATTGCAAGTAATTAATTACAATGATAAAATTAAAGCTACGGCGCGAAAGTGGGTGAAATGACCAAAATACCCCTACAGCCATCGGCTCGGAATCAAAATATTTTTACGTTTCCAGAACCCTCGTACTCTCACAAGTTTTACCATATAAAATTTATCAAAATCGGAGTTTGTTTTCCACTCCAAATCATCAAAGTTTCTTCTATGAAACTACCCTAATTTTACACCCCAAATCCGAAATTAAAGGAAGAAATTGAGTTTAGATTAGTGAATAATCATCACAAGGGAGCAATAAATCGTTACCCAACAATTATCTCTGAAAAGCACGCGAGAAATCACTCAAAACCGAGCTCCCTAGCTTGCGTTTTTGTAAAAATGGTGAAACCCTCGCGGATGAAGTGTTATATTCTGATTCTGCCTGCCTAGGTATTTGTTCACTGCGATCGCATGAAAGGAGATGCGATCGAAAGAAGAAATATTTTTGGGCCTGAAATTGGTCTGTGCAATCGCAGGGATAGAGATGCGATCGCGTAGAAGAAGCTTTGAAGGCCTGGGACATACTCTATGTGATCGCAATGGCAGGCCTGCGATCGCGTAAGGTTAGATTATATTGCTCTACGATCGCATCAAGGGCCCTGCGATCGCGGAGAAGGAAAACCATCAACTCTGCGATTGTAGGAGGGAACTTCGCGATCACATTGAAGGAATTAGGACACCCCCAGAATTACGCTACGCGAACGCATGAGTGAGGATGCGATCGCAGAGAACAAAAGTCTGTAAAACTAACAACTGAAATCTAACCTATTTCATCAACCTAAAATGGTCTGTTTGACCCCCGAAAACACCCCCGATGCCCGCGGGAACTCAACCAAAACCACCAACCTACTCCAAATCATGATACAAACTTGTTCCAATCATAAAAACATATCATTAAACACAAAAGTCATCAAATTATAGCGGATTCAAGCCTAAGTTTCAACCAAAACTTTCGAAACCTACATGATATCAAAAACCTGACCAAACGATGTCTGAATGACCTGAAAATTTGTATACATTTTCAAAATCACCTAACGAAGCTACTGCAACTGTCGGAATTCCATTCCGACTCCTGGATCAAAATCTCACCTATTGATCGGATTTCCAAAAATTCCAAACTTTGGCATTTCAAGTCTAAATGAGCTACAGACCTCCAAAATATATACCGAATGCGCTCTCAACCACGAAATCAACTAACAGAGCTAATGGAATCATCGAATTTGTATTCCGGGGTCGTCTTAACACTATTCTGAATACGGGCCATTCTTCAACTATAAAGCTCTCCTTTAGGGACTAAGTGTACCAAAACACTCCAAATTCTAGAACCGAACCTCCCGGCAAAGCACAATAGCAAAAATGAACTTAGGGTTAATTCGGTATCGGGGCGTAAATTTAAAAAACGACCGGCCGGGTCGTTACATCTTCCCACACTTAAAGATTCGTTCGTCCTCGAATGATCATAGAAAACATACCTGGAGTGTTGAAGAGATGAGGGTACTGGCTGCGCATATCCTGCTCGGTCTCCCAAGTCGCTTCCTCGGCCGGCTGACCCCGCTACTGGACCTTCACTGAAGCGATGTTCTTCGATCTTAGCTTCCTGATTTGCCTATCTAAAATGGCCACTGGCTCCTTAACATAATACAGATCCTCGTCTAGCTGAACAGAAGTGAAATCCAACACGTGCAACGGGTCACCATTATATCTCCGGAGCATAGAGACATGATATACGGGATGGACTCCGGCTAGGTTGGGAGGTAAGGCCAACTCATAAGCAACCTCCCCAACACGCCTTAAAATATCAAAAGGGCCAATGAATCTTGGACTCAGCTTCCCCTTCTTCTCAAACCTCATGATGCCCTTCATGGGTGAGACCCGGAGTAGAACCCGCTCGCCAACCATAAAAGCCACATCGCGGACCTTCTTGTCCTCATAACTCTTATGTCTAGACTAGGCTACACGAAGTTTGTCCTGAATCACCTTGACTTGTTTATTGCATCCTCGACCATCTTAGTACCTAGCAGCCTGGCCTCACCCCGCTCGAACCAACCCATAGAGGAACTGCACCTCCTACCATATAGGGCTCATACGTTGCCATCTGAATGCTGGACTGATAGCTATGGTTATAAGCAAACTCTGCCAGTGGCAAGAAATGATCCCATGAACCTCCAAAATCAATCACTCACGCACGGAGCATATCCTCCAAAATCTGAATAGTGCGCTCAGACTGGCCATCCATCTGGGGTGAAACGCTGTGCTCAGCTCCACCCGAGTTCCTAACTCCTACTCCACGGCTCTCCAGAACTGTGAGGTGAATTGAGTGCCTCTGTCTGAAATGATAGAGACTGGAATACCATGCAGCCGAACTATATCCCTGATGTCGATCTCCGGCAGCCGCTCTAATGAGTAAGTGGTGCAAACAGGTATGAAATGAGCGGACTTGGTCAGCAAATCCACAATGACCCAAATGGAATCAAACTTCCCCACCGTCCGTGGAAGTCCAGATATGAATTCCATGGTGATGCGCTCCTATTTCCACTTTGGGATCTCAATCTGCTGCATTAACCCACCCGGACGCTGATGCTCATTCTGCACCTGCTGGCAGTTGAGGTAGCTAGAAACATAGTCAACTATATCCTTCTTCATTTGCCTCCACCAGTAATGCTTCCTCAAGTCCTGATACATCTTCGCGGCACCCGGATGGATGGAATACTGCGAGCTATGGGCCTCTGCTAAAATTAGCTCTGGAAGATAATCTACATTGGGCACACAGATATGCCCTTGCATCATCATCACTTTGTCATCCCCAATGGTGACATCTCGGGCATCACCACGCCTAACCTTGTCCTGAAGGTCCAGCAAATAAGGGTCATCAAATTGCCGCTCTCTGATGCGATCAAATAGAGAAGACCGAGAAACCACACAGGCCAGAACCCGGCTGGGCTCCGAAAGATCCAATCTAATAAACTGCCTAGATAAATCCTGAACAGCCATCGTCATTGGCCTCTCGGAAGCAGGTAAATATGCCAAACTCCCCAAGCTCTCCGCCCGGCGACTCAAGACATAGGCAACTTCATTGGCCTTGCCCGGATGATATAGAATAGTAATATCATAGTCCTTCACCAGCTCCAACCATTTTCTCTGATGCATGTTCATGTCCTTCTGCTTAAGCAAGTGCTGCAAGCTCCGATGGTAAATCTCACAACGAACCCCATACAGATAATGATGCCAAATCTTCAAGGCGTGAACAATGGCAGCTAGCTCAAGATCGTGGATAGGGTAGTTCTTTTCGTGAACCTTCAACTGTCGGGACGCGTAGGCAATCACTCTACCATCCTACATCAATACTACGCCGAGTACAAACCCGTGAGGCATCACAATATACCGTATAGGACCCCAAACCGGTAGGCAACATCAAGATAGGGGCCGAAGTCAAAGATGTCTTGAGCTTTTGAAAACTTGACTCACACTCCTCTGTCCACCGAAAAGGGGCACCTTTTTGGGTCAATCTAGTCATAGGTGCTGCGATCGAAGAGAACCCCTCTACAAAACAACGGTAATAACCCGCCAGGCCAAGGAAGCTACGAATCTCAGTAGCGGAGGAGGGCCTGGGCCAACTTTGCAAGTCCTCCACCTTCCCCAAATCCACTCGAATACCCTCGCTCGACACCACGTGTCCTAGAAATGCCACTGAAATCAGCCAAAATTCACATTTAGAGAACTTTGCATATAATTGCTTCTCCCTTAGAATCTGAAGCACTATCCTCAGGTGCTGCTCGTGCTATTCCCGACTCCGGAAATATACCAAAATATCATTAATGAAAACAATCATGAACGAGTCAAGTTACGGCCTGAATACACTGTGCATCAAATGCATAAAAGCTGCTAGGGCATTAGTCAGCCCCAAATTCATAACAAGAAACTCGTAGTGGCCATACCGAGACCTGAAGGCAGTCTTCGAGATATCTGGCTCCCGAATCTTCAGCTGATGATAGCCAGAGTGCAAATCAATCTTGGAGAACACATGTGCACCATGTAGGTAGTCAAATAAGTTATCACTACATGGCAAAGGATATCGGTAATTCACTTTAACTTTGTTCAACTAGCGATAGTCAATACACATACGCATAGAACCATCATTTTTCTTCAAAAACAACACTGGAGCACCCCAAGGCGAAACACTGGGTCAAATGAAACCCTTACCCAACAACTCCTGTAACTGATCCTTCAACTCCTTCAACTCAGGAGGAGCCACGCGATACAGAGGAATAGACATGGGCTGAGTGTCCGGCAATAAGTCAATACCAAAATCGATATATTTGTCGGGTGGCATGTCTGGGAGATTAGCTGGAAATACATCAGAGAAATCACGTACCACTGGGACGGAATAAATAGAAGGAGTGTCAACACTGACATCCCTCACATAAGCTAGATAAGTTGCACACCCCTTCTTAACTATACGGTAAGCTTTGAGAAAGGAAATAACACGGCTGGGGGTGTGATCTAGAGTACCACTACACTCAATACGTGGAATGCCTGGAATAGCCAGTGTCACAGTCTTGATGTGACAATCAAGAATAGCGTAATGGGGCGACAACCAGTCCATGCCCAGAATAATATCGAAATCAACTATACCAAGCAATAAAAGATCAGCTCTGATCTCAAAACTACAAATAGTGACCAAACACGACCGATACACACAGTCCACAACCAAAGAATTACCCACCAGAGTGGAAACGTAAATGGGGGCACTCAAAGAATCCCGAGGCACACCCAGATGTGAAGCAAAATATAAGGACACATATGAAAAAGTAGAACCAGGATCGAATAGAACCGATGCCTCTCTGTGACTAACCAAAATAATACCTGTGATAATAGAATTGGAGGCAACCGCTGCAGCGCGACTCAGGAATAGTATAAAATCTGGCCTGACCCCCCTCTCGAGGGCGACCTCTGGTATCCTGCTCTACAGCCCTGGTTGGCTGGGACGGTGGGGTGACAGCTAGGGCTGGAACGATGGCCTGCTGACCCTATGAACCACACTAAGGCTGCAAAGTCTGTGGAGTAACTCCTCTCCAACACTTGGGGCACTCCCTAACCAGATGGCGAGTATCTCTGCACTCAAAACATGCCTTGGGAGGACGCGGTGGCTGTGACTGTCCGGCCCCGCTCCCGCTGGACTAACCCCTAGAGGTACCCCGCGCAAGAGGCGCACTAGAAACGGGTGGAGCATAATAAGGCTCCTGAGGTGCTGGAAGAGCTGGAGTACTACCAGCTGCTAGCAATGCTGAATGAACTGGGCGACCGGAATAACACCTACCAAAAACCACCGGCTGCTGAAGTACGGGCGCCAGAGAAATGACCCGACTCACGAAACCTCTTTGCCTCCCTCTCTTCTCGCTCTCTAGGGAGCATACCCTCAATCCGCCTGGCAATACTCACCGCCTGCTGATACGGTAGATTTGTATCCATCTCTCTAGCTATGCTGGACCGGATCGGCAGAACAAAGCCCCCAATAAACCTATGCACTCTCTCTCGAACTGTGGCTACCAAGGTCGGTGCATGCCTGGCTAACCGGGTGAAACTGATAGCATACTCCGATACTGTCACAGAGCCCTGACGCAACCGCTCAAACTCCGATCGCCAAGCAGCCCTATGGTTCTGGGGAACAAACTCCCTCAAAAACATATCAGAAAACTGTGTCCAGGTCAACGAGGCAGACTCATCTGGACTATCCAACTCATACGTGCGCCACCAATCATAAGCAGCCCTCGAAGTTGAAAAGCAGTAAAGGAAACCCCACTAGTCTCCACTATGCCCATAGTACGGAGGATACGACGACACTCCTCCAGAAATCCCAATGCATCATCTGAAGCCAAGCCACTGAACACTGGGGATCATATTTCTTGAACCTCTCTAACCTACGTTGCTCATCCTCGGAGGCTGCTGGCCCACTTCCAGGCTATACTGGTGCGACATGAGACATAGTAATAATCTCTGCAACCTACCCCTCGGGCACTCGCTGCTCAGGTGTGCAGGCTGCGAGAGTCTGGGGCCCTCTACCAACCTGAGATGTAGCTGCAGCGAGAGGAAGCAACCCCGCCTGAGCTAGAGTAGTATACATGCTCATAAACTAGGCCAGTGTCTCCTGGAGTGTTGGAGTAGTAGCAGCTGTAGTAGGTGTAACAGGTGCCTTCGTTCCAACCTGATCCACCCGTGGTGCCTCAGCGGCAGCGTGCGCGGGTGCTGTGGCTACACCTCGGGCGCGTCCTCGACCTCTACCATGGCCCCGGCCTCTGGTGGCGGCAGCAGGGGACGCGTTTGCCTGATCCTCACGAGTAGCATGTGTCCTCACCATCAGTAAGAGAATAGAAAACAAAAGATTAGATTTGGTGCAAAAATATCGCACGACAAGGAATCCAAAAGAAATGAAGAGTTTCCTAAATAGTTACATACCCCATCGTAGATAAATACAGATGTCTCTATATCGATCAGCGAGACTCAAAATAAACAGTCTATGTCCCGTGACTCCTATGAACCTATAGCTCTAATACCAACTTGTCACGACCCTAGTTCATGAATCGTGAACATGTCATGATGGCACCCAATCTTAGCGACCAGGTAAGCCTAACATCATGCGGAATATACAATTTCATGAAAGAAAAGATAAGATAACAGCTGAATGATGTAAAAGAAATGTAATAAGTGCCGCTCGGCATATACACTTCGCCAAATACCGAAAGAAAAAAAACACAACTACCAAGACCCGGAAACTCACGGGTAATACACACTAAGAAAGAGTACAACTGTGGCTCTATACATCAAGAGTGTCTATACAACAAAAATAAGGAAATGGTGTATATCATTAATAAGAATAGAAGAAGACCCTCCGGATCTGCAGATATAGCATATCATACCTCGAGTCTTCTGAAGGTGCTCCTAAATCACCTGTAGTCCCCTGATCTGATGTACCTGGATCTGCACAACAAAAGTGTGCAGAAGAGTAGTATGAGTACACCATGGCCGTATTCAGTAAGTGCCAAGCCTAACCTCGATGGAATAGTGACGAGGAAGGTCACGACCCTACCGAGAAATCTTAAAAATAATTATAATAATAATAATACCAAGCAGTTCAACTGAGAATAATAGTGAAATAACAGCAATGAAGTAAATACTACAACCGTGTACAATTAAGTTAACAAGGAGAAATCAACACAACAATGTACAAATCAACAAGACCGGGATCTCCGGGTATTGAACCCGCAGTCCCTCTCTATACTCAACAGCTCAGGATCTCTGGGAATCGAACCCGCAGTCCATATATCAGTCTCACAGGATCTCCGGTAATTAAACTCGCAGTCCGTATATCAATATCTCTGGGTCTCCGAGAATCGAACTCACAGCTCGTATCTCAATATCTCATGATCTCCAGGAATTGAACCCACAGTTCGTATCTCAGCATCTCTAGGTCTTCGGGAATCGAACCCACAGCCCGTATCTCAATATATCAAGATCTTCGGGAATTGAACCCGCAGTCCGTATCTCAGTATCTCTAGGTCCCCGGGAATTGAACCCGCAGCTCGTATCTTAATATCTTAGGATCTCCAAGAATTGAACCCGCATTCCTTTACCTCAGTAGCATCGGATCTCCGGGAATTGAACCCGCAGTCCACAAACACAAACACAATCAATAAGAGGAAAAACATAGAGAAATATAAAGTACATAGCTACAAATTACACAAAATCCAGTCTCAACAAGTTCCAGGAAGTTCAATTAAGACAAGTAGGCACTTAGACAGATAATCCTATCTAATTATGACTCTCTAACTAACATCAGATACGTTTTACAATTGAATCAATTAAATATCAAGGATATCACGATTTGAACAGTTCAAGTAAGGTGGTTTTTCAACAATCTACGCAAGTACACGCCCGTCACCTCGCGTACAAGGCATTTAAATCAACACATAATATCTAAGGGGAGAAGGTTCCCCCACGCAAGGTTAGACAAGTCACTTACCTCAATTCTGGTACAAAAAAAGCTAAGAAACCGCTCTCTTGCCACGAGTATCTGACTCTAAGTGGCCCAAATCGTGTCAAACCAATTACATAGTGTAAATGACATCGCAAGTAACTAATTACAATGATAAAATTAAAGCAACGACGTGAAAGTGGGTGAAATAACAAAAATACCCTTAAAGCCATCGATTCATAATCGAAATATTTTTATGTTTTCAGAACCCTCGTACTCTCATGAGTCAAACCATATAAAATTTATCGAAATCAGAGTTCATTTGCCCCTCCAAATCATCAAAGTTTCTTCTATGAAACTACCCCAATTTTACACCCAAATCCGAAATTAAAGGAAGAAATTGAGTTTAGATTAATGAATAATGATCACAAGGGAGTAAGAAATCGTTACCCAACAATTATCTCTGAAAATCATGCGAGAAATCACTCAAAACCGAGCTCCCTAGCTTGAGTTTTTGTAAAAATGGTGAAACCCTCGCGGTTGATGTGATATATTCTGATTCTGTCTGCCCATGTATTTGTTCAATGTGATCGCATGAAAGGAGATGTGATTGTGAAGAAGAAATACTTTTGGGCCTGAAATTGGTCAATGTGATCGCAGGGATAGAGATGCGATCACGTAGAAGAAGTTTTGAAGGCCTGGGACATACTCTATGCGATAGCAATGGAAGGCCTGCGATTCCGTAAGGTTAGATTATATTGCTCTACGATCGCATCAAGGGCCATGCGATCACAGGAGGGAACTTCGTGATCTCATTGAAGGAATTATTCCACCTCTAGAATTACACTACGCGATCGCATGAGTAAGTATGCGATCACAGAGAACAAAAGTCTGCAACACCAACAGCTGAAATCTGACTTGTTTCATCAACCTAAAATGGTCCGTTTGACCACCGAAAACACCCCCGAGGCCCACGGGACCTCAACCAAAACCACCAACCTACTCTAAATCACGATACAAACTTGTTCCAATCATAAAAACATATCATTAAATACAAAAATCATCAAATTATAGCGGATTCAAGCCTAAGTTTCAACCAAAACTTCCGAAACCTACATGCTATCAAAAACCCGACCAAACGATGTCCGAATGACTTGAAAATTTGCAAACATGTCCAAAATCACCTAACGAAGCTATTGCAACTATCAAAATTCCATTCCGACTCCTGGATCAAAATCTCACCTATCGATCGGATTTCCAAAAATTCCAAACTTTGGCATTTCAAGCCTAAATGAGCTACAGACCTCCAAAATACATCCTGAACGCGCTCCCAACCCCGAAATCACCTAACAGAGCTAATGAAACTATCGAATTTCTGTTCCGAGGTCGTGCTAACACTTTTCCGAATACAGGTTATTTTTAAACTATAAAGCTCTCTTTTAGGGATTAAGTGTCCCAAAACACTCCAAATTCTAGAACCGAACCTCCCGGCAAACCACAATATCAGAAATGAACTTAGGGGAAATAGTTAATTAGGGATCAGGGCGTAAATTTCAAAAATGACCAGCCGGGTCGTTACACATTTCCTACTGATATTAGAGAGAGGTGAGAGTATTATAGAGAGAGAGGGAGGAACCCAACATCTAAATCATCCAAATCTTGCATCAACCGTCAAGAATCAAAGAACCCAATCACAAGATCTTCAACTAGGAGGTAATATTCTATACCCTAGATTTTAATTTCGAGTTTGGTGTATCAGATGGGTTATTGAGGTATGATTATTGGGTTTATTAGTATTGTGTATACATGCATGTACAAGTTAGTTTATGGGAAGATTGTTTAACTTAATTAAGTAAAGATTAGGTTAGGGAATGAAGGAAATCATGAAAAGGGAATTTGAAATCAAGATGCTCATCTAGTGTTTGATAGAATGCTCAAATGAGCTGAAACCGTGAATATCTTTCTAATTTTTCCTCAATTTTGCTATGTATAAAAAATGATTGAAGTTGCTAGAATTTTCGGAACGGTGTAGTAACTTAAGAAAAAGCTCTTTGACGTATGTAAAGCTAACTTTGATCTTTGTAAAATCACCTTGTTTGGTGTACGAATACTTGGTGTGTGATATCTATGTGGATTGTTGTAAAATTCTTGTGGTTGGTTTGTTGGGTGTTGATTTGTTTGATTGAGTATTTGTGGTTTAATGGTTCAAGCAATTGACAATAAACTAAATGCGTGATTGTGAAAGTGTTATGTGGTAAGAGTTGAGAAACAAATGATGGAAGGAAAATCATAGACGATGCAATTGGAACAACTATGGTAATACCATATTTGGCTTGTTGGGGGAAATTATTGTGGTGACTTAAATTGCATATGAATTGTTGAAAATGAAGGAAAATGGTATTGATGGGTATGTAAACTAGTAAATTGTTGTGGTTGATCTTAAGAAGTATTATTTTTTATCTTTGTGAATTGTTGATTTTTGTTGTGCTATTTGTGAATTGTAACGGTACGGTGGGATCGGGTTGCATGCCAAAATACAAAGTAATAAGGTGTGGGTTGCGGTGATAAGGGTGGCCGAGGTAATAAGGGTGGAAAGCGATTGAAATTCGATATGTGTACCAATTGTGAAATCATTGATGAGGCATTGCGAAAGGAGACAGTAGGAGAGTTTGTAACCTGTGAGGCACTGATTGTCCCTTTGTTTGGTTGATCGTGCTTTCCATGTGTGTTTGGGTGTTGATTATATTGTTGATTTCTACTTGTATATGGGTTGAGGACTACTTGAAACAAATTTAAGTGTTGAAAATTTGTTTGGCTTGTCTTGTTATTCCTTTACGTATTTGTTGGATGTTTCTATTACCGTGACTTACTTGTCTATGGCTTGAGTTTACTTGGGACAAAGTTTCTTCATACATACCAGTACAATTCAAATGTACTGACGTCCCTTTTGCCGGGGGAGCTACATTCGTATTATGATTGTAGGTAGATCCATAGCAGGTACTGCAGTCCACCGACCGTAGCTCTTCATCACTTCCTGTCAGCTGATTCAACGAGCCCCTTTCCATTCGGGGCCCTATGTGGGTAACGCCACTTTCTGTTTTGGGATCTTAATTTGATGTGTATAAGGTATAGCCGGAGCCTTGTTGCCGGCATTTCCATATTATTCTTCAATTGTATTTAGAGGTTTCGTAGACAGGTCGTGGGTAGTGTCGACCATGGTAATTTAAAAGGTAAATATTGATGCGTGGCAATGTTGTATAAAAATTGGAAAACCTTTATTATGGTGAATGAAGTTTCTAATGGAAATTGTTACTGTGATATTTATAAAAATTCGGTTAATGGAGTTCATATCCTATAAATGGCTCGGTTATTAGGTAATGAGAATGAGGGGTAACATGCAGGGATAGGAATAGCACCCAGGTCCGCTTGACTGGGATACCCGGTCAAGTGCCGGTCATGTCCCTCGAATTTTGGGGTGTGACACTCGTTGGATCGTCTGGCTTAATAACGTGTTCGGTCTCTTTTCTTATTTGGATATGACACTAAAAAAATGCGGAGTCTCAACCAGTAAGCACATCTCCCGGAGGTAAGAAGAGAAGGGTTTTCGGCACAATTTTATATTTGTTCACGTAATATCAAAACAGTAAACATGTAGCACATATAGGGAAATCATATATGAACAAATAAAGAAATTTAACTGAGCTCAAATTCTTAAACCATGAACCAAAGTTTTGGGTTTCTTATCCCAGTAGAGTCGCTAGAGCTGTCACACGTCCTTTTTCTTACGGAAGCCCCACTTGTTTTACTACTCCCCGGGAAGGGATATAATAAAAAAGGAAGGATTTTTTCCAATTTAAGGACAGTCGGAACGGGATTAGTTATTTAAATTTTTTAGAGTCACCACTTTAGAATATAATGGTCTCCCAAATCACCGGTTTAATCCCGAACCGAGGAAAGTTTGACTCTGTTACAGTTTGCAAACTAGAAATTCGAATAAGAAATTATGTTAATCCGGGAGAAGGTGTTAGGCATTCCCGGATTCAGTGGTTCTAGCCCAGTCGCTCAACTGTTGTATTTGCTTTTATCTAATATCTTTATATATATTCCAATTATGTGTTTTATTAATGTTTCGCTTTATTAATTTAAAGGAATTGCAACATCGTAAAAATGCATTTTTTGAACCACACCATACTAGTATGCCTGTGGCTTTAAATATATTTCGACTTTGTTAAGATTTAGACTTTGTCAAGCCTATTGTGCTACATTTTCTACTATTGTTTTTACCAAAGTAACGAATAAAGTTGCCTAGCTGTGATTTATATTTTTATTCCATTTAGGTCCTAACCATCATGTGTTTTGGGCCTAGAAATTAAGTCCGTAAAGAACATAGCACAGCCGTGCTCAGGGCTTATTCAAGCCCGGTTCGTATATATGGGTTCATCTCTCATGGGCACTGAAGCCATTCACGATTAGATCTGGGCCTTTTTACCTAATCAGGCCCAAGTTATTAACGAATCGAAAATAGGTTCAAATGTTATCATTGAACTATGGTGTATTTAAATGGTAATTATAACTGCAAAATCATAATTTAACTAAGGCATAATACTGACTTTCTATTCGAATACTACTATTTGGTTTATTCTAGTTAACTACACCTATTTTTAAATGATCCACAGATTATCTGCCGTTATAGACAGATTTCTATCATTACTGATTAATTGGAGTGTTACATGTTTAAACGCATAATTGATTTACCTTTTCATTCAATTAAAAATATTAAAATTAAACTACAGAAAACTTTAATCGAATTGAAACACAAGATCATTCATGTTGAGGCAGTCATTTTATACTTATTACTGAAAACTCATTACAGTTTATCATTCATAGCCTAAATTAAGCTAAAACTTACAGTATTAACCAATAAAAACTTGAATCTGAACGTATGCTTTCACTTATTAAAGTTGACTAATGTAAACTAAGGATAACAAACGAATTTTAAAAAAAATCATTTCATTTATCTGAATTCTCAATCAAAACAGACTTTAACACTTACTTGTTTTCAATTTTTATATCTAATCTAATGTAACTGTTTTCTATTGATCTAATTCATATGTGTTATTATTGTAGTAATGAAACTAAGCTACTAACAATATACAGTCCAAGCCCACAGTCCATATATACATGCAATTTACCTAATAAATACGCGTGAATCTATATAGTTCTATAGCTACAAAGTAAACAGAATAGGAAACTAGTAAAACTAGTCGAGCAATTTCATATCTTCAAGTTTGACTACATTTCTGGATTTCAGGAGTGTACCTGGAAAAGGTGAAATAAGCTTCGATGAGTCTAAGGAAAATAGAGCAAGAATGATCAGTAATGGCAGGACTTCAGCAAGCAATAACCAACAGATTCACAACAATACACAGTAACCAGATTCGATACCAAAACTTTTCAATAACCAAACAGCTTCTCAAGGAATAACAACAGGGCAAAACAGCTTCAGCAACCAATATCAGATCAAATAAGCACAGAATAATAGACGAAACACTAGAACTCAAGAGGTTTTCACTTGAACTCGAATCAAAACCAATAGAACAGTAGTAGTATTATGAAATTTGAACCTTTCAAACTTCAAAACATTTTCAGAACCTTTTCGAACCCCCAGAATTTCAAAACTTCTGAATTTCCAAAACTCCATTAAAAGTTGCCTAATGAGGCCTATTTATAGAACAAAATGGGAGGGAATTTTGAAATTAATATTCTAATTTCACACCCCTTATCGTATGATTTATTTTCAGATTAATACACCTAGTTTAATCGTAAATGCACTAGAACCCCTACTAGAAGGTTCTAGTGGCATCTACATTAATCTAATACCCTTAATTGTCCATATTACCCTCACTTTCAATTTCTACTTATTTACCCTTTTATTGTGACCAGAATACCCCGTATTATTTAGCTATTTACCCACAAAACTAGCAGCATTGCCACTTATACCCTTAACCTATTACTTATTTACTTTATACCAATTAACCTTCCCCCATTTAGACCTATATTTTAGTTTTATTTACACTTTTAACCCCTTTTATCAATCATAAATTAAATGTCAAAGCCAAAATCGACTTACAAAAATAGCCAACAATAGACAGTTTTACAGATATAGTCAAATTAGATCTAAGTACTCAATTAACGAGATTCAAGGGAACAAATTAATATGAGGTAGAATCTAATCAACAGAATACTTAATTACTAATTTCAATTTTAATCCAGTAAAATCCTAGGAATCTAAGTGTGGCTATGAACAACAAACATGCGATTTTTTGACTAAGAACTTTATCAGAGAAGAAAAACTATAGCCATGTGATTCACAAGTAGTAAAGATCAGAAAGCCAAGAGGTTATAGGCATGCTATTCATAACTAAGAAAAAGAATCAGGAAGGCAAAGAGGCATGTGATAGAAAAAATAGAAAAATCAGGAAAGCAAAGAGACATACAATAAAAAAACCAGGACTAAAATTAGAACACCTAGCTTTCGATTCTTGTTTCTTCTTTTCCTTCTTTCTTTCTTCTGTTTTCTATTTCTTCATTTTTCTTTACTTTTCTTGATTATCCAGAAAATCGGAAGGTCAGGAGTCTATTTCTTGGATTTTAATCCTCAAGTAGACTCATCGAGTCTCTTTTGTGAAAAAAACTCCTGGGAATAATGAAGCTGGGGTTATGGAATTAAACAAAGTGGTTTTTGGACTAGGGGTGTTCACCGGAGTAGGGTTACAGCGACACATTTTTCAATATTCGAGGGTTTTCAGGCTTATTCGAGATAATCCACCTAGATAGGGTTAAAGAGGAGGAGGTGGTGGTCATGGGGTGTTCATGGTGGTCTTTGGTACATAAGTATGGGTCGCCAGAGTAGGGTTTGGGCGACACCTTCTAGGTTATTTGAGGGTTTCCAGGGGTTTTCTGGGGAAGTCGATGAGGTAGGGTGAAATAGGAGACGAAGGAGGTCAAGGGATGTTCATGGTGGTCTGAACAGAGGATGTGGTGAACCACCGCCGGTAGGTTTTTGGCAATGGTGGAGAGCATATCAGGGTGTCTAGGGTTTTCAATCTTAGGGACGGTTGTATAATGAACTGATATGTATAACGTTTATGTATTTAAAAACATTGTTTGATCTGAGACCGTTGGATTAAATGTATTAAAGTCTCAGATTTAATTAGCCCATAAACGACATCGTTTCCCTTAAGTAGTCACTTAGTCTTGACCCTTGGATTGATGTTGTTAACGGCTTAAATTAATTCAAGTATGCGATGTCGTTATAGTTATTAGGCAACCGTTACTCTTGAACCGTTTGATTAATTTTCCAATGGTCCAGATTTGATTTCCCTGGACGGTGTCATTTTGGGTCTGTATTGGCAGACCGAGCTGATTTCATTTGGGCATGGGCAATGTATTTAATCACTTGGGCTAATTGTTGTATTTAGCCCGAGTCTTGTATTTGTATTTTGCATTTTTGTAGTTTCGTATTTTTTGTATTCTTTTCTTTTCTATATTTTTTGTATTTTAATTTTTGTATTTATTTTCTATTTATTTTCCTTCTATTTTCTTTTAATTTTTGTTTTTTACTAAAATTAAAGAGTAATTAATCTATATTTATTAGTATTTTCTAATTAAAAATAAATCTATAATTTTCTTTTCTTTGTTTTTTTTTCAAAAAGTAGAAAAATCATGGTATTTCCACATGCATTATTATTAATCAATTAATTATCAACAAATTGCCACAAAAATTCAAAAAATCATTTTTGCATATATATTTTTGGAATAATTTCCTTAAAGCAAAAATCACATGCTCCCAATCAAGCTTACCCAACAGCACCATATGGCCCACCACAACATTATTATCCTCCCTTTGTTCCACACTTTTTAGTCCACATGCCCAAACTTGTCCATAACCACAAGCACCATGGCGTGCACCCAATCCACACCACACTTATCACACCCAAAATGCATACCCACCTCCCAAAACATATAAAAACCCTGGTGGAACCTCCTCTCAATCTGTTGAGGTTCCACGAGCCTCTTCAACCGCGGTTCGTCCGCGGTCACGGAGGGACCGCGGATGAACAATGTCGCGGATTCTTCTTTTGCAAACTTCACTCTTGCTCTACACTTGGCCCTTTTATCATCTTATGACTCCAAAATTGCTCTTTTAGTCTCCAATGGCTCATGTGTACCAAAAACACTAATAAAAACATTTTGTCATCATAAACAATATCAAATCAACAATAAAGCGTGATTATTTAGGGCATAATTATAGTTAAATTCACCTATTATCAATACCCCATACTTAAACCTTTGCTCATCCTTGGGCAGCCTTAATCACACTTTAGGCCAATTTTATTAATGTCTCCCCAAGAATATGTCACAAAATCTATCTTTGATGATTAACCTAAGACATGCACAATCTTTACCTAACTGTAAACTCAAATGCCAGCACAATATTGCTTACTCTAGTTACTATCACAGACTTGCAAATTTACCTTTTTCTTCCTGAGTTACATGCCCTCACACAATTTATTGAGAGAAGTTCCCACACATAAACAATTTAGAACATGGAACTTATAGATATAGGACAAATCTTCCCTTTCTGGTTTTATCCTTATGTCTCCCCTAAACATTCCTTTACCTTTATTTACTTTTAATCCCCCAATTTTCTTTTGTTGGTGTAACTGGTCTTTCTATTTTACATATATACATTGATTATTTTTTGATTATTTTTTGAAAGCTTGTAGCATTTACAGTATTTTGCCAGTTTACCATTTTTTTTATCATTCATTCTTTATTTTTCCTTTTTCAACTTCCATTCACCCCACACATAGACTTTTGCATATTTATTACAACACAAGTGCTTCTAGGAGGTAAAGTGGAACAATATATGATATAGATTTTTATGAACATTCAGGGTTATCAAAGTATAGGCTTTAGGCTCAAAGGGGTTAACTATGATATTATGCACAGGTGAATTCATGTCTTATTGATTTATGGGGTTACACAAAGAAATACCTCTATCATATCTACAACCAAACAACTTCTATTTCGCTTTGCAAACCCACAGGGCAAGTTCTAGGTATCATGTAAAGCATATAATGTAAGTAAAATCTCACACACAGAGCATGCAACTCATTTAGAATCAAGTTCATCTACAGAGTCCTATCAATGTTCAAGCAAGATGTATTGTGAAATTTAAGGCATACCCTAGAATATACAGTCAAGCTTAGATAATACATTATCAGGTTCATTTTAGTTTTGCGAATGTGCATACTTGGGGTTACATGTTAACCTTTTCCCTCTAATTCTAAAAAAGAAAAATTTACCTAACCCGGTTCAAGAAAAACCCTTGGAAAAGAATTATGGTCAAAAGAAAAACCAAGGGGGAGGTGATACACTACCTAGAAAAATAAAATAAAAGAAAGAAAAATTCCTACGTGGACTACTCCCCTCAAGAGTACTTGTCAAAATAGTCCGTCATCAGAAAGAGTCCTATACTCATATTTTTGGATTTTTCAATTTTTTTTTTTTTGATTTTTTTGTGTTTTTATTCCGACTTAGACCCTCAAGAAACCCGTCGCCAAGTGTCCATCATCGGGCCAAGCCATCTAATATGATTTACAACTACAACAGATACAAGATAAGTTTCCCACCCCACACTTAAAATCATGTCATCTCCTCATGGCATAATAATACAAGTATAGCTTAGAAGGGTGAGAAAACTTATCTTTGACTCACTCAGAGTCGGAGACGGTGGCGGGGTCGACATTACACGCTCGACCCAGTGCTCGAAACCATGCCATGAACCTGTTTTGAGTCCTATCTTGCCTTCGGGACATCGCGTCCCTGCACGTGTGTAAACCATCCACTGAGGTGTGTATATCCGCAACCTCCTCCTCCATAGACCTAAGCATAGTTCTAGTGGACTCGGACCTAGATATGCCCGCTCCATGATGAGCGTGCCTAGAAGGTCCGGCGGAGTCCGTGGAATGCCGGGAATGGACAACCGGCACAGGGTCATCCTCAGCATCTAGATCAATTGGTTCATTATTTCTACCCACCCGAATGTGAGCGGCCTTGAATGGAGCTTTTAGAGGAAGCTCACCATCTGTATGTAGTACTGGAGTTTGGTGGCTGAGGCACAGAGCAGTGACAAGAGACGGGAAGTAGAATCCCTTGGATTTGAGGGGTCCCCTCAACACCATCTCGTCACCTATCAAGCGGGCAATGTCAACATCTCGCTGGGTGACAAATCACCATGTCAGCAATGCCCTATTAAAGTTCACATCTGTTGTGTTGCTTGAAGGCCGAAACCGGTTACATATAATCGTGAACTAGCACTTGGCAGTACGGGTGAAACTATTTGAATGCAGTGTATTTTGTCTTATCCAAACTGGATGACCACTGACACAGAAGGCCTCAATCAAGGTGTCCCAAGTGACACCAGGGCTATCATGGTAAAAGTCCACGTCACCAGAAAAGGCAGGCAGCCTAAGAGCCTGCCTAATAGTAGGTACTTTAGCCCAGACATACTTACCTCTAACGAAGACTTCTCTGGACATTCCGTAGGGTGCGTTCGCGTAGAACTCTCTAACTAGCATTTTGTTGACGAGGTTCGGTTCATCAAACAGGAACTCCATCTCTCGGCATCGTATCTCCTCATACATATCGGTCTTTTCAGTCCGAATATCCATCCTGCCGATTTTTTTCTCTTGTAGCCAAGCTTTAGTAGTCTTGGCATGAAAGTCTGCTTCCGCTTCCTCGCCTGCGAATCGAGACTCGTCATAGGTTGATCGCCTAGACGATCTTGCTGTATTCCTTGATCTTTTAGGAGCCATAATCCTGCACAAAAAAAGAATCAACCAAAAATTTCCATCACGTTAGTACATCGGTTGGCTACTCAGACTTCACCATTCGTGGACTATAACAATATTTCCTTTAGTGCTATCATCCCATAACTCCTACTATTGACCAATTTTCTAACAACATCGCCAAGTTACCTAATGCACCCAACACTTATTTCTTGTGGCATTCCAACATGACCCAACTAAACATACACCATCTCCAATTATATACAACAACCAACAACCACAAATTTAGGCAATATCTCCCCCAAAAATACGACACCCATATACTACAACATATTTTTGCCAACTTTGGCAAACCCAATCACCTAATAAATCAACCACTCCATTGGGTCTCCAAAAACAAGTACCATAATTAAACACAATGGAGACCCAACAACTTCAACTACACCACAATCCCATTACGTAATGTACAACATATATACAAAAATACAACCCAAAATTATATCACAATGTTGTACTAAGTCTAGCAAGGTATTATACAATCTCCACAATTAAAGTGTGTTAAACTGAAAATATCTAAACTAATTAATTCTACAAAAACTAAGGAGAAAAACTAAAAAAAAACAAAGATAGAAGAAGAAAAACTTACTAGTAGATAGTGGGGATGTGGAGAAGATGAAGATGAAGAAGAAAAATGGTGGAGGAGTATGGAAGATTAGGAGAAGAAAGCGTAGAGAGCATGAGGAGAGTTTTTGAGGGTTTTTTTTAGAGAGAAAGGGTTGGGGGCGGCAAGTTTTAGGGATTTATGACGGGGGAAGTGTTAGAGTAATTAAAAAGGGGAGGGGAAAAACAAAATTTGACCATTTTTCTTGTTTTCCGTGCTGTCAGGTCTGACCACGGTCAGCTGCGGTTGCGGATGGACCGCGAAGCGGAAGATTTAGAGGGGCTATTTTTCCGCGGTCCGTCCGCGATCGCGGATGGACTGCAGGCGAATAGTCCCTCTGATTCTTTTGCCTAGTAGTAGCTTTTTTTTTGTATAGACTAACTATAATGGTTATACTTATAACAATTTCGTAGGTTGCCTCCAACATAGCGCATGATTTAACATCGCAGCACGACTCAACTTAGCGCAATTCAAGGCTCGCTAGACCTTTGAGGTTCCTCTAATCGAAGTTACACCTTGTCATCGATGTCATCCATGCCAAAATAGAGTTTTAACCGCTGTCTATTTACTTTGAATGTGCGTGAGCCATCAATAGTTTGGATTTCCACAACGCCCGATTGTAATGCCTCAATTACCCGGAAAGGGCCTGACCACCTTGATTTTAGTTTGCCCGGGAACAACCGTAATCTTGAATTATATAAAAGTACCTTGTCCCCGGTTTTTAAGTTACGCTCTATGATATTTTGGTCATGAAGCCGCTTCATCCTCTCTTTGTATAGTCTTGTGCTTTCGAAGGCCAGATATAGGAATTCTTCCATCTCATGCAACCCGGTGACTCTAGATTTTCCTGCTTCATCCTAGCTGAGATTTAATTGTTTTAGTGCCCGCCATGCTTTGCACTCTAGTTCCACCGATAGATGAGAAGCTTTCCCAAACACCAATTTGTATGGTGACATGCCGATTGGTGTCTTGAATGCTGTCCTATATGTCCATAATGCATCATCGAGCTTCGTAGACTAGTTGGTCCTCATGTCGTTCACTATTTTTGTCAACACACTCTTTATCTCCATGTTGGAGACCTCAACTTGCCCGTTGGTCTGCAGGTGATATGGAGTAGCCACCCGGTGTTTCACATCATATTTGGCCAACAATTTCTCGAATGCCCGGTTGCAAAAATGAGTACCTCCCTCACTAATGATTGCCCTTGGAGTCCCAAAACGGGTGAAAATGTTCTTCTTCAGAAATCCCACCATTAACTTAGCATCATTGGTGGGTAATGCTACCGCTTCCACCTATTTGGATACATAGTCTACTGCAACAAGGATGTACTTATTGCCGTATGAGCTGACAAAGGGACCCATGAAGTCTATTCCCCAGACGTCAAACACTTCCACTTGTTGAATTGGGTTCATCGGCATCTCATGATGCCGGGAAATATTCCCGGTGCGTTGACATTCATTGCATCCTTTCACCCACAAGTGTGCATCTTTAAACACCATTGGCCAGTAGAAACCGGCCTCAAGTATCTTCGCAGCTCTTCGCACTCCTCCAAAGTGGCCACCATATGCGGAAGCATGACACGCCTGCAAAACAGAAGATTGTTCGATCTCGGGGATGCATCTTCGGATCATGTTATCGAGGCATATCCTAAACAAATAGGGTTCATCCCAATAATAAAGATATCTTTCACGAAAAAATCTTTTCCTCTGGACCGATGATAGGTCATGAAGAACAATACCACTGGCCAGGTAATTTGCATAATATGCATACCATAGCGCTTCAAGGAGAGTGGTAGTGAACAACTGCTCGTCTGGAAAGGTTTCCACAATTTCTCCACTCTCTTTGACAATTTCAGCTCCTTCAAATCGTGACAACTGATCAGTGACTTGATTTTCGGTGCCTTTCCGGTCATGGATTTCAAGGTCGAACTCTTATAGAAGCAGCACCCAACGAATTAGCACGGCTTAGAGTCCTTTTTATTAATTAAGTACCTTAATGTTGCATGGCCAGTGTATACTATTACCTTAGATCCTATCAGATAGGACCTAAATTTGTCGAACGCGAACACTACCGCTAGCATCTGATTTTCGGTCACTGTGTAGTTCAGCTGTGCTCCACTCAATGTTCTACTAGCATAGTAGATTGGATGCATCATCTTGTCTTTCCTTTGGCCAAGCACTGCCCCCACTGCGTAATCACTTGCATCGCACATCAGCTCAAAAGGTTGCTCCCAGTTGGGGGCAATAATGATGGGTGTTGTAACCAACCTCTTCTTCAGCTCCTCAAATGCAATCCTGCACTCATCAGAAAATAAAAAGGGGTGATCTTTTTCAAGTAACTTACAGAGAGGGTTTGAGATTTTGAAGAAGTCTTTAATGAGCCTCCGGTAAAAACCGGCATGTCCAAGAAAGCTTCTAATGGCCTTGGCGGATGTTGGTGGAGGCAACTTTGCAATGACATCCACTTTAGCTCGGTCTACCTCAATACCTTTGCTCGAAACCCGGTGCCCTAAAACTATACCTTCTTGTACCATAAAAGGGCACTTCTCCCAGTTTAGCACTAAGTTTGTCTCCATGCACCGCTTAAGCACTGTTGTCAGATTGACAAGGCATTCATCGAATGAATTCCCTACCACTGAGAAATCATCCATGAAAACCTCCATAATATCTTCCACCATGTCAATGAATATGGCCATCATGCACCTTTGGAATGTGGCAGGTGCATTGCATAGTCCGAATGGCGTAGTCCTAAAGGCAAAAATGCCATATGGGCATGTGATGGAGGTATTCTCTCTATCCTCGGGGACTACGGAAATTTGATTGTACCCCGTGTACCCATCCAGCAAGCAAAAGTGTGAACTTCTTGCCAACCTGTCAAGCATCTGATCAATGAAGGGATGTGGGAAGTGGTCCATGCGGGTGGCTAGATTCAGCTTCCTATAGTCCATGCATATTCTCCACTCGGTGATAGTTCTTGTTGAGATCAATTCGTTGTTCTCGTTTTTCACCACCATCATGCCACCTTTCTTTGGCACACAATGAACTGGGCTAACCCAACTACTATCAGAGATTGGGAAAATAATTATCGCATCTAGCCACTTTATTACCTCTTTCTTCACCACTTCCTTTATGTTTGGGTCCAACCTTCTTTGATGTTCCCTGGAAGGTTTGTGCCCCTCTTCCAGGAGAATCTTGTGCATGCAATAAGCGGGGCTGATCCCCTTTATGTCTTCCATGGTCCACCCAATGGCAGTTTTGCATTCTTTAAGTACCTGTATAAGCTTTTGAGCCTGCACATCTAGCAAACCAGATGAGATAATAACAGGTAAAGTGGAGTTAGGGCCTAGAAATTCATACCTGAGATGAGATGGTAGTGGTTTAAGCTCCAGCTTTGGTGGCTCTTCTATAGATGGTTTTGCTAGAAGGCTCTCTCTCTTCTCTAAATGTAGAGGTTCAAACTCCAACTCTCTATCCCAAAACCCCTTACCTTCCAGAGATAGCACCCACTCTGCCAGGCTTTCACCATTTACCTCTTCTAAGTTCATCAGGCATGCCTGAAGTGGATCTTCAGTAGTCAATTCTACATCATCTGTCTCCACTATCACATCTACCTCATTAATGAGAGAGCAATTTGCGAACTCACTAGGGCGCCTCATGGATTTTCGCACATTGAATATGATCACCTCATCATTCAACCTCATCTTGAGTTCCCTAGTCTCACAATCAATTAATGCTCTCCCTGTGGCTAGGAATGGTCTTCCTAAGATTATAGGAATTTCCTCATCCACCTTGCAGTCAAGAATAATAAAATCGGCGGGAAACACAAACTTCCCCAACTGGATGAGCACATCATCCAATATACCAAATGGACGCTTAACTGTCCTATCAGCAAGATATAATAACATGGAAGTAGGCCTGGCTCTCCCGATGCCCAACCTCTTATAAATCACCAAGGGCAGAAGATTTATGCTTGCCCCCAAATCACACAATGTCTTCGCAAAGGCAAAGTTTCCTATAGTGCTTGGAATGGTGAAGCTACCTGGGTCAGATAACTTCTCAGCAATGGGTCTAGAAACCACTGCACTACAAGTTTGAGTGAGAGTAACGGTGGCCAAGTCTTGGAAATCAAATTTCCGCGACATCAAATATTTCATCATCTTAGCATACCCAGGCATTTCTTTCAAAGCTTCAATTAAAGGAATGTTTACCTGGATTTGCTTGAGCATATCAAATAACCTTTTGTGTTGCTCCTTTTTCTGGTGCTTGGCCAACCTTTGGGGGAATGGTGCTGGTGGCCTCTTCTTCCCAATCACTTGGGATTTTTCTTTCTCCATCACTTGCTCCACAACCAGATGCTCTACCGGTTCAGCTGCTTTCTTCGTTCCCTGCTGCACATTATTATTTTTAGCTACTGGCTGGACTGTAACCTCTGTCAACCCGGTGGACTCCTCCAGTTCAATGGGTACTGGAGTGAGTGTCTCAGCCTGCAAATTGCTTTTATCTCTTTCTTGTTTAGCATCAAGATCTATTCCACTTCTCAGATTAACTGCCATCAGCTGCTTTGGGATTTGATCTTTTGGGTTTGTTTGTGTATCAAGGTAATGTCCCCTGAGGATGATTGTTAAGTGACATATCAATCTGGCCCACCTGTACTTCAATATTCTTGATAGCTGCGTCATGTACATCACTCCTTTCATTGGTTTTGGCATGTGACCCAATTTCCTGCTGCATCATAGCTTTCAACTCTGCGAACCCATCGTCATGTCTACCCACATATTGTGGTGGAGGTGGATGATACCCCTACTGCTGATTGTTGAAATTCTTAGGTCTAGGATATGGAGCCATGTTGTTTGGTGGCCTCATACCCGCTGCATTATACTGTAGTTGAGGAGGCATGTACTGTTGTAGAGCTTGCTGACCTTAACTCTGGTTACCCTGTCGCTGCCCTCCATAATTAGCCACATAATTCATGTCTTCATGCTGATGATGATGTTCTTGGTCCGCAACCCATGGATTACCTATGGGTTGGCTAATGCAAGATGTGCATAAACCACCATTGGTAGTGTCTACAATATTAACCTGCTGCTTGACCCCAGATTCTTCCACCTTCTTTGTCAGGATGCTCATTTGTGTCAGTAGAGTTGACATGTTCTCCTCCATAGTGTTGGAAGGATTCAGAGGTACATAGCGTACCACTGGAGTAATAGGAGCATTCCTGGTAGTCCACCCGGAGTTTTGAGCCATTTTGTCAAGCAAATTCTGGCCTTCTCTCCAGGTCTTGCTCAGAAAAGCCCCACCTGCTGAGGCATCTACTATATTCTTCATACTGTCTGAAATTCCCATGTAGAATCTTTGACCCAACATCTGTTCAGGAACCCTATGGTGAGGACACATAACCAGCATATCTTTGAATCTGCCCCAAGTTTCATGTAATGTCTCCATTGGTTTCTGCTTGAAGCTCACAATCTCATCAATTTGCTGAGCTGTCTTGTTAGGTGGATAAAACTTGTTGTGGAATTGCTTGAGTAACTCATCCCATGTTGCAATACAGTTTATGGGTGTGACTTTAGCCATACCTGCGCAGCCCCTGTAACTGAGAACGGAAATAGTAATAATCTGATGGCTTCCGGTGTCACATTTGGTTGCCTCTGTGTCTTGCATATTGAGAAATATTTGTTCAGGTGCTGTTGTGGATCTTCAACCTGAGTCCCAAAGAATAATCCCTTGTTTTGCAACAAGTGTAGCATGTTGTTGGTAATTTGGAAAGACTCGGCTTGAATCGTTGGCACAATAATGGCAGTTGCCAAATTATCCGCTGTTGGTTGTGCCCAATCATATAGTGCACCTTACTGTGCCTCATATGCTTTCAACCCAGCTTGCTGGTTTGGGTCTTTCACGTCTCCCATGTCAAAATCTAGTTTAATTGTTGCTGAGATTGCTGAAGTTGTTTGATTGCCTTGTTACGTGCCCGGAAAGTTTGCTCTGGGTCTGAGAGTCCTTCAATTAGTTCTCCGGTCCTTGCAGATTTCCTAGGCATGCACCTGAGTACCCAATTCAACAACCATCAAAAATTTCAATGTAAAGTGTAGAAAGAACCTGACTACACAAGAATCTTGTAGTTCTGTCAATGGCAATTGATAATTTTATTAACTCCCCGGCAACAGCGCCAAAATTGATTCACGTCCAAGCAACGGTCGTAGTCAATATAATCTGGTTAATTAAGTCCAGAGTTGATCCCACAGGGAATTAACCTATCAACTGCAAATTCCAAAACACAATAACAATTCTAAAGTAGCTTCCCAAAATTTGAATATATTTTTTGTGGATGTTTTCTAACAACTAACTTTTGCAAGAATTAAAGACTTGAATGAAAGAATTGTATGTTCGGTAAAAAATAAAAAGAGAAAGACTAAGGTATTGATTTCCCCTATTGATTGAATCCCTTCTGTTTATGTTCATACAAATTGTCAATATTATTCTATCAATCATGAAAGCTATTTTTACTGCAATTCTCTCCCGAGCAACTACAATAATTTACTAGTGTACTCTCCCGAGCTACCCTAGCTAGCTTTAATTTGAACAGTTCACTTTGGATTGCACCCAAGGTTTCGTTATTCCTAATCCCACATTTACGCCTAAAATTATAGATTCCTCCAATAATCTAGGTGTGGTGTTGTTCAATAACAGACCTAAATATGCAATATTTTCCAAGTTATGCACACTAAATAGGCACAGCTAATTGAGAGCTCTATCAATTAACTACAACAATAACGAAGTTGAACAAATAGATATCTAGATAACAATTTGTAATCCATAACCTAGAAGTTCATCACGCAATAGGTTACATCAAAACCTTAGATAACGAATTAGCTACTCACAATCAAAGAAACAAGATAGATAATTGAATTCATAATCAAAGATTCAATGTAAAAGAAAGAAAGATGTTGAGAGAGTTCTCTCTTACTAGTTTTCTCGCAAAAGTAGTGAATAATACAATACTTGCCTCTCTTGGGCGAATCCTATCATTATATAGAGGGTTTAGGTTGCAAAAATTACATATTGACAAGTTTATCCTTTAGAAATTAGGCGTCACCCGCGGTCCGTCCGCGGTCGCGGATGGACCGCGGAATATCAAGTCCTCTGAATCTGTTGAGGTTCCGCGAGCCTCTTCAACCGCGTTTCATCCTTGGTCGCGGATGGACCGCGGATGAATAGTGTTGTGGATTCTTCTTCCTATTTTTTTATGCAAACTTCACTCTTGCTCTACACTTGGCCTTTTTACCATCTTATGACACCAAAATTGCTCTTTTAGTCGCCAATGGCTCATGTGTACCTATAACACAACAAAAACACTAATAAAAGCATTTTGTCATCATAAACAATATCAAATCAACAATAAAGCATGATTATTTAGGTCATAATTATAGTCAAATTTACCTATTATCACGCAGTATGATGAAATAGGGAAGAAAGAGCAGGCAATATATCAGCTTAGCAAGAAATTCACATCGTACGTGGTAAAATACACACAATTGGAAAGAACCTGTTGTTCTTTGACCTGAGTAGCATAGAAGTTGAAACATTGTTTGTCGGCTTATACCACTTATATCATTTCTCGACTGGATCCATTAAAGTACAACTTTCAGAAGCCTATGCCCACAGGGAGACTCACTAAATGGCAAATCTAGCTCGTATAATTTGATATTATTTATGTAACCCGCATTGCGATGAAAGCAGAAGCAGTGGCTGATCACCTAGCGGAGAATCCAGTTGATGATGAATATGAAGCATTGAAAACATATTTTCTTGATGAGGAAGCAATGTACATTGATGAGCTTGAACAAGATGAAAATCTTGGCTGGAAGCTATTCTTTGATGGGGCTGCAACAACAAAGGTGTCGGAATAGGAGCAGTACTTATTTCAGAGATAGGACAACATTATCCTAACACAGCTCAGCTCCGTTTCTTTTGCACCAACATGGTTGAGCATGAAACATGTATTTTGGGGTTGAGATTGGCTATAGATTTGGGTGTCCAAGAGATTTTGGTCATGGGTGAATCGAATCTTTTGGTACATCAAATTCAAGGAGAATGGGAAACACAGGAATTAAAACTCATACAATACCTGCAGTGTCTACATGAACTATGTCAGCGATTTCAGTCCATAGAATTGAAGCACATTTTGAAAATCCATAACGAAATTGCTGATGCTTTGGCCACTCTGGCATCAATACTACATCATCCAGACAAAGCTTATGTGGACCCATTACAAATTCAGGTTCGGGATCAACATGCTTATTGCAATACTGTGGAAGAGGAACTTGATGGTGAGCCGTGGTTCCATGATATTAAAGAGTACCTCAGAATGGGGGTGTATCCGGCACAGGCCACAGGAGATCAAAAAAGAGCTATCAGATGATCGGCAAGAGGATTCTTCTTTAGCGGAGGGGTTTTGTACAAAAGAACCCCGGGACTTTGTTTGTTGAGATGTGTGGATGCATAGCAAGCTACAACAATTATGGCCGAGGTACACGCGGGAGCATGTGGACCGCATATGAGTGGGTATGTGCTAGCAAAGAAAGTTATCAGAGCAGGATATTACTGGCTTACTATGGAACGGGGTTGTATCAGCTTTGTGCACAAGTGTCACCAATGCCAGGTACATGGAGATCTGATCCATTCTCCACCATCCGAGTTGTATACAACGTCGACACAATGGCCCTTCATTTCTTGGGGCATGGATATCATTGGGCCAATCGAGCCAGCATCATCTAATAAGCACATGTTTATTATGGTTGCCATTGATTATTTTACTAAATGTGTTGAAGCAAAAATGTTCAAGTCAGTGACCAAGAAAGTAGTGGGGTATTTTGTACATGCAAACATCATATGCCGGTTTAGAATCCCGAAGGTGATTATTATAGATAATGGTGCTAATCTTAATAGTCATTTGATGGCGGAGACGTATCAGAAGTTTAAAATTACACACTGTAATTCCACACCATATTGTCCTAAGGCGAATGGAGCAGTTGAAGCAGCCATCACTACTAAAAATAGTTCTATTGGAACAGTTATTTGGTAATGGTTACAGAACTGTTGCACTAGATTATTTTTTGGGACGATTTTAACCGTTCCAATAGAGTGAAAAGGCTTTTGGTACACCTCTGAAGCAAAACCGTCTCGGTAGAATAGTAACTGTCAACATATATTAAGCTATGAGGACGGTTTAATAAGGCGATACAATAGGGATATTTATAGGAATGGTTTCTGAAATAAAATATTTATTGGGACGGTTTATTTTTCCCTACCTAATTTCTCTCCAACATATTTATAAAATAAAAAAAAAGTACAAATCAATTATGAACCCACGAAAAAATTAATTATACTATAGGGTTACTAATTAAGCTTTAAAACATAAAACCTTTCTCTCTCCCATCACAACCAGTATGCTAGACAAATCCACCAAGTCGCCTCTCTCCTCTTCAAACATATCCGCGACCAACTGTTTTGCTTACTCCGATGAAGGAATTTCGATGAAAGACAACCATTTCGGCTAATATAAGGGAATCTCAAATGTATATTATCGGTATTTCTCCGTGTTCGAGGTTGTTCACTTTCGCTATTGATTTGCTGGAAAAGTACTTCGCCGGAAAATTATTTTGCTACTTCTTTTGCTTTCTTTCTATGGTAAGATTTCATCTAAACCCATTAATTTACTATGTCTTTTTTTGTATTATATGATTTCTCGTTTTTGATTTCATCTAAACCTGGAATTTTTTTTATTTCTAGTTTGTAAAACTGTATTTATCTAGTTAGTTGGAAAAACAAGTTAAACTTTATTTAGGTTATTGAGGTATTTTCAGTTAGAATTTTTTATCTGACTAACGGGAAGGATTTGAGTACCAAAATACATGGTCTATCTTTTTATACTATCGGCACATTATACGAGCATGGTGTTACATTAAGGGCTTTATTATTATTTGTTGCTACTTGACTCTTCATGTTATCAATCACATTTTATCTGTTAGTTTTATGTGTTGTTGTTGTCTGCCCTGTTACATTTGCTTAATTTCCTTGAATCTAGTCCCTGATTTCTTACTGGAAGCAATTAACAATACTTAGTTCTTTCTATAAATATAGCTTCGAGAGATGCATGTTATTGTTGATCTGTTGTACCTGTTGTTGCTACCGTTCTTTTGTTCTTTCTGAGAATAATATGTTTTATTTCTCTATCTAAATTGAGTCCAAAACTTGTCCAATCTACTAAAATTGTTAGATAATAGTTGAAAATTCATTGGATTACTTGGGATTCAGCTGAAAATAGTTGAAAGTTCTGTTTTGAATGGTTTTTAGTTTCTGATTTTTTGAGTCTTGAACTGAACCTCCTTCTTGTTCTACTATGGATCGCTTCTGTGACAGACTGAATTAGACTTGAGTGATAATCTACAGCAATGTCTTAAATCCAATGACATGTAGCTGTCTAGGAAATATTGAATCCTATGGATAATATCTTGTGAATTGTTGGCGTGTTTTTTGATACGAAGTTCATATTTGGGCATTAGATTTTTTAGTTTTTGAGCTGCAATATTCCTTGTTTCTGCTGAGTAAGCTACTGTATTGGGGGAAGTTAATATGTTATAGTTCAAGCTTAGTTTGTTTCATTCCATGCTTTTCTATTCCAAGTGTTAATGCTAAAGATCATCCTATATTTACCTGCGGTGACTGATAACGTCCATTTCCACCGCTAAAAAGCAATAGACACGATCGTATGCAATATATTTACCCAACTATGAGTCGGGGTCGAATCCCACAGAGAACAATATGTAGGCGATTAGGAATGCAAGAAAATTATCGCTAGTCGCGCTAAGCCAAACACTTAAGCACTGTAAACAATCTCATTGCATACATAAGACGACACAAAAGCTAAGGAAAGAAGGCTAAAATGAGTGGTAAAATCACCACTCATCAACACCCCCAACTTAAAGCGTTTGCTTGTCCTCAAGCATATCAAATTCACAACTTCAATGAGGATTCATCATTTAAAATACAAGTGGCATTGTTATTATGTACATATCACATTCTTTCATTTAAACACCCTACTTATGGATTTGGTTGGTACTAAAAATTAGGCTCAAATATGTATATCTTTTTCAAATAACTCCCTCCTAAAAAAAACTTCAACAATGTGCAATGGAGTTCCAAAACAATCATGTGACAAAAACAAGCCTCAATGAGTGACTCAAGGGCACTAGTTCACTATAACAATTTCACCGGTCTTCTCTAATTCATGCGCCCTCACAAAAAGAAAAGAAAGTCCCAACAAAGAACATTATATTTACAACACAACACAAGGGACAAAGTTTTCGACAACACTCGCTCTCACAAAGAAACTTCAAGTGTTACGACACCTCATACCATAAGCTTGCCCTTATTTTAATTCAATGCTTATTCAAGAATGCTTAGTTGGAGGTCCCATAAGGACTTTTTAAGCTTGTAATGTAGGTTTAGGGGAGGTTGGATAAGCATTTGGGTACAAGTGACTTCATCCTCCTTGAACACTACTCACAAGTTTCATTCTTTTGTATATTGACTCTCTTTAACTCACATAGCCTCATTGGCATCTAGTTCCCAATATAGAACCACTTTACATACCTCTCCCAAATTTTATTCAAGACTCCATAATGTACATATTTACACGTATATGTAAAGACTAACTCCTTTTTTTTTTTTTTTATGGAGCTTGAATATTTTAATACAAATACTTTGAGGCATGTGGATACTCAATGCACAACCTTACCAATCTCCATTTTGACACCACCCCAACTTAGGCTTTTAGCCTCATTCTCAGTGTTCAAAGAGGGACGGGTTCAAGAGAGGGAATTATTATACAAAAAGGGAAAGGTTTGTAATGAGTTGGCCAAAGAAAGGTTTAAAGGCTCAAAATGGGTACTAGTGACATTATTTATGCAACGGTAGGCTTGAAGGCTAAAGAGATTTTAAAATTAAAACAAAGAATGCCTAAGATCATTCCTCCAACCAAATGTACTATCATTAGCATTGAAAAACTAACCGGGCAAGTTCTAGATGATGGAAGTAAACACAAGATTTATTTCAACACTCGCTAACACACATGGCACATGAATTAATGAAGACGAATCAATTCTATCAAACTAGTGAGCTAGAAGTCACTAAAAGAGCCAAAATTCTATCACCAAAATTGTTTTACACCATGCAACTTACTTGTTTTTAACACTTTAATACAAATTTTTGGAGGGGTATTCTTAATTCATAATTTACATACAAGAGGCTAATTTTATTAGTACCAAATAATCCAAAAGCATCATCCTAACAAAACAAGACTAATTCCCTTAAGAAGGTTGTCGCACTATCTCTCATCGGGAAAAGTCACCCGGTTCACTAAATTGTTCCTTGGGAAAGAACCGTAGCATGAAGAAAACCCAAGGAAATTAACAACTACTACAAAGGTACAAACATTATAGAAGCTACTAAAAAATATAATCAACAAGAAAGATAATAACTAAAAATGATTTACTACTAACAAAATACATATCCACCCAAGTTCAAGGCTACACAACTAATTCATGCTTCAATGTCTAAGAAAATATTTCAATGTTCAAGGACCACCCCTAAGTTAGAATATTGCAATGTCCCCATTGCAATTATGCAATTCAAGCAAAAATAAAGGAGGTGCTCCCTGAATGGTGTCAATCTCCACTGGAGGAACTGGGAGGCTCAAGCCCAAAGTCATCATCCTCTGTCTCATCAGGTCCACAGAATTTGCGCAACATGCTCATGATCTTGTTGAGGAACTTGCTTTTCTTCCTCTCATACTCTCTATGCTTCCGTTGCCTTCTTTCAATTTTTCCCAGCTTTGCTTTGATGCTCTGTTGCTCCTTTGCAAGGTCAGACAATGTAGGGAGCCTTTCCGAGCCAGCTGGGCCTGCAGAGGTGCTCTCTCCGGATGGTCTAGACGGAAGACCAGCTACAAGCTGTCGTACCTGAGTGTCCATACCATAAACCTGTCGAGAGATGTACCTGAGAGTAAGAGGTCCCTCCTCGAGTGGAATGATAGCTGTGGAAGTGCTGGAGGTATCTTCATTAATCTCTGTTTCTGTGAACCGGCCAAAACTGGGAGATGCTACATCAATTCGTCTCTTCTTTGGTGGCGCTCCTGCTCTTGACCTTAGTAGGGGATGGATAAGCTTCTCTGGTTGCTTCTCATTTTCAGTAGGTTTGGGTTGCACCCCAACCTCATAGCATAGGTGAGTGATCAATGATGGAAAGAACAAACTTTTGGTCCGCTCTGCCACCACCTCAGCTATCTCATCAACAATGAGTTTTCCTACATTTACCTGCATCCCCTCCAGAAGTGCACAAATCACTCTTGCCATCTCAGGTGTCACCTCTGTTTCATTCTTTGAAGGCATGATGCGAGCACATATTATGGAAAGCCAAGTCTTGGCCTCCGCAGTGAAATCCGAAGACTCGATCCTGGTGTGATTCTTGATCCATTTAGGCACCTGACCACCGTGCAAATGAGTGATGAACCATTGGCTACCCAACTCTTTGGCTCTCTCCTGGTACACCTGATTATCAACATTGGCAAGGTTGTAATGAGCATTTATCCTCTCTGGACTGAAACGGACTTCGCAACCTCTGACAGTGACTACCAACTCATTGTTGAAGTCTGTCTCTACAGCATTTGCATAGAATTCTCGGACAACTTCATAGTTGGCTGGTCTGGGCTCTGCGGCGAAGCATATCCAGCCACTAGTAAGCAGCCTGCCATGGAATTCAGGCCATCTATCTTCCAGGTCGACCAATTATATGCCTCTTTCCCTTATCATACTCTTAGAAAGCTGTTTGTCATAGCGTTCATAGCACCTGCGTGAGGAGAATGTGGTAGCATCATAATACTCCTCAGCTGCCACTTGTTCGGCATATTGTTGCACATTTTCATTAGTCGCCAAATCCATTTTTTAGCTTAAAATACCTACACACAAAGTTTTAATGTCAAACAAACATATAGTGACTTTCAGCATTGCATTTAGAGGTAATTATGCCAAAGAAATAGGTTAGAAAGCTTTCGGGGCAGAATACGCGAAGTTACTTGTTTGTGCACTGGGCAAGTGTGAATCGCGATCGCAGACAAAGTCACGCGATCACGGAGAGGAAACCAGTTCAAGTCACGCGATCGCAGACAATGTCACGCGATCGCGTAGGGTAAAGTGCTGGGAACCCAACGCGATCGCAGAGGTATTCACGCGATCGCGATGAGTAACGTTTTGAACTGCCAGAATTTGACTTACGCGATCGCGGAATTGGTCATCGCGATCGTGTTAGTCTTCTTCCTTGCCCAGAACCAGTGTCTTTGGGGCATTTCGTTGAACAACTGATGCTCTTGAATTTTAAGAGTTAATTTACACCAACAAAACATGCTGGTTTGCCCCAAAACTTTCCATACAAAAACTCCCTTTCTCTCAACCAATCACTCACAGCAAGCAAGCATGACAAGAGATTAAACAATGGCTTTTCATACTACCACCAATTTTAAACCCTAATTTTTGAAAAATAAGGCAGCCCACACCCTAATTTTACCATTAAACTACAATTAAACAAGCTTTAGGGGTGGGGGAGTAACATACCTGAGAGAGCAATGCAAGATTTATGCTATTGAAGTTAAATCAATTTGATTTCTTGGTGAGTTTTTTCGGAGGAAAAATGGGAGCAGAGGTCTATTCTTTTGTTTTAATGAGAGTGGGCAAAATGTTTACAATTCCAGTGTATTGTAAGTCTGAACCTGCTGCGATGCTACGCGATCGCGTGGCTATTACTGCGATCGCAGTACACAAAATTTCCAACGCATGCGATCGCGTCCTTGTTTCTGCGATCGCGATGCATTAGCCAAAAGCCTACCTTACGCGATCGCGTGAGGTTTATCGCGATCGCGATTCATTGTCTTTTCTGGCAGATTTCTTCAGCTACTGGTTTGTGTCTGCCCGGATATCCCGACCTGCTCAAATCAACTCCAAAAATTCTCAAACTTGGCAGATTTATCAAAAATAATATCCTAAGCAATTCTAAAAAAGAAAATTTGCAAAATGATGAAAATTTTTGAAATACCGATAGGTTGCCTCCCACCAAGCGCCGCATTTAATGTCGTGGCACGACACAAACAACATTACCACTTTTCTCGCCACTTGGATGATATGAATTGTGCCCCTAGCTTGGAATCAAGCTTATGACCACGAGCAATGGGGGTGGTAATTGGATGTTCGAGCCAATGCTTAAAATTTTCATTTTGCACTTCTTGGCTTTCAAGTGAGGAATGTCGTTTTGATTTCTTGCCTCCTCAAATTGTAAAATGTATGGCCAAAGTTGTTCCTCCTCGCATTCCTTCATTGATTCATGTGGTTCAACTCCCGTGTCACCACACAGTTCCAAGGTTGAAAAATGTTTGGAATGTGACTTTAAGCCCACACTTTGCAATTCTTCTATGTTGACATTCTCTTTTTCCCCCGGATTAGAGTCAACAACAACCACATTAGCATTTACACCGGTTGACTCCAATTCCATGTTTTTGCCGGCATCAACAATACTCATTGAGTTGGTTGGCGTATGTTCAATTCTTGACTCCTCAAAGTAAAGCTCACTCTCTTCCTCGGAATTGGACTCTTCTTGGCTTTCATCCATACACGAAATTTGTTGGGCATAGTTAGCCTCAACCAAAATTTGCATTTGATCCTCCAAAGTGCGGATGTGTTCACCATTGTAATTCATACATTGTTTCAAGTCC